>VWZZ01000862.1:18888-37156 GCA_013399095.1 Psophia crepitans | reverse complement strand
GACTGAGGAAAAAAAGTTGTTAAGCACCTCAGACTTCTCCATATCCTGGGTAACTAGGTCTCCTGTATCACAGGGGTGGGGGGGGGAGGGGGGACACACAATATTTTCCCTAGTCTTCCTTTTAGCACCAAATCATGCAACGGATGTTATGTGATGTGAATCTCACTGATCACACAGCAAGCTGGACTAGGAAACTCCAGTCACGCAGAATGTATGATGCTAATCGCTAAATAACCCCGCCATTGTATGTCATCACTACTACAAGTTCTATATGCCCTACCAATGGTATTCCAGTAAGAATCACCCAAATTGACAAAGGAAGAACTTTGACATAACCAAGCAAAATGCAGCAATGATGAAACTAGAACTGGCTTCAGCAACCGGCACCCAGCAACTTCCTTGAAATCAACATCTTCAACTCACAGACCACGTGCATGGGCCACACCAGAAACACCAGCCATGAGCTCCAGATGCAGCATGCAACAATTCACCACCACGCACCATGTTTCCTGCCCTGAAAGACTTCTGACAGATAGAGCCCAGTGTTGTGGGCTAAATGAACTCAGTAGACATTTTAGTGGGATGGTCCACAGACTAAGAGAATGCTATCTGCATTTACATATCAAAGACAGGAAGAGTGGCGGTGATTAGTTGTAAAGTGTGGAATCTGGGCATGATATAACTCATATAGAATGAAGGGTAGATAATGTCCTGGTCTTCAGCTGGGATAGAGTTAATTTTCCACAAGAAGCTGGGAGGGAACACAGCTATAACAGCTGACCCAAACTAGCCAGAGGGGTATCCAATACAACAGGAAGACATACTCACTATATAAGGAGGGCTGGCCAAGGAAGAGGGGTCGGTGCTTGGAGATGGGCTGTATATCAAGCTCCAGGGGTGAGCAAATTGCATTGCGCATCACCCAGTTTGCATATTCTTTTAATTAGTGTTGTTTTATAAACAAAAGACATGGACCTTTGGAGGGAGTCCAGAGGAAGGCCATTAAGATAATCAGAAGACTGGAGCACCTCTGCTATGAAGACAGGCTGAAGAGAGTTGGGTTTGTTCAGCCTGGAGAAGAGAAGGCTCCAGGGAGACCTTAGGGCAGCCTTCCAGTACCTAAAGAGGCCTACAAGAAAGTGGGACTCTTTATCAGGGATCGTAGTGATAGGATGAGGGGTAATAGTTTTACACCAAAAGAGGGGAGATTTAGATTAAAGAAAAAAACTCTTCACTGTGGGGCTGGTGAGACACTGGCACAGGCTGCCCAGAGAAGCTGTGGAAACCACATTCCTGGAAGAGTTCAAGGCCAGGTTGGATGACGCTTCGGGCAAACTGGGCCAGTGGAGGGTCTCCCCACCCATGGCAGGAGGGTTGGAACCAGATGACCTCTGATGTCCCTTCCAACCCTAACCATTCTATGATTCTAAGTTGTGGATGGCCCCTCCCTGGAAGTTTTCAAGGCCAGGTTGGATAGGGCAATGGGGCTTTGGGCAACCTGGTACAGTGAAAGGTGTCCTTGCCCATGATCTCTGATGTCTTTTCCAAGCCAAACCATTCTACGATTCTATTTTTCCTCTTCCTCTGCTGTCCTAGTAAACCATCGTTACCCCAACCCACAAGTTTTACGCATTTCTTCCAAATTTCTTTGCCATCCCACTGCAGGGGGAAGGGGGAGGAACAACTGGTCCATACTGTTAAAGACTGAGGCAAAGAAAGCATTAAGTACCTCAGCCTCAACCTTTGTCACTATGTTTCCCCCAACATCCAATAAAGGATGCAGATTCTTCTTAGCCCTCCTTTTGTTACTGCTGTATTTATAGAAACATTTTCTATTGTTTTTTATGGCAATAGCCAAATTAAGTTCTAGATGGGTTTCGTCCCTTCTGATTTTCTCCCTGGGTGACCTCACATCATCTTTGTAGTCCTCCTGAGTGGCCTGCCTTCTCTTATTCTTGTAATGAAAGTTAAATGCAGTATATTCATGTACACTATGATGAACCTTATCGTTAAGCCTGTTTGTGACAATTAATACGCTCTGGCTTCTGTGTTTAAAAACTATGTGGTTTGCTATTAGGAGCAATGTCATAGCAAGTATAACTCCGAGATATTCTTATTTTAAAAGCTAAGTTTCAGAGAGCAATTACCCCTCAAAATGCCCTGATTATTAGTATTGTCACTCATATTGACAGCACTGATAAAGACAAAACAGAGTAACATGTTTACACTAGTTTCTGATGTGTTTTTAATCATCTCCTTTCACAAGTGATCCAGGAGGAAAACAGGCTGAGAACTGTATCTAGCAGGTGGCCTCTTTTAGCATTTTTTTTTGTTTGGGTTTTTTTTTTGGTTGTTTTTTGGTTGTTTGGGGGGGTGTGTGGTTTTTTTGTTTTGTTTTCTTTAAATGTACAAGTTAAAACAGGCCGCCTCTAAACCAGATGCAAACTCTATGCCTCAGCTACCGTAAATCCCACAGGACATCACTAGTTTCAACATTTTTATTTATTACGAAACACATTAGCTCAAATTTAACTGCAACTTGCTTGCAATGTTTTGTGAAGTCTTTAGGATAGGACATTTTTCATTTTCATTTAATATAATGCCAACAGCATACTCTGAGTTAACACCTACTGTGGTTTGTCTTTTGGGGTTTTTTACATCATAATTCGCAAGAAACCAGTTCTTTTCATTTAACAGTTTTGTTGTTTACTACACTGCTATAACATTTTCTTTTTCCAATGAAAAGAATGACCGTGTATTGGCCAATTAACTAACCTATTTATGCACCTTGTACGTTTTTACTAGTAGTTTCACATTATTCCCATTCCTGGAATTCTGTTCAATCCTGAAGGCCTTTACAGAGAGTTCATAAAAACATATTTAAAATACATCCAAGACAAAGTTTAACTTAAAAAGAGCTTCTTGTACATAAATAATAAACGTTCCTTTTTTTAAACAAAATTCTAACAACATGCTGCCAGTCTTGCTCAAAATTCTCTTCCCTATAAAAATTTCATGCCAGCACCTCTGACATTGTTTCAGATGGCTTGGGACTTTAGCACTTGTAAAGCAAATTCAGAATTCCAAATTTACTGAAGAACTGGATTTTCTTGTTGTTTTTCCATTGTGTGGTTTAAGTTCTACCTCTAATATGTAAATTGTTACATTGTAGCAATAAAATGCATCATGCACACTGAAAATACTGTATTTTGTAATTCTGTGGTCCAAATATTTAAATGTTTATATGCGTTAATACACTAACACCTACACATTATTCAAAGCTTAAATAAATTTTCTAAAAGCAATGAAGGATCAGTTCCAGTCAGAGAAATATTCAAATACAACTATTCAAATGCATCAAAGCAAACAGTCCATAGTTTCAACAGTTCTCTTAAACTAAAAATAAATAAATAAATAAATATTAGTCTAGGATTAACAGTTGAGGCTTAAATAATCCAGTACACAGCCCAAACATTTCATCACACAAAGTTTCAACAACAAAGGAACTGTTTTAATGACATCACTGGTTTTCAGAATACTTTATGTGGCTAAAATACATGTTATTTTGCTTGTAACACACCTGTGCAGTTTGGTCTGGATGGAATTTTACTTCCAACTGCCAAATGTTTACTAAATAAGTGACTGAAAGGCATTTATGGAGACACAGGCTATATTCCAAATTGTGCAGTTTCAGGATTTAATGGAAACATACACAATTTTAAGACACAATATATATTTATCTGTCAAATCCTGAAATCACTTATCAAATCCAAAAAATGAAGCAGCTCTTCAAATCTTATCTTCTGTTAACACACTAATCTGACCGCTCATGGCCTGTTCCTCAAGTCTGTAACAAAAACCCCATTCTCAAGTGCTTTTTTCCCAAGTCAGACGAGTCACAAAAAAGTAAAGCTAAAGTTGCCAGAGTAAATTAAGTATTTACTTTATCCTCCCCTTGAAAACGTCTGCTCCCTTGGAAAGAGAAGGAGAAAATAAGTCAGTCAGTTCAATTGCTGGCTGCTGGTTCTCCAGTTCTGCTTTTGTTCCCATGGCAACTGATGTGGCATCAGGAAAAACAAATAAGATAAAAAGGATAAACAGCAGCTTTAAAAAAAAAAAACAAACCAAAACCTCTGTACTCCAAAATGCTAATAAACATAAATTACAACAATAGAGGGCCTGTGCTAGACTCTCTGCAAAAATAACCACAGAGTATGATCTGAAGCATCAAACTCTTCAACTTATAAAAGCATCTGCACAACGTGAAAACTCTTCATCATAGAATCCAGCAAAATCCCTCTTCCCCTTCCTATATAAGAACACATATATATGCTGCCATACACAGTTGTCATTTATTTGCTCATGCGTATCTGGCACCATAATAAATGGGCTTGTCCCACAGGCTTATTTTAGAACTGAAATAGCTTCCGTTTTCTCTCTCTTTTTTTTTTTCCTTTCTGTGCAGCTCAGTCCCAAATTGCCACGAGCAGCAGAGATTAAATTCAAAGTAATCTCAGTAAGTACTACCCATAGTTATACTTGACCACTGTCTCAAGTGCAAACAGAATGAGGCCGCTGGTTGGACAGCACTTTAACCATGTCCCTGCCAGTAAAACATGGCAAAACGTAAGGGATTCCTTTGGTCTATGCATTGCTCTTTAGCTCTGTTCAGAAGGAAAAACTGCCCAGGAAATGGCACTTTTCTCCTTCAATCCTGGAACCTACGGTTTGTTTTTCACTCTGCTGAAACTAACAATAGGTTATGGCCTACAACCTACAAGGATCTTTGAGGGTTTTTTTCCTCCATTTCCAGCTAGCTTGAGAGAGGATTACATACGTCAATATACACCTAATACAAGCGACACTACAACATGCAGTTAGTACAAGACTGCTTCTTATACATGGAAAATAAATAAATTAGGACAGAGAACTAGGTATGGAATGCACTATCTTCAACCTCCCCCTTCAAATTTTGACAGTATTTGAGATCCAGACTACTTTAGAAATGTATGAGGGTCATCAGCTATGGTGCTGGGAGAATTTATTCAAGAAGCAGAACAAAAATATCCTCTTCCCCAAAATTAGTTTACTAGAGCTGGAGAGAAGGTAAAGAAATACTTAAATGTTGGGGTTGGGGTAAAGACTGTTTACAAATATCACACCTGATACTCCTATACATACACACACACTATATATATACAGACTAAATATACACACAGGGACAGGGAAGGAAAGGAATATGGGAAAAATCTGTTAAGACTGAAATTACAGTACATAAAAGAATTCTCTATTACATTATGCTAATGGTAAAATGCACATTAACAAATTAAATGCAGAAAGAGCACAGCAAGGAACCTAGAAGGGCAGAATAATCCCATGACGACTGAAAAAAAAAACTGTGGTGAATGCTCACAAACCAAAGATGACTACTTTTCAAACCCTCACAAAAATGCAAGGAAACCTCTATATTAACTTAAAACTTTGAGGAATTTTTGTATTTTTGGTATCATTATTATTCAATCTACAAAAATTATCAAAGACACAAACTATCAAATATTAACAAAAACAAAATTAACATCTAATTCAGAATAAAAGTCCATCTACACGAATAATAAACACTTTGAGAAAGAATAAAAGTATATATTCTTCTCTCAAAAATCAGAAGTATGAAGATTTAACAGCAGCCCCTGATAAACACCTCTTCCATTAACATATCTAATCATACTAAGTGTGTTGTAATTTTGCTCTCCACAGCATCCAAGCATGATTCCAGAATTTAACTCAGCATCAAGTGAAAAGCATACCACTTATTTTATGCTAACAAACTACTGGATTTTGTTTCACTGGGTTGTTTTCGTTCCAGTACAATATTTCAGTCATATCTGAAATGCCAAACAATTTTTTTTCTATTTACTTTACTATTCCAAGCATGACTTTATAGCACTCTGTCATAGCCCAAGACTCCTAAGTACTCTCATCTCAGCGGAAAGTGTTCCAAAACTAAGGATTCTCTTCAGGGTTTTTTTTCCTTTTTATTCTACTTGATAGGGTGACCTGAATTAATATAGTGTCCTGGATGTTGTTTTGGTTTGTCCTTTTTTTCTCCCTGTAATGCATCAAAACTTGCATTGTGACTGCTGCTGAACTGGTGTTTTCAACAGAACTTTGCATTATGACTCCAATATCTCTACCTGATGGCAAGTAATTAATTTAGAACCCACTACCGTGTATGTTTATTTCATATTATTCTCCCTGCTTCCCTCTGCTCCATCTGCATTACTTCAAATTCACAGATTAATTTCATGCAGCCACTTAAGTTTCCTGAGACTCTTCCAGTTCAGTTTGATCGTTTCATAAGCATGTTTTTTCACAGTCTATACCCCACAAGATTCTTTCAAATCACATTCCATTACAAATACATGTATATCCTAATACATCCTGCACTGTAACCAAGCCATTAAAAAAATTCTGACATCACTCGTTGTAAAGACAGGCTACGCAGTAGCAGAAATCAATATGGGTCCCATGAATTTGAAGTACGTTGTTTACAAATATTGTTTGAAAGGTCTTAATTAGTGAGATCTTAACTTACTTCTAATCTGCATGTGGCTGGTGCTTTTTCAGAATAAAAAATAATAAATAAGTCAGGATTTCAGTAAACCAAAACCTATGTAGTATTTGGCGAATTCGTTCTGAAAGTGAGATTTTCTTTAAAAAAATGGGTTTATATATATGAAGTAATTTGAGTCCCTTTGCCTACAACATGCAACATTTCAGTCAGTTTTGCATTTCTGTCCATAAATACTAATATGGATGTTCAATAAACAAGTAGCATCTTAACTTTTATTATGGTACTGCACTGGGGTAGGTTACAGCCAACATGCTCAGGGCTAGACAGATGCAATCACCAAACCAACTGCAAAAGAAATAACTGTCTTTTCAAGAAATTGAAGAGACACAAAATGAAAGGCCTGTTATGCCTTTTTTCAGGGGAATGGTCTAGTTTTCAAGAGTTTTGATCTGAAAAAACGGGCATTTACTGATTTAGTGGATGTCCTTCCATGGCTAGTAAGACAGGCAAACAACTCATAAGTACCAGTCATTTACTTGCCATGCTACTTTTTTCTCCAACCATCACAAACTTCAGAATTAAAAAATATGAATGAAAAAATGTGACAATTAGTCATTTTAGTACCTCCCTTCTTACCAAGCCAGAGAAACCTTTCAACATAGTACCAGATCACTGTAGATCCAAAACGATATATCAATCTCCATTTCTACCCTTGACGTTCTGAGATCATGAGATAACTAACTTCTCTGAACTGTTCCTTTATTTCTGTTAGGTTGGTAAGAACTATCTACCCACCTGTCTAATGCTATACTTCCACATGGGTCATGGTGCGTCTTCAGGTTGACTAAATCCTAACATAATATAACACAACTGTTGCTTCTAAGCATCAAGTACCATACACTTCAAACATTCTTTCAAGATACCTCTGAAAAGACTGCATGTTTCGGTGTTTGTCGCTGCTTTTCACGATCAGCAATTCTCACTGAACAACGTATTACAACTTGCTGCGCTATTTTTGGCTAAGAATACTGATTCCTGGATCACCTTCTCCATCATGGGTCTCCCCCAGAAGTTAGGGCATGACTTTTTCCTAAAAAATCTGAAGTGACTACTATAAAGAATCAGACCTGAAATTCAAGACAGAAACAGCTCTTTAAAACTTAAGCAAACTTTTGCAGAAAACTAATAACGCAATGAATAATTTGTAATCACTCAAATTATATATGGAAACAGACACTTGTGAGGGGTTGCTAAACTAAAGATTAAGGTTCTGTGTATAAATAGAACATAATACAAGGAACGCAAAGATTTATACACATCACCTAACTACCCTAGCACTCAAATTATCTATATTATTGCCTATGCTGATAGAAGCAATAGGGACAACAAACACTGAAGAATGAATTGTTCCCTCAGTCCAAGTTTCACAAAATTTATAGAATGTAGGCCAGTTCTGTTGAGGGCAATAAACGAAGGAACAACAAAAAAAAAAAAAGTAACTCAGCTTTACCAACTGTGTTACAGATCCCACTTAGCTGCATTTTAAATGTCTTCTACAAGATACAACACAGATTGTTCCATAAGATGATTGCTCATGTATTTATTTTAAGCACTTTG
Organism: Psophia crepitans; assembly: GCA_013399095.1. Taxonomy (NCBI): domain Eukaryota; kingdom Metazoa; phylum Chordata; class Aves; order Gruiformes; family Psophiidae; genus Psophia; species Psophia crepitans. Next base: position 28,968 of record VWZZ01000862.1, on the reverse strand, counting down.
CAAAATACCAAAACTACAATAATTACATAAATTAAGCATTTAGAGGCAAAGAAATAAAAAAGTATTTGTTCCCCCCATGCCTCGTTGTTTTTTTGTGTTTGGTTTTGGGTTTTTTTGTTGTTGTTGTGGTTTGTTTTGTTTTGGGTTTTTTTGGGCTTTTTTTTTTTCTTTTTTTTGAGACTTCACACTATTAACGGATCTCCCAAAACACATAATTTATTTCCACAACTGCAAAAAGACTGTAGGCTACATTTAAACACTACTCTGTATAAACCACTTATATCAACACAATAAACTTTGCAATATGCTGCATATCCATAACATAATTGTTCACACTGAAAATTTACAGGCATCTGCAACAAAGATTATAAATTTATCTTGATGATTAGAAACAGTTTGACACATAGAAAACAACTCTCAAAAAAAAAAATTGGAAAGCATTCCAAGCTGCTCTGTATCTTTATCACATACAAATATAAGAGAAATTATTTAGCATAATCTGTTCCTTTTAGTTCCTAATGCTAGAAGAAAAAGGGTATTTTATAACTGACCGCAATTATTAGTTCACTTAACATTAGTCTTACCCTAAAATAAGCAAGAGGGTGTTCCTTCCTTTTCCACATGCCCTTGGACTATTCCTTTGCATGATCAACACACTTCATGCAGTTGTAAAAAACTACTTGAAAACTAACCTTCTGAACAAGGCCCAACTATGGAATCAATACTTGCCATTCTTGTTCAAAAATGGTTGGTTTAGTGAGGACAACTTGCAGTACATTTAATCTGGGGGGCGGGGGAGGGGGCGTGCATGGGGAGTAAGGCTTGAAAAGCAATTCTAGAAAAGAAAAAAGATGACAACTGCAAAAAAATGTAGTGCTAATATCACAGTTAAACGCCAAACAACAAAGGCTCTTCAATAACAGTTTGTTGTCATTTTAGGAATATATACTAAAGTATTTTCTTTTAGAAAATTTACTACTCTTACATGCATTAACTAGCAAGTAAACTAAATAATCCCTTTAATATTATTTTTATTTGGTAACTGTTGGCCAGTTAAAAGAAAAAGGCAAAAACCCAAACAAATGGAAAAACAAACATACCTGCCAAACGGACCTCTAGTACGCCATCCAAAGACTTAGCAGTTTGGGACATCCATATTTTGTGTTCAAACACCTACCCACTTTGCTTAAACCCTACCCTCCAAATCTTTTTCCAATACATTCAAGGTATGAGTAAATCAAATTTCTTTCTCATAATAAACTGCCACAAACACAAAGAATTACTGGAATGTATTAGTGTGATTTTTTTTTTCCAATAATCTACAGCGTTTCATTATCTTTAATCAAGACTTTGGATCTCAACTTTCTTCCCACTTCTCAGACCTTCTGTGGGACAGTAGCTTTTTAATATGGTCTACTATTGACAAAATGGTGAAAAAAATTCAATCACTGTCCGCTGTTGTCTGATTGTCAATGACTACTAAGTAGACTACTCCCATTCAATGTTTCAAGGGGCAGGTAGAAAAGCACCCATTTACTTCTTTAGAGTTCTACTTAGGGTAATTGCCCTGAAAGAGCCAAAATGGGAGTCCTCTATTGTTTCTAATATTAGACTTAGTGAGTTAAAAAAGTAGAGGAATTCTCATTGCTTTGAAAGCTCTTACAAATGTGTTATAAAGAATTTTTTTCTGGCACTATAGCTGTTGTAGAGGTTGGGTCCCCAAATGATCTAACTATTGAGCACTCCTCTGCCTCACTTTTCTCCTAAACCACAGAGTTGTCTCAACTATTATCTCTGATTAATACTGAAAAGAAACAGTGAGGTGCTTAAGGGTAAGCCCAAGGATGAAAAATATTCAGATCTGCAACAGAAAAATACTGGTTTGCGTTTCTTCCAGTTTAGCCTTTTTAAAATTGGTGTAGCTACTTGGAAGAGACAGCTGTAAGGATTGATAATATCTCTTATTAAATGAACTGATATAGCTTGAAAAACTAGACTCTTTTTCAGGCATTTAATTCACTGCCTAACACACTAAGGAACCTTCCTTACTGGCTTCCCATCTTCCTAGATTCGTACATGTGAAGTAAGACTTTATTTACATCTTTCCTCAGCAACACTTTCTAGCTACATGCCAGGTTATAAAGCAGTAATTTACAACATACTGGATCAAAAGATGTGTGAGAGGGGGCATTTTGGGCTTCCTTTTATTCCCACAGGAACTAAGGATGCTTGGAAAACTGATTTTTACAGTCAAAAGTATAACAATACTTTTAGAAGTTCCAGTCACTACAGCAAGTAGACATATGGAAAAGCTATCAAGCTAAGTGTATAGACCAGTGGAAACGCCTCGCTTCATTTCTAACCTGGAAAAGCAGAACCGAAGCGGGGGGGAGGGGAGGGAAAAATCAATCAACTTTACTAATACTGCTTATATATACTACTAACCACTATTTCTAAGCATACATTTTTTCACATTACAATGACAGATAAGCTTATCCATGTGTAAGAGTACACTCATTTCTAGTACCTCCTCTTTTTTTCCCCATGTGATACTCATCAAGACTGTGCTTACCACTATTTTACTACACCATCATTTTGTGCAATATAATGATATTTTATAATTCTAGGTTTTCATCCAAAAGCACTGGGTATACAATGCATGAAAACCACAAAGATCAGCAATTAAGAGTTTTAGCAATGTAACGTTGGGTAAATCTAACAAAGATTTCTTATTCAGAGCAACAAAAGCTACCAAAGGAGTACAGCGATTGGCTGATGTTACTTTTTTAGGCTCCTTTACATAACAAGACTTTGTATTTAAGATATATGTCACTGCTCACCCTCACACTTTGTTTCTTCGAAGCTCACAGTTTAATGTTTTATTCAGCATTTAGTTAAAATTAAATATTTAATACTGAGACTGTTCTATGATGCAAGCACAGCTAAAATGAAAGGCCTCTGTGGCTGCAGTGACCAGATTTCAAATGCAGGTAGATCAATAAAAAAGCTCAAGCACAGCCTCCATGTGTGAGTAGAATGGTTTATAATAGCTTGCAAATGACTACGTGCTTGCTGTAACCAGCTGTTCTCAAATTATGTATATGCAACCAATTCATGTTAAAGCCAAATCCCAGCACTATTTCTACAGGGAAACCCCAGTAGTTTTTGCTTGTTCTGCACATTAGTTCTGTTAAGGATACAAATAGGAGAAAGCTTCAGAACAAATAGAACCAAACCATCGGTGTTTCATGCACTAAGTCCATTATCACAGGATGGTTTGTCAATCTCTAGAACTTTCCTCTAACAGCTCAGCCAACACAATAACGATCTCCCAGCCAAAAAACAAAAAGAAATTTAAAAAAAAAATATATATATACAGCATGTAAAAAAGCCCCTCTGCCAAGATAATGCTTTTTTGCTTCAGCCAATCAGATGGTCAGCCCTGACCTGCTTGAAGGCTTGCATTAAGCTTCAAACACTTAAAAACATCAATCATAAAACAAAGACAGGACACTGAATTATACAGTATTAACCTCCAGGGTTTGCATACAAAGACCTTAGATTTATTTATGTCCCAACACATTAAGAGCTTCAGTACACTGTTCTTTACACCAAACTGGCTGCCAATTTGATGAACCTCTCCGCCCTCAGCAGGAGTACAGTGTCTTTGATTAATGTGTGCATGCTTGTGGAAAAGTCCAAGAACAGAAAATGGGGCAAAATCCATGCAATTATGTCCCTACAAATTCTGATGGACCACTGCCATAATTTCTGTCAAATTGGTTTTCTTTCGTACAAGAAAAGACTGAGGTTTGCGGAGGGGGCTGTGGGGTTATTTTGCCGATTGTATTTGGATACCACACACAACTGTTCTAAAATAAGCAGCTGATAAATACAATGTATTGTTTGTTAAAGAATCTTTCAGCATGATTAATTCATTAATACAAAACAATAAACAGGGTCACAATCCAAAAAAGTTAGCTACATATTCAAAGTGAAGGAAAAAATACTCCCTAGACAATTACAAAGTTTTAGCTTCTTGTCCAACAGTCTTACAACTGAGATTCAAGCTCAAGAATAGCTATGCAGAGTATTTTGTGCCTTTAAATCACCATATTTAATAAATATTCTAAAGAAAATCTAGCTTACACTTCCTGTAATTTGAAAAACACCACACTAGTAAGGTTCTCCATCATTCAAATAAAAAAAAAAAAAAGAAAAAGAGAAAACTCTTCATTATCCCTTCCAACAATTCCAAGTTCTGCGTGAGGCTCCAAAAAGAAGACAATTTTATGAGACGGTCACTATATTATTTCTAAATCTACCTTCTTTTCCAAGGTTTTACACTGCAAACATTACCTGAGATTTCAAGGGGACCATTACTACTGTAAACAGTCCATCAGGTAGACCAATTTTTTCAGATGCGCCTTTACATTTTTAGTAGTTTGAATTTTAAGGTTTTGTGTGATTCCTCCCTCAGGGGCTAGAAAAATCTCTGCAATCTCTTTTTGCAAACTACCGAGGCTTAACCCATTCAGCTCTTTACAATGCCTGACCTACATCAAGTGAAAAGAGTCTTATGTCCTTCACACACAGAAAACAAGACTTTCAGGAGGCCCTGATGGGTGAGTAGGAAGGCAACGGGAGAGACTTCACGTTAATGGCAACAGGCATCATCCTTCTGAAAGACTGAAACAGGACACTGACAAGCCCAGCACATCTTTTTGGAAGTCCTTAACTTTCAGAGAAGATGTCTGAGTAATCATCTGTCACTAGGTAAGCTCTAAAAAAGCATACTTTCATTGATATTTGTGTTTTCCCCACTGATCTGAAAATCATTCACGTGAAAAGAGAAGAAGCTGGTATCAGGAATTTGGCCAAATGCATAAATTAATTCTGTTAAACTTAGCGGGGGAAAACCCTCAATCCTCCTTTCCCTGTTGCTGGATTAAACAAACGGACACAAGCATAAGACTTCCTCACTCTCGAAGACTGTTTCTTTCACCTGGTGATCTCATTAAATGCTAACGCCACAATGAAATAAATTATAATTTCTCCTCCCTCCTCCAAAAAAGAAACAAAAATTGAAATAATACCTTAAAATTAATAAATTTGGGTTCTTATTTCCATTTAAATCTCAAAGGAACTTCTGTAGCAGACTTTAGAAAGTATATTGATTTTTTTCTTTTTAAGGAATGGCTCAAGAGCATGGCATTACATAAATGTAAATTTAGGGTAGTAAAGAGATAAAAGTGTAAGCAAGAACTTAACACAGCTAATACATGAAACTGTGTGCTAATTGGATTCAATATTCTACTTTTTTTTTTTTAAACTCAAAATTGTGTGATTAAGAAACAAACTAACAGAAAAATACCTCATCTTGCTTGGTCCTTCTGCAGACTAAATGAAAACATGATGCCAATTTCTTCTAACGATTACATGCACTCAAGTTACCACTCGAGTAGCATTACTCTCCACAGAATAACAAACCACACATTTCAGTTTTCAAAGAAACATCTTCCCAGCACACTACAGATTAAAGTCAGCAAAGACAGCTTTTTTTTTTCCTACCACTGCCATCAACTTCTTGTTCTGTTGGTAAAAGACTAAATCCTTCTGAGCATCAGCCCTTGTTTATGAAACAAATGTGATTCTACTATTTTCCTTACGCAAATCTTCTGGTGACTCCTTGAGGGGTTTTTTTTGTTGTTGTTTTTTAAATAAGCAAGCAAAAATGAGGGAGGGGTCTATTTTCTCTAATTGCATTAAAGCGGTATCCTTATTTCTGTTCCTCATCAGTAAAGATTAAGCAGCTAAGAACTCCAAACCTCTACCACTCACTTAAAACAAAGATGCACTTTCATTCTACCATTACACAGAAAGAATATAAAAAAATAGTTTAAAAGTAAGAATGTAGCAGTACAACCAGAAATTTTTTAAAAGCATAAATGTCATTATGTCAGAATTGAAAAATTCTGACATAATTATGCAGAATTGAAAAATTTGGTATCTTTACCACAAACTTCCAATTTCTTTAAAATATGCTGACCAACACATACTTACTACATTTTGTCAATGTTCAGGATGTTGTAAACTATCCAACAATCACAAAAGCCACTGCTGTCCTTGACATCTGCGTCAGTGTTTCTTCTGATGGCAATTTATGATCACAAACCAGTTTATAATGTGGTATAACAATTTACTGAACATACCGTAGTAAAACAAAATTAACTCAAAAGTTGAAACTCACTTGGAAGAAAACTGGTAGGCTTTGGGAATCTTTGTTGGGCCAAAATATCTAAGTGATGAAAACACAAAGTACCACTCTTCCATAATCTTCTATTAGAATTAAGTTTGCTGATTTGAACAAAAGAACAAACAAACAAAAAAACAGACTCAAAAACTACCACACCCCACCAAAACCAAACACATCCCACACCTATTTGGCTTTATTTAAAGATACCTGTATTCAGGACTGGGGCAGGGAATCGGAGTGAAGTGATTTGAACTGTGGTGGTATCCCTTAGTGCATCCAGGCAGGTGGGTGTGTAGCAAATGGCATTTTTGGTTGTGCTAAGTCTACCTCCCAACAGCTAAAATCTCTTAATCCCAAATATGTCCTTATAAAAATATTATAAAACTAAAAGCTGCCAAGTACTAATGCTTCCTTTCCCTAATTCAGGGAGATGATACAGAGAGCACAAACTTCCTTTCTTTTCAACTGTGATATTCCACATCTTGTGTAGGAACAGAAAAGTAGCAACAAAGACATTAACAATTGCAGTTCAAGCTGGGAGTGACTGTTCTGTTTCAATTCAATGACACCACTAATGGCTTCTTAGCAGTTCCATGAAATCAACCAGCTGTCAAGTCGATGCATCAGAAGGAACAGTTATGCACTCCCATAAGAAAAAGCAACACATCAGGATGTTTTGCAAAACATCTGCTCCTTTACACTGCAGTTCTGTAATAAAAATGCAAATAAAGAAAACGAGAAAAAGGGCAACAGGACCTAAAGACTTCCATTACTTTCTTGTTTGCATTTTCAGGGTCTCCCAAAAAACCAAAAAATTCAGTCTTGTATGACTTCTTTCTTATCGTAAGGTCAGTATAAAGATTAAATAAATACACTGCAGTGGTCAACCAATGCTTATTCCCTCCGTAATATAAAAATATTGCTAATTTATCTTTTGAAAATGCAAAGCATCTTATTACATGTTCATGAAAATCAACTATTTCTCACCAAAAGTTACAAAGCATGTATTTAGTTATCTTTCCCCTAACATTATTCAAATAATTTTACAGTATTATCGACAACCTACAATAATCTGCAAGAACAAATCTTAAAAACAATTACTTTTTGTGGGAACACTGACTTGGAAGGAACCCAGCACAATGGTATTTAGTTAAAAAAAAAAAACAACAAAACACACTAGGATGAGAAATACCCGTACCACAATTCTAGTTTACTTTCAATACACATTAGTCACAAAACCTTATTTTGTGTCATTCAGAATAGACTTTGAGTCAGTAATGAAAAGTGAACATTCCTGAACCTCTGAAGAAACATTTTTTACTCTCCAGAGAGTTCTATTTATGAAGAACTTAATCACAAGCTGATACTAATACTCCACTGCTTGCAAGGAATTGGTACCATCTATGTTTAAACAAATATCCCCTGCTTGAAATGAACATAAAATTTCTTGAACATCAAAGAGATCCCTTAACAACTCCTAATGTGTCCTCTATACACACTTCACAGAAATTACCGTGGCTACCATTTTCTTAATACTATGTAGTTTATTGATTTTGCAGCATTGTAACAAAAATGCATATGTAGTTTATAATAGATAGGAGACATTGAGTACACTATCATTTTCTGAAACTACTTATCCTCTGTTGCTCACCATTTATAATCTGTGAAATCTTCTAGACCTTTGTTACATGTACAATTTAGAACCATCTGCTGTACATGCTTTCTACTACTTAAACATTTTCATCTACCTAATATTCATGTAACTGGCAAAAATAAATTAAAAAAAAAAACAAAATACACAAAACAAAGGCGAAGCCACAAAACAAAAACACCAAGCCACGCACACCCCATGAGCTAAGTATCTGACATTTGTTTCAACGTAACCTTCAGGACACTTTAGGTACATCATTCAATACTGACTCGGACAGAAGAAAAATGTCTTGATGTACTAACAGCTATTCCTATATTAACTGTTGTCAGTGTTTTTCCCCAACCCTGAAGACAAAGAAAATGCAAATTAAATACAGGCAGTTTCATGTTCTTGTTAGTGTGACACTAAACATGCAGCAAGTAAGATGAGTATAGGAAAAAGAATGGAAAAACAGAACTTTACCTATAATAGCTATTCCTTATGAAGGATCCTGTGTTCCACTAAATCATATCATGTGACCAGAAAAACTTTTATGCTATTTAAAAAAAAAGCATTTGAGAAGTAAATTAACAGAATAGTACCTTTTATTGTTTCCCTTTCCACAACAGCTGACACAGAGCTTATAGCCAGAGGCTAAGAGATTTTTGGGTTTTTTTTGGGGGGGGGGTTGTTTTGGTTTGGTTTTTTGAATGAGTTTAGCATAGTAACTATGCTTTTCCACCCACATTATATTACTGGGAACATAACCCAAACTACGTGTAAAATACATAGAAGTACTTTCCATGCAGCATCTTTGAACAATATCGCTTAATAAGTTTGTTGCTTCCAAATATGCCCTCCCAAATCTGTCATTTAAAAAGGGAACGACTGTTTATTCCATGTTCCTCAGCCCAAGTAGAAACTGTTTATTCCTCAGGGAAGATTCTGTACCAAATGTTTCATGTAAACTTCAGGTCAAATTACTACTTTCTGTAAACAAAAATAATGAAAATCTCCGGAGGATATGTTATTTAACAAAAGAACTTTGGAACGTTTTTTTTTAAACAATCAACCAGTTAAGCAAGCATTATGTACTAAAGACCAGGAAGGGGGAAAAAAAAAAAAAAAAAAAAGCGAAGCATAACCCAAAAGCAACATTATTTCCCTACCTGTTACAAAACCAGACACAACATAAAGCAGCATATTCCTCAGTTCCCTGACCGCGCAGTCTCAACTAGGAACCTCTCTCTTTAAAGCGCGGTTTACAACACCTTAGGTCAGGAATTCCGGGGGAAAGCACACACACTCGGAAAAATTCCCCTTAAACTTTACATGACGTCACTGTCCGTCCCTGTAACAAATCCTAAACTTTGAGTCTTATCCAAAAGGGCTTTCAGGATTTCCACTCGTTCCCTCCTAAAAGAGACGGAGACACTTGGGAATAAAAATTTGCCCAAGATGGCGAAAGGCTCGTTGTTTAGAGGACAGAAAAATGGAGGATATTGTAATATACACAAAGGGATAAATTTCAACAACTCGGCCCAGGGCTGCAGCTGCTTGTTTCTCTTTATAAGGAAGCAACACGCACAAAAGATGAAGGCAGAGGGGCCTGCAGCAAGCCGGGTGCGCGGAACTGCGCCCGCTCTCGGTCCGCCCCACACCCCGCCGCCCCGCGAGCGCACATCGCGGAGCGAGGCACACCTACGCGCCCGCGTTCGGGAGCGCAAAGGTACGCGGAGGCCAGGGGACGCCCGCCAAGATGCCGAGCACGTTCCTGCCGGCTCCCCGCGTCCCCTTCCCAGCCGCCGCTCCGCGCGGCCCCGCAGAAAGCCTCACGCCGCTCCGCGCCCGCGCACTGTCGCCTGGCACCCCAGGACCGGCCTGACAGCCCCGGCCGGTGGCGGACGAGGAAAGCGGGGCAGCTCAACGGCAGCAAGAGAGCAGGCGGGGGACGAGCAGGGCGGGAGGGCCAGCGCGGAGCGCACCGCGCCGCGCTACACAAAAGAGCCGCCCCGGCAGCCGCCGCCAGCCGCCGCGCCGCCCGAGAGGCTGCGGGCGACCGCCGGCAGAGACGTGACCGGCGACGCCCGGCCAAAGGACGGGCATGCGGCCACGAGTAAAGTTTAAAATCGCTTGGGACGCTGGCCGTCCCGTCTCGAAACAGCCCGGGCCCCGCCGCTCCCCCAGACCCCCC
>VWZZ01000862.1:0-18795 GCA_013399095.1 Psophia crepitans | reverse complement strand
GCGCCCAGAGACGCGGCCGGCCCACCACAACAAAGAGGCGATACGCACCGGCAGGGAAACGGTCGGCGAGGCGGGCGCAGCCTGAACTAGGGAACCCAGGCAGCAGCTCAGCGCGGCAAAACGCTGTAACGTTTCGGGTATTCATTTTGAAGAAAAACTCTCCCCGCGCAGAGCGGGAGGAGCTGCTGTAACTCNCAGTGCCGGCCGCTCCGTGCCCTCGCCGGGCTGAGCCGATCCCTCCTCAAGGTTTATTCAGCTTCACCGACCAAAAGTGACGTCAGCCAGCCCGGCTCTTCTCTCCCCAACAATGCGAGTTGCTGTTAACGAGACGGGAAATAGCGAGAATTGTTTATCTCCCTCCAGCCCCGGCAACAAATGACCCACCAGCTCCTGAAAGGCGCCGGGACGCGAGCTGCCCCCGGCCTCCCAGCGCGGCGCGCGCCCACTCCGGCCGGTTTCTGCTCAGGGAAAGTTCCGCGCGGTTACGTCCTTCAGTGACAAAAGGGTGCAAGCGCGCATTTGGTCATTTCTTAACGATGGCTTTGATCGGTCGGGGGGAAACACGGCTGACCACCTCGAGCACCCAAATTAATTCTTACACTGCAGAAGTTCAGGTAAAAACAATAAATTCTGATATAGCAACAAAGCACGTGGGATACAAGCAGCAGCCACCTACGGGGTGGAGATGCCGGGACAACAAAATAAAACAGAAAAAAAACCACACAACAAACCCATCAACATCGACCCATTTCTGAAAGAGGAGACATTGTACAGCAGCCTAGCAAATCACAAACTGACAGGGGAGGCAACATTCAACTTTCACGCTCTAGAAGAAAAATTAAATTCAAGTAAAACAGGCAACAAGGGTGGGGGAATTAAGTTAAAGTTACGGGGAAGTATTAAAATTCACTAGCTATTGACACAAGAATTTTAAAATACTGCATGTCTTTTAAATACCAACGTATTCACCCTGCCGAAACAACCTATACAGGTTATTTGTTAAAAGAAAGTACAAAAGTCTTTTTGAAGGCTTCCCTACACCAACCCTTCCAACTGCATACATGGTATCCTCCTCTTTTTCCTTTCTTTGGCATAGTCTCAAACTCCGGCAGGGTTAAAGTACACTTCAAGAACCAAAGGACTGCTCCCCATAAACCATAACACTACGGATTTAAAGTTACACAACGGTGCAACAAAGAAAACCTAAGTGACTTCAGCACGAACCTGTAAAAATCGTACTTGCAGAATTCGAGAAAACGTACAGTTTGTTAACCTTGTTAAATGCTACATAGAAGTCTTTTAAAAATCAACATTATTTCTAAACAAAGCTGATCTCAGCATAAAGAAATATGCATATGTAGAAAGATGCCATTGTTTTCTGTTTCCTCTTCAGCCACTGGCTGTGATTCTAATTGTGCTGGAGGATCTTCATTAGTATTAACACATGGGGAGATTTCACAAAGCTGCTTCATTAGTTAAAAAAAAAGCTTGGCAGACTAGCTCTTTTTGCATGCAATGAGAATGTCAGCCTTACCTCGGTCATTTGTAACATAATAAGTGCAAGCACAATGATTGCAATGCAGGAACACTGGGGGAAGGGCAAAAATGCTGCCTAATACGGATATGAGAAAAGAAAGCTTCTCATTACACAGTAAAATGTATGCTAAAAATTAGTCAAGACCATGTCTCATGAGACTCATGCTAAACACATTAATGTGCTGATATGGTTTTAATTATTATTTTTGTACCAGTTTATTTCATTCCCAGGATTCACATCCAGCAGCAAAGGTTTGCTAGCATTTATTGATTTTTTTTGTCCGCCACATTCCTGGAATACAGATTTTAATGACTTCACCACACAACACTCAGTAATTTCATTAAAAACTGGAACCTTCCATCCCCAGAAAGGCATTTAATTTCAATGACACACAATTTCTTTTAGCAGCAAACTGTCTCAACAGTAAAAGCTGGCCTAAGGTTCAAATGCATAATTTAGTCCTGAGTTCTCCATGCTCTGCATTCCTTTGAAGCTATAATTTGACTAACTACCTAATAACTGTAATAAGGGCAATGATTTCCTTATAATATGTTATTAACCCGTATTTAATTGACTTGGAGGCCAAGCTCTGTACATATTTGATTGGGTCAGTACCTCTCTAACCTCAAAATTTACTAATAATGGTCTTGAAAAAAAGAGTATGGGATAAGAATGAGTATGGGTACAATAAATGGCTGTTTTGCTCAGAATGTTATGCATCAAAAACTCATGCATTTTCCACTACAAAAATACTGTCACTCAGGAGACAACAGGATTTTGTAAGGGGGAAAAAAACAATGGATTTAGATAATTCACTATCAAATTTACTGCCTGTTACATATACATTTAATATCTCTGCCTGTAACATTTAAAATCAATTCTAGTATCTGTTATTATTACAACTGTTATAAATAACCATTCTAATTTTTTTTTTTTCTGCTGTTAATAAGCCAAACGATAGTATCTTGTGAAAAATAGACGTGTATGTTTGGACAATATTATATAATCTTTGCCTTCTGTAATGCTCAGCAGGACAGAATTTGATCGACTTGAATACAGAACCACAGGCCCCAACAGATTCTTCTTCTCTTCACAAAGTTCAGTCAACTATCCAAATTTAAACCACTGAGATAAATTTGACATCAAAATATGAACAATATCTTTCTCATTGCACTCAATATTAATTTGGCCTTCAGTCAACATTTTAAAGTAGTTTTAAGTAACTACATAGTATTTTATAGTCTATACCAAAATATGTTTTAAAAGTTATTGTTTTTCCATTGGTCACAAACAAATCGGTTTTACTACTGCAAAACTTAGAATAGAATAGAATCATTAAGGTTGGAAGAGACCTCAAGGATCATCTAGTCCAACCGACCCCCCCACCACCTATTAACCACTAAAACATGTCCTTCAGTGCTGCATCTAACCTTTCCTTAAACACCCACAGGGACGGTGACTCCACCACCTCTCTGGGCAACCTGTTCCAAGGCCCGACCACCCTTTCAGTGAAGAAATTTCTCCTAATCTCCAATCTGAACCTCCCCTGGCGCAACTTGCAGCCCTAGTCCTGTCACTAGTTATCTCTGAGAAGAGGCCGACCCCCAGCTTACTAAGGTTTTAAGTATTAACAATTCCTTTGTTTTACTATGCTTATTCAACAGAAGCTGCTGTTAGTGGATGCTACTGATGGATTTAAAGTGATTAACTATTACATCAGAAGGGTTCCTAGCTTTGAAATTTGGCTGTTCTCCCCCTCAGGCAATATTAAAGCTGTAATTCTCTATTTTAAAAAATGCAAATTCAAACTGCAGCACATATACTACAACAACGGGATTCTTGTTTCTTTTCCTTTCTTTGTATGATGAATTAATTACAAATATAGTTAGCCTTTGCTTTTTTTTAAGGCTTCCAGTGTGCCATTAAAAAAAAAAAATACACACCATGTCAGCGTACTGTTTTGTAGCTCCTTTTGTCTCTTCTGCTATGCTTATTGACCCTATCATTAATATTTGTTTAACTAGTTACATTCATAAACCTAATTGTTGAATTGGGAGAAATCAGAAATAAAATCAAGTAAGCTCTATATTTACAGACATGTAACTTTACGCATTTGAGTGATTATGCCGATGTCACTAAGACCATTTACATACCATACCTAAATGTCTAGAAGGTCAAGCTGAAAATTCCTGTGGAACTGTGTAGGTGGAGTTCATTGTAATGATCTCCCCAAAGGCAAAGCCAGTTTAAGAGGCTCCTCTCTTCTCCACCCCTGTTCACTGTTTAACCGCACACGTTTACAACCATTCATCTGTAGCAATTCAGCTACTTGTGGAGCTACGCTCTAAGGTCAGTGAGTAAAGTTAAAACCCACACAAACATTTCCAGACTCTGATCTTGTAACATGGTCTACTCTAGGCAGACCTTCTTATCCACCTAGACAAACAAAAAGTCTTTGGAAGTGTTCTAAAATGCTATGCTGCATTCACTAGAGACTAGATACCATACTATACACTTCCGTTAACAGATGTCCTGGAGTAGTGTTTGGAAAGCATGTATTTTATTATTCTAAAACATGTTAGGACAGATTGGACACACAGTAAGGACCAGCAGAAAGTTACCAAAGAAAAAACAACAAAGTTCCTGCAAGGTTAGTAGGACTAGTCATTCCTCTGATGAAAGCTAGAAACAGTTAGCATTTAATGCATGCTACTGATAAAAAAATATAAAGGTCAATTTTAATAAAAAATGAATACATCGTTCAATTTTGATGAGTAATCTGTGTTTTAAAACAATACATTCAAAAGTATTAACAGTGTAAACCAGTTAAAAGCATAGCCTTTTTGCTGAATTTACTCTGTGTTTAGGAGTTTTATTCACATCACAGATTCTTGTCAGCGTCACAGAGGTTATGCCACCACTCCCTGATGGCTATTTATACGAGCTAAGATGTCTAAGTACTCCTGGCTTTACGCTCTTACACCCCTTGTTTTACTGTCATCCTAGAGGGGTCAAATGAGGATCTACTACTCCTCACTATAATGGAAGAGGTTAGAAGTACAAGAGGCCAAGTAATCTTTAAAAGCACAAATAAGTTTACATATATTATAAACGAATGTAATAGCTTTGCAACTGGATTAATGTGACCACCAATTTGCTTCCATTAAGAAATATTGTTTAATTGCTGAAAATCAGGATACAGTATGTACCAGTATACATACTTCTTCTAAAGCTTTGCAAAGGTGCCAAGGCAAATGAATCCTCAGAAGAGCAGCTGTAGCTGTTTGCAGAAAATACAGATTTGGAGTCAGATGATCTGAACAAGGGCCAAAATAAGAACTTCCAAAGGAGGGGAAAAATCTAGACCACAACTTCACACATACTATCAAAGTCTAAAAGTCTTCCCCAAGGAGGTTCTGCATCAGCATATGCTACAGACAGCTTACCAAACACACTCACTAGAAAGTGCACTCCTCTTAGCACACATCTCACCGCGGAAGAGAAAAGTTATTTTATTTCCCTTCAGTCCTGAATTGTTAAAGGGTACTTCTGCTCTTCTTAAAAGATAGAGAAATCTATTATTTACTCTGCCAATGCCATTTTAAGAGTTTCCTACTCCAACCTTGCCTTCTATGGCTCCTCCAGCATCTCTTTCGTGTCTTCTTGCATCTGAAAGCCCCAAGTGTGAACAAAAATAGTATTTGTATTAACCAATTTAACCACTAACAATGAGAAATGTCAGTTCATCCTAAAAAAAATTAAACTATTAACGCTTTTCAAAGTAGATAGATAAAAAAAAAATATTCTTCACTATGTCCCCTCTGTACCGGTATTCTCATTCCATTTTACAGTTAAAATAGATGGCTCTGTCTTGTATTCAGAACCAACGTTTGATTCAAAACTAGAGTGCTTTCAACTGCAAGTTGTTTGGGCCAGATATCCAGGATGTAATTTTGATCCTTGGACTGAATGAAAAATAAGCTAATTTTAAATTCTTCAGTCAGGTTATAAAATACTTCTACATTAGAAAAGCCTCAGGTTACTTGTTTCTCTTTGACCGGGAAAACACCAGCCTCACCAATAGTAACGTTAGCAACAAAAGTACTGAAAATCTTTTGTTACCACAACAGCCCATACTGTTCAATCAGAACCTTCGCAACATAAAGTGACCAAAACAAATTCATAAAAACAAAAAAAATCAGGGGGTTTCTATATCATTTTAATCTAAGTTTTTTAAAAGAGATAAGACAAGGAAATACTAACTTGCAAATCCAGTTCATTTTTACCGTCTTCCAAAAAAAAAAACCAGATGCTTTTTGCTATTTAGGCATATTTGGCATTTCTTCCTCCCTGTATAACTCTACAAAATACCTTATAAAATAGCTTGGTTAATTTTCCTTACATGTATGAAGCTCCCTTTTTTCCTCAACCAAAATTTAAGCTGAGTTTTCTGTGATCAAAGGATGCAGTGTGTTGGGTTTTGATTTTTTTTTCTTCCTGTTGCTTCTTTAACCACAAGGATCCAAGGAAGCCCACCTCAAAATGTAGCCTGGATCTGTAGTAATTACACTCCCAAGTGAAAAGAAGGTCTTTCAGAGGGGAGTACAACAGCTGTTATGCAGCAGACAAGACCACACAATAGTTTAGGACAGGAAGTGATGGCATCTCCTATTAAACTATAGCTAAGCAGGAAATAACCTTATGTAATTAGCCAACTTGGAATCTGGCCAGGTCACAAGGATTAAGAACTCTTGCAAAAAGTTCAGCACACTCTTTGGTAATTGTCCATGAACTTAATTTGAAAGCACAGCATATTACTACTGCATATATAGTATGGTATGCAGCAAAAGAAGCTATGACGAATTATTTTGTCAGTATATACATATTCAAGTCACTCTTGGGTTATTAAAGATAAATTACCTTTAGTGCACTTTAAATAGTTTTATCCATAAAATACTATGCATTTGGCTCCCTTTAAAGCTACATAGAATTTATGCACATCATCTAGCTGATTTTTAGTACATTAAAACAGAATAATGCAGATTTTCTCTTCAACACGCACCAATACTGTGACACAGAGAAGTTGGTTGGGTGGGTGAGTGGGTTCTGGTGTTTTGTTTTTCTTTTTTTAAAGAGATGCATGCTGGTCATATTTTAATTGATTAAGATCTCTGGTGCCTGCAAAACCTTTAATTTTGAAGTGCAAACTGTCTTTGCTTATGCAGTTCAGATTCTGAGGCTTCTAGTTCTTCTCTTAGTCTATACTTATTGTGCTTACAAATAATGTTGCTAAAGACATTATAAATGCACTTTTATCTTTTAAGAACTTAGTGATGAATCCATAAAACAGAAAATATATAGAAGAGATTAAGCATAACTGCAAGAAAGTTAACCTGAAGGACAAGTTGGGTGACTTTACAAAACCATGTTCATAAAGAAAAAAAAACGACTTCCTATAATACCATTCATCCAACATACACGTGTGTGTTTGATTATATTAACCCCTGGAATGTTTCAGTTACAAAAGCCTCTATTAACTACTTCTTCCCAGAAAATTATTTAACTTAATCTGATACCATACCATTGCAGATAACTTCATTGATTTGATTAAATATGGCAGATACAGTAACTGGTGAAGTAATATAGAACAAAGTACGCAATACGTAAAAGTGCTGTTGACTCACCTCTTCAGCCATTGGGATAACGGCTTTTCCAACAATAACATTAAGTGAGAGAAATACAGAGGACATGGGTCTAATGTCCAAAGAATATCCTTAGCATAACAGAATCAACTAATTAGTATATTTCATTTTTCCCCTATATCACAAATGCTATTCTAGATAAGAGCTAGATTCAAAGGTAAATTATACAATGATCCTGAAAAGTTACATTTACTTGTTCTTTTTCCATTGCCTCATAAACAGTAACCGTTAATTTTTAAACCTACTAATGATTATGTTCTTTTTATAGATCAGGATTGAGGCAGACAGCACTGCAAGCTGAAATCATAAGCGAGTGATTCTAAGTCTTACAAAGTTCCACCTTCCAAATACAAGACAAAATCTTTTTAGGAAAGACTTTTATACTAAGTTTAGTTGTACAAGTTGGTGAAGAAACACTGTTTTCTAGGAATTTGGTTTGTAGAAGAGTTCAGTATTCTTCCTGAATGCAATACTGACTATTGCCGTTTTTTAAAGAAGTGTTTATCCTATCTCCATGGCTTCAGAAACTCTTGCTAATCCGCTATTTCTTAATCTGAGCACATTTTCTGCATCATCAGTTTGATTTCTCAATTCTTCACACTCACTTAGAACCCTCAGAACATCATCACCATGCATGTACGTGGTACATGGTACAACATAACCCAAACATAGAGCAGGCTTCTTTCAGGAGTACAGAGTGCTCAACTACAAATCTAGAAATTATTATTGTAGCTATCAGAACTTGAATATTTTTCAAAAGTGTTTCTGAAAGGATTGAAACCTGTATTAAGGAAGCTTTACATTGTTTTGTACATCAAATAACTAGCATTTCTTGATGTGAATGCAAGCATGAAAAGGACCTTTTTCTTACCACTGAAAATTTAAAACATCCTAAGTATACTGCTATATATTTGGGGGTATCTTCGGCAAATAATTGTAACAAAAAGCTACTTACTGTAACTAGAAAAGTAGAAAGCTGGCAGCTGCATATTGATAACTCGAAACTTTCACAATCCTGACCTTCCTGTTACCTTCTTCTCTCCCCCCAAATTATACTAACTTCCTTTGCTGAAAGTTAAAACTGCATAAATTCACTGCTATGCCCTAACAGAGAGCTTTTGGCAAAGCCCTATGACAACACCTCGCCTAAAGCACTTGCTGGCATGGTAAAACAACTAATTTGTGGTGCTGTGAAAGCACATCCCAATGCACGTAAGTGGGAAAAGTGTATCATGTTTGAACTTATTATGACTATAATAGATACTGTTTACAAATTAAGCATATCAATCCAAATTTTAGATCTAAAAATTAGTTTTCTGATCTCATTTTGATGAGCAAAATCAGTAGATTCTTTTGATGCTTCTCACGTCATTTTAACATAAATAGAGAAATACTAAAAAAAAACCCACCAAACACCAAAACAACCCACAACATTCCAAGTGTCTAGTCTTGAATTTCAACATTAAATCATACTCAGCAAATACAAATACAGCTGCATGACAGATAAAAGATTGCATACATTCATAAAATACACGAGTTAAAAATAATTTTGATGCACCCCCCAGCATTTTTAATAAGCTCTATATACATATACACTAAATTCAATTTCCTTTCCTGTGGTACTTCAGCAGTTTAGCAAAAACATTCAACAACTATTAAAGTTAGAGCAAACAGTGGAATACCTGCGGAGTTAACTGTTCGGCCCTGCCGGTTTTCTCTGGCTTTACCACATTAAGGGCCTCTGGCCCACAAGCAGCCACGTGTTTGATTTCCAGCTGTCGAAGACCGGACACAAACCAGATCTGACCTGGGTCTTCACAGCCCCACGCAAGCACACGCGCAGCACGCGGCCGGGGAGGATCGCAGCACCGCCGTTACTCCGGGAGGCCAGAGGCGCCTCCCTCGCGGCCCGCCTCTCCCTCGACACGCAGCCACGCACGCCCAAACCACGCCAACAGTAAGCTCCTATAACGCAATATGAGCTTCACCTAGTCAGTGGCGCCAGGAACAGGGCCCTCGCTGCCCTCACGCCCACGGCGCGGCTCTCGCCCACCTGAGGCCCGGTGCAGCGCGCGGCCTCACAGACTCGGACCTCCCCCGCCACGGGTTACAGAACGCGCCTGCCGAGGCAGGGCGGTGGACGGGTAGAGCTGCCTGCATGCTGATTGGCCACCCAGTAACGTTCACGGTGATTGGCCCAACTCGGTTTAAGGTCAGGCAGCAGGGGGCCCGCCTGGCCATGAGGGGAGGCTCAGTTTGGCGAGCGCGCCGTGGCGGGCTCGCCTGGCCCTCGGTGTGCCGCAGTTTGTGTGCCTGCGGCCGGGCTGGCATCCGGGTGCCTGAAAACGCTCGGGCCCAGGCCCCGCTTTAGCTCTAAAACCGTATCTGTGCTGGAAGTTGGGTTTTGCTACTGTGAGATCCGCTGGAGGTGATCTCGTGCTCGGCTGAGGTGGTTCATTGCACAGTTAGCCTTACTCACCTACCTCACTCGTTGGCAAGGGTTCTTCTAAACCCTTAAAATCTAGTTTATACTCCTTTATTTAAAATGTGTGGAGGCTTCAAATAGGGCAGTGCTTCTGAATGAGTCAACCTTTGTATATAGCAAGTGTTAGGCAACAGCCAGCGGAACGGTTATCTCAGGTAGTGTTTAGGGTAAGGGAGAGCGTGTTTGCACACAGAGGAATTGGAGCAGGCCATGGGAGAAAGCAGTAGCCATCAGCATGTGTTTTAGAAGGAAAAGACTCATTTTCTCTGATTTTTCAAAGCAGTAACACATGCAGGTGATGAAAAGAGTGTGATAAGGCTAGACTAGGCGTATTTAACCTTTACTGCTGGAGATAGCTCTATCATGGAACTCTACAATAAAAGTACTGAAGGTAATGGCAGAAACCCTTCTCAACCTCCCATTAACTACATCTGAACAAGAGGCTAGGGAAGCATTTTTTAACATTTTAGGGCAAATATACAAGCTTCAACTCAAAAGGAGATGTGTATTTGGGTGCAGATGCAGTCTGAAGTATGAAGCCAGGAGCCCAGAGTTTTAACACAGTCAATGCAAAGGTAATAATAATGTGTTTAGACTAATCCTGAGTGCAGGTCTTAAATTTTACAGGGTGGGGGGAACACCAAGCCAGTTTTGGATCTTTTCCTCTCAGTACATACAGAAAGAAAGGGATAATTCTTCCCATGAGATATCAATCTGGAAATTGAATGAAGAATTCCAGTGTCAAAGATTTACAAAAAAGGCTTGATCTGTATTAGACATATTATCTGCTGTCAAAAATCGGTGTTCACAGTAGAAGCAGTTCAACAAGTTTGTCCACTATTGAACATTGTTTAAGAGTAAGGACAAACTGCCAACAGCAGGCAATTTTCCCATTGCAGACTAACCTCAAATGATTTCATTCCATATACTTCAGTGCACATAGAAGACAGCCAAGAAATCTATAGATACTGATGACTGAAAGAGAGAAGATCAAGGTAAGTCTCAGACATTCTGAATGGCTAACCTTAATAGTATTATAGTGCTACTGTCAAGAGATCTAGATGCTGGCAAGGAAACGGCTAGCGAAGAGTTATTCTAGCTGTATTCGAAACCTGTCACTAAGCAAGTCCTCAATAGTCTGTCTTTTCCTCAGTGGGGCATTTATTAAGTGTGGTGGGTTGACCCTGGCTGAAGTCCAGGTGCCCACCAAAGCCATTCTATCACTCCCCCTCCTTAACTAGACAGGGAAGAGAAGGTGTAACAAACTACTCACTGGTCTAGATAAGGATAGGAAAAGGTTTTTCACTAATTACCATCCCGGGCAAAACAGAACAGACTTATGAGAGAAATTAATTTATTACCAAGCAAACACAGAGCAGAGCAGTGAGAAATAAAATCACATTTTAAAACACCTCCCCCTACCCTCCCTTCTTAATGTCACTCCTCATCTCTCCCTGCTCCCCCCCAGCAGCACAGGGGGACAGGGATGGGGCTTATGGCCAGTTGATCAGTGTTGTTTCAGCCACTTCTTCTTCCTCAGGGGGAGGACTCTTCCCCCACTCGAATGTGGTGTCCCTCTCACGGGAGACAGTCCTCCACAAGCTTCTCCAATGTGAGTCCTTTGCACAGGCTACAGTCCTTCACAAACTGCTCCCGTGGGTCCCTCCCCAGGGTGCAGCCCTTAAGGAGCAGCCTGCTCCAGCATGGGTCCCCCACGGGGTCACAAGTCCTGCAGCAAACCTGGTCCGCCGTGGGCTCCTCTCCCCACAGGGCCACAGGTCCTGCCAGGAGCCTGCTCCAGAGCAGGCTGCCCACGGGGTCACAGCCTCCTCCAGCTGTCTTCCCCTGCTCCAACGTGGGGTCCTCCATGGGCTGCAGGTGGAATCTTTACACCCCATCACCCCTCCTCCATGGGCTGCAGGGGGACAGCCTGCCTCACCATGGGCTGCACCACAGGCCGCCGGGGAATCTGCTCTGGTGCCTGGAGCATTTCCTGCCCCTCCTTCTGCACCGACCTGGGTGTCTGCAGAGTTTCTTACATCTTCCCACTCCTCTCTGTAGTTGCAAAAAAGCCCCTGTGCTTGGGGTTTTTTTGTTCTTAAATATGTTATCACAGAAGCACTACCGCTGTTGTTGATTGGCTCAGCCTTGGCCAGCAGCAAGTCCGTCTTGGAGCTGGCTGGCATGGGCTCTACTGGACACAGGGGAAGCTTCCAGCAGCTTTTTTTTCAGAAGCTGCCACCTCTGTGCCCCGCCACTGCCAAAACCTTGCCATGCAAACCCACAACATTAAGAAAACATGTTTACAAAGGAAACATTGAGTTTCTGAGCCCATTCTTACCAAACGTTAATTTTCCATCTTACAGGATACAAAAGGGTATCCTTCTGCTCTAAGACCTTGAGCTATGTGTAGTTTTTTACTAATATTTTTTCATTCACTCTGCTGAAGAGTTCAGCTGAAAATAGAGGGGGGGTGTATTTTTCCCAGTGCCAAATACATTATTTCACTTCTCTGAGCCATGCTGACTTTCACCAATTTGTCTCAAGTCAAATCAATTGACAAAAGTAATCTGAGTTTTGATTTCTTTGCCCTACTTTTGCTGCATAATATTAATTGTTTTGATTAATAGTATGCCCTTTCAAAAAAGTCTGAGTATTATAAGCACACCAGCAGGTATTTACTATTAGCTATTAAGTTACCTCTTCAGGTTGTCTGAGACTTACCTTGATCTTCTTTCTTGCAGTCAACAGCATTTATAGAGTTTTCAGCTGCTTTCTACGTGCACTGAAGTATATGGAATCAAAATAAATTGGGGGCCAGGTTCCTTGGTCTAATAAGCCTAAGCTACATACACAATTTGAGGAATTTGAGAAATGAGGCTTTTTGCTATCGAGTCCAGACACTAGTTGGATTTCAACTAGTGCTAGGTTGAAAGCACAGCACAACTAGCCCACTGATTACAACTTAAGTTTTGAAGGGCTGGCTCGATGCAGGCAGCCCTGGAAATTACCTCTTCGATACCTGCTCATATTTTCTTAATTTGAGTGGACTACAAATGGTGTTCGTGAGATCCCTTTCAATCTGATCTATTCTAAGCGCAGCTATGCTGTCTTTGCATTCTGTAGTCTGGAGCACAGGTCTTATGAGGAGCGGCTGAGGGAACTGGGACTGTTTAGTCTGGAGAAGAGGAGGCTCAGGGCAGACCTTACTGCCCTCTACAACTACCTGAAAGGAAGTTGTGGCGAGCTGGGGGTCGGCCTCTTCTCGCAGATAACTAGTGACAGGACAAGGGGGAACGGCTGCAAATTGCACCAGGGGAGGTTCAGGTTGGAGATGAGGATAAATTTCTTCTCGGAAAGGGTGGTCGGGCATTGGAACAGGTTGCCCAGGGAGGTGGTGGAGTCACTGTCCCTGCGGGTGTTTAAGGAAAGGTTGGATGTGGTACTGAAGGACATGGTTTAGTGGGGAATAGGTGGGGGGGACACGGTTGGACTAGATGATCCTTGAGGTCTCTTCCAGCCTTAATGTTTCTGTGATTCATTTATGTATTAAGATGATGCAGAATAATAAATACAACCACCCATCAGCTTTTGAGTTGTTCTGGTTTTATGGGTTTTTTGATTGTTTGGCTTGGGTTTTTTACCTAAGAAAGTAAAAATTCCAAGTACCCCTCTTTCACGCATGCTTGAAAATCCACACCAGAGGAAAGTACTGGGGTTTCTCATATGCACAAGGGCTTCATCACAAAAGACAACCATATACTGATTTAATGGAATCATAGAATCTCCAGAGTTGGAAGGGACCATAAGGCCCATCAGTCCAAATCCGGGCCCTACACAGGACCAGCCCCATCAGAGCAGATGACTGAGAGCATTGGCCAGGCGCTGCTTGAACTCAGCCCAGCTCGGGGCGGTGACCACTGCCCTGGGGAGCCTGTTCCAGGGCCCCACCACCCTCTGGGGGAAGAACCTTCTCCTGATCTCCAACCTAACCCTCCCCTGTGGCAGCTCCATGCCATTCCCTCGGGTTCTATCGCTGGGCACCAGAGGGAGGAGATCAGCGCCTGCCCCTTGGCTCCCCCTTGGTAGGAAGCTGTAAGCTGCCATGAGGTCTGCCCTCAGTCTGCTCTTCTTCAGGCTGAATAAACCAAGGGACTTCATTTCTATGTCTGTAATAACACTCCCATGCAATAGAGATTTGGATGGCCAAGGAAGACGTATCTGGATTCCAAAATACTGGGTGGCAGCTGGAAAGAAGGGAAGGGAAAAGAGAGAGGAAGGAAGGAAGGCCGGCCGGCTGGCCAGCCAGACTAACTTTTGGAGTGGAATGTTGGGAACTGACAACTTTGATTTCTATTCCATTCATTTAGATTTTTCAGTAAACTGAATAGACAAAGCTCTCAGATTAAACTTCCTGTCAGGGACGGTGAAGTTGACAGCTATCAAATGTCAATCATCTACGGGCTGAGCAGGCCTAACGACCAAAAATTTACGTATAAAAATAATCCTGTGCCTCTTCATTGGCCTTACATTTTGCTGTTACATTAAAAAAATATTGTCAAGACTGCAAAGACAAGCTCTGTAAGTTAAGAACAGAACTAAAGCTGCTTGTGTGACATCAAATTAGCTTCCCTGTGCTCATGAGCTTATTATTCGAGTGTGGTTTGGTGGGGTATCAGGGCTGTACACAAAGGAGGCCATTGTCTATTGAATCCCTGACTCGTTTGCTGTAGAACTTAGAGCACAGAGTTAATGAAGTATTGAGCTGTTGGTCTTTAAGTTAAGGAAAATGAACACCACACAGGAGAGCAGGCTTTCTGTCTCTACCTCTGACATGAAATGTTTTTTCTTAAACTGAATTTTCAGAGCTGGTCTGCAATTAATCTTCATTACCTAAATATGCAGTTTGACCACCTGTTTTCCAAAGTGTGGGGTATTCACAACTGCAATTGACATAAATTTAGAGCTGTTGATTGAGCAAAGATCTTCACAAAACACAGGTGCTTGATCTGAGTATCCAAACTGGCCAAGTAAAGTTGGCAGCTATCTATTGCAATATGACACATATGAAAAATGAGAAAATAATTTGTAATACATGTAAAGTGGGATGCCAAATCAGGACTACTTTTTCGAGAATGAACTGTCACGTAAGCAAGGTCTCATGCATGGCCTAATCACCATATTATAAAGAATCTACTTTAAATTCATGTCTGCTCTTGTTCCGGATTAATTTTCATCTGTAAAAAAATCATTATTTATAGCCTATTTCTTGCCTCTGAATTGATAAATTCCTCATGGGCCTTTTTAAGTGTGTATATTGATACAGTACAAGAAGTAGAAGCTTGTTTTCTTCTTCGTTTTGTACATACAAGAAATTGCTAACATAATCTGGCTTTGTAGTTTGACTTCAGTTGCTTTTTAACAGGGTAATGGATTTATGGTCAATGCAGCAACAAACATATGAAGACTTGTTTAAAATATCTCCTTGTAATCTGATGTGTATTGCCATTGATAAAATTAGACAGCAGCAATTTGAGACCTATGGCTGGAGAAGTAGTTTCAGTAAAGATTCCTGTTCTCAGAATGCTGGCATTTCTGACAGTGATTTTGCTCATGCGTCTCATTCCAAAGGTGATTTTATTGCTGTTGCTTTATAAGCGTGGCAAATTAAATAAAAAATATTTTCTCTACGTCCTCATTTTGTGAAAAACATCGTGAATCTACTTTATTTTGTCACTAATTTCAGGAGTATTACAAAATAGAGATTTTAGTATAAAAACTATATAATAAGTCATGTCTTGATTCCTTGTCCTATCTCCTATTAACCTTTTGTTAACTACAGAAAAACATGTAAGATGGCCTTCTGGAAGAGGGAAAGGAAAGTAAGCTTTGCTAGTTCCACTATTTGTAGAGACATTTTAATTTCCATTTATTGGTGTCCTTTAAGCAAAACTGTTCATCTGAATATCTATGTTTGCACAAAATATAAGTTTTCAGTGAACAGAAGAATCAGGAAAGCATTACTTCAATGGATTTTTGTCCTTTGACTCCTCCTTTACCACAGTACTCCAGTTTATCCCAGTATCCCTTTGATGTCCTTTCCAGGGCAGGAGACAACACATTATGCTAATGTAAATCCCTATGAGTGTTGGCTAGCCAGGAGGTTTGTTCCAACCAGAACATACAGCATATGCATCCTGCCATTCTTTTCCTCTCTGGAAGTATTAATTTGTGTTACTCTTCACGTCTAGAGAGATCCAGCCACTGAGATCTCCAGTAAGTTTTCTTGCTCTCTGCTTTTACCACTCTCCCAGGATCTTCACTGAGCATCTCTGTCTCAGCAAGCAACTTATCTCTCTGTCTGTTCAGGCTCAGATGTAGAGATCTTTGCTCTCATGCACACTGGGTTTATCACTGAAATGGCTACTATTATTTTGGCATTCACCTCTGTACAGCCATTGATTTTCAGAAAACTTGCAGGAACACAGTTATGTTTGAGATTTCCATCTATCTTTCAAAATGGATTGAAATTGGTTAAGACATTCAGCGATGTTACTGACAGGGCATAAGCCTCATTTCCTTGGGAAAGCATGCTAGAATTTTATCTCCCAACCATGCTGGTGAGAGCATTGGAACCTATGCAGGGGTCAAAGTGGCTCCAGTTACAGGGTGAACACAGATATACAGTTGTCCCCTTTGAGAGTGTACCTCCATTATAGTCCACCCTTCAGGCCTGTGCACATCCACTCCTGTGATTTTACAAGAAGTCTCTAACAAAACACTGGAATTATGTATGCTAAATGTTTACATTAGACAGATATGTGTGAAAGAAAAAGCAACTTACACAATTATTCCTGTCTTTTTTAAGTTCAAAAGAAGGTGGTAACCAGGAATGGCAGAGGAGCTGAAAGCGAACCTTACTGGAAAGGCAGCAGAAGACTGCCCAGGGAGTGCAAGGAGAAAGGAGGAAGACAGGCAAAACCACACAGGTATTTTTGGGAGCTATGGATTTCTGACATCTGCAAAAGATCCTTCTCCATAGAAACAGAGGCATGTTGGGGGAAAACATAATGACTTAAGGCTACGAGAAGGAATCTCTATCAAAATTTATTTCAAATAAATTTTTAAGATTCCCCTGATCTTCACTTGAAGTTAATCATCTGAGCATGAGCAGAAGCCTGCCAAGATGTGCTTTGACACAGTGCAGGTTCAAATGAACAAACTGGCTATTTAAAACTAAGCAGGTACATTATCTTTATACGAGACTCGGGTGTAAGACTCTTGGCAATCTTCTAGGCAAAGCAAACAGTTGCCAGACACACGCTGGTTAATAGCTTCACAAAGGTTTCATTTTAAGTAAATGGTAAGAAGGCTGCAGTTGATTCCTCTCATTCCCATGCTTTCCAGCAGTATGGCACTAGCTGATTTGCTGGCTCCTTAATGGGTTGACTGCAAACTCCTCTAAGAATGTGTATATATTGCCATCTGTATTTTTTTTATTGCAGAGGATTACAGAAGGTGCTGGGATAGATACAATTTTGTTCTAAAATATTTTTATTACTAAATGGAGGAAATGTCCTCACAATGACTCTTTCTTCAACTTTGTGCGTTATTCCTATAGTCTCTTCCATTACATTTGTTTCCATACAACAGAGACACAAGTTTCTCATGGTTGGTTGTTCTTTTCACTATGACAATAATGACGGTTTCTCATGAGTCTTGGGTTGTTGGTTCTAACAGGATACTCTTTTTTTCTCACTGTAAAGTACCAGTGGAAAGAAGCATATATTTAGTAAAAGTGGACAAAATAGTAAAATAAATAGTCGGTCAAGTATAATGTTAAAAATCCTGCCTTGCTTCATATTTGGAGGACTCCCAAATCAGTCACTATGTATACAAAACACAGAGAAAGCAAGTAATGCAGAGAACTTCAGAAAGAGATGTGCAACAAAGTTGGGTGGAATAAGTAGACTATCATTAAGTGAGTTACTGTATTAGTGGTTAATTTTTCCCCTTGTCATATGTCACCTTTTCCTCCATCATTCAGAAGCAATCCTGATGGATCGTAAGCATCATAACCATTAGCGTTCCACGGGCAGTGGACTTAGCTCACACGGCAGGACTTCTTTCCAAATGCTCTATCAGCCAAAACTGTCAGGTCTTAGCACATAATGACAGGTGAAAGTGAGCACAGAAAACCCCACTGATGGTTTTAGGGATCATTCTCACTGACATCTCAGGCCAGGCTAATAACCACCCATCTGATGAAAAGACACTACAAAAAGCACCAAGCCTATTAGTAAACAAATCTTTGGAGACCCGCAATATAACCTTTATTTTACTCTTAGACAGAAAAGAGCAATTCAGATTCTTGTAAAGTACTTAATATTATGCCAATCAAATAGGCACACGTCAGCCCAAGGCTTTGAACATCATTTTTATCCAGACTTTTAAAAATCCTGTGTGAATCTTCAGATGACAGTAGGCTTTTAAAAGACTAGAACTCTTGCCTAATTGATTCTGATGAAATTGCTGAGAGGGGGTAATATGCAAACTCACTTCCCCTATTCTGGTCATTTGGCAGGAGGATTCTTCTTTTAATTTTAAGGTCAGTAACTCTTTGAATTCAGGACGATAATCAATGTTAATTGCATATATTTGTTTTGGATAATTGCTTGGATGACTCTTTATCATAAAGTAAACATTACCCTTAACTAGTTATTTTAGAGATGACAATGACAAATGCAGACTGATTATTTTGAAGGAGTACTGTATTTATTTTCATCTCTTACTTGCAGCTCATAGAGTTTGGTGATAGAACTATCATAGAATCATTAAGGTTGGAGGAGACCTCCAGGATCATCTAGTTCAACCATCCCCTACCACCTATTACCCACTAAACCATGTCCCTGAGTACCACATCCATACCTGTCCAAGCCATGGGCTGCCAGCTTCTCCAGGAGAATGCTATGGGAGACTGTGTCAAAGGCTTTACTGAGGTCAGGTAGACTACATCAACAGCCTTTCCCTCAACCACCAGGTGAGTCCTCTGTTCATAGAAGGAGATGAGG
>VWZZ01000861.1:184763-203080 GCA_013399095.1 Psophia crepitans | reverse complement strand
AAAGGGTTATCAAGCATTGGAACCTTACCAACCTGGTCTATTGAGAGGTGTCAGCTGACCAGGACCTTCTCCATCTGTAATATGTTCACCACGTAGTTTTCAGACATGCCATAGCCAGCACAGAGGCAACTATAAGATATATTACTGTTTATCTTTTGATTCATCACTCTAAATCTCATAACTGATTTCTAATTTTGCATTTTACTAAATGATGCTCATTTTACTCTTACCTTAAAGCTTCCTTAATCATTTCAGAGATTTAAAAAATCTTGGCAGACTGTCAGCCAAGGAAGAGCAATATTAAAACAGAGCCAGCTTGCCATGCCAAACATCCCGAAGCGGTGTCAGGAGCCCCCAAAGCTGGCAACTGCGGAGCTCCAGCGAAGCTGGCAACTGAGTTTATGGAGAAGGGACTCTCACCCACAAGTGTTAACCAAAGCTGCTGTAATATTCAACGAGGCTGTGAGGGGAGAGATCGTGGGGTCTCCATGCAACTGTAGCGTTGAGTTTATAACACATATTTATTAAGTGAGCTAAGAACATGAGTGTTTTGTACCAACCGCAATTCTGACTGAAAAAGATTGTGGGACGATTGTTACGCATTGAGTTATCAAAGGATTTTGTCCTGTTACACTGATTTGCTAAAAATAGACTAAATCTCTTTCTGATTTTTAAGGTGGAACAGCCAGAATATCAAATGTTTTAGAGCCATCTGCTGCACATTTGGATTCACATGGCTTATTTCAGACATCTGCACTAAAATAGGATGAATGACACCCAACAGAATGGTCTAGGCAGCTCATTGAAATGCAGGTGTCTGTGCTGTAGATACACCTTGCTTAGGGGCATCCCAAACTAGCACTAGTTTCAGAAGATAATTAAAAATCACTGACATTGCTAAGAACATTTCCACTTGTTACAATAAGGATTAAATGTGATCCTACAAATCTCCTACAAAGTATTTAAATGACTGAGCCCATATCAAGACTGTTATTTTCACCACAATTGTGTCCAAACACGAGGTTATTTCTCCAAGCCAGGATCCATGAATCACAGCAGGGTAATGTTGGAGAAGCTGAACTGCCCCGGTTCTAGCTCCAGGTGGAATTCCTCGTTCTCCAAAACTGTAAAAACCTACATCTTTACCCACAATAAAACCGAATTTTAAATGCTTTAGAATTTTTAACAGTCCTTTGATTTTTGGCCAGGAAAAAGAGTCCTTCTTTTGAACAGAAATGCAGAGCCATCACGTACAATTTATACTAAACTGACATACCCCATTGGCATGATACCATTATGCAGGATAACTGAAAGCAGAGCCCTTGCTAATCTTAGAAGCACCAGCCTGGAAGCAATCTCCAGGGCACTAGATACCTCATCCACATTCCAAGCACTGAAACTCCCGGCCTCGTGCAGCGACTCTGGGAGCTGCTTTTATGAAGATCATTATCTTTCTTAACCTCTATGTAAAATTCATAGAAATGGAGAGCTCTGAGAGCCAGGGTTCACTTTACATCAGTCATGGTAATAGTCTGACACTCCTGATGTCCTTATTATTCCATACATCAAAGAAAAATATGTATTTTCAGTTTTCATTGTGATTTAAGCCAGACAGAACAAATCCTACCTTACAGAACCAGTCCTGCCTGCTTAATTCATAAAATTGTTCTCTGAGAATCCACTTTTGTCACCTAAAGAAGTTCTGCCTTTAATCACGTTGTTAGGAGAACCACCTCTCAGATCTGCTATAATGCAGAACTGCCGTGGATTGCCTCAGAGACAGCTTTGGACAGAAAATAGGATAAACTAGTCTCTTAGTCTTCGCTGTAACCCTGGAGCATAATAATAACATTTCTTCATAAAATAAAATAAAGGCAAACCCACAATTTACACAGTTACTGAGTTGTAATTCTGGGATGAAGAATAAATAAAGCAGAAGCAAAGCTGATGGTGAGGGAGCAAGGTCACACCTGTGCTTATTTGATAAAAAAGTGTTTTTCAGGAGAAAAATACAAAAACATTGATCCTAGGCTCCTTCCCAGCCAGCTGATTGCATGGGCAGAGCCTTAAATTTGGGTGGAGCTCCACTGTCATTTTCATGGGAGAATTTCAGGTTATTATTAAAATTATAAGAGAAAGGACTTCACTGTGGCCCTGCTAATCGGGATTTGCTTCCTAGCTATAACGATGCTCAAGGACAGGCATGATGTCCTGCTCAAAGTTTAGTGTAATGGGAATATTGATGAATCAAAAGATATAAATCACACAAAATCTGTTTACATGCTAGTGTTTTAATCACGAGCTTCCAAGTTCTGTTTTGGAAGGTGTAATCAAGAGTGATACAGAGAAGGACAAGTTACCTCATTAGGAAGAGTTCTGTGAATCAATCTAGTATTTTATTTCTTTTGAGGTGTTTGGTTTTTTTTGTTTGGGGGGAGGGGGGTAGGAATTACATAAGAATTCATATGAATAGTATTCCCCCTAGATAAAACTGAAAGGAAAGAAATGCTCTCACACAGTAAAATACCATCTGCTTCTATTTAAGAAATCCACAATAATGGAACCCAAAACACTTTGATCAGATGCTTAATGTGTCTTTAAGAGTTTTGAATTAGTATTTCAGATCAGCCTTGTGAAAAGCTGTCAGCTCCAAAATCGCTTCTTAGTTCCTTCCCATGGTGACCAAGAAAGAAAAAAGAATATTTTATTCTCTGAGAAGAATAAAAAAAAAAGACTTCCCCACAAATTTGGTGAGTTTGTTATAAGCACAGAAGAAAACCCTGAGGTGTACTCAGGGTATATGCAGTTAGAAACATCAAATTTGGGTCAGACCAAATGAAATGGTTCTTACTCTGAATCATCTATTTAAGAAACAG
The DNA here is from genome assembly GCA_013399095.1 of Psophia crepitans. Taxonomy (NCBI): domain Eukaryota; kingdom Metazoa; phylum Chordata; class Aves; order Gruiformes; family Psophiidae; genus Psophia; species Psophia crepitans. Next base: position 200,204 of record VWZZ01000861.1, on the reverse strand, counting down.
TTAAGAGTCTCTTCCTGTAGACTGTAGATGGGAATTTAATATCCCAGCATAGTAAGACTGCAAAATGAATGCCCCATGAAATGAAGACTGAGTAGAAAGTTAGAATGGTAGAAAGATGCCTCTCTAACCCAAGAAATTACTAGGAACCTCAGACAGAGCTTCATGCATTTCAAAATAAATGGCTGTGCCCAACTGCAGAGGCAATGCTGTGATGTCACAGGGGTTTCTTCAACTGTGGGCGGGCATGGCCGGGAGGGAATGGAGAACAAAATCTGGTGTTGCTTTAGGCTGGGTCAGGACACTACACACACTCGGGATTAACTCAGAAGGCGGAAACAAGACTCAGTCAGACACAGGAGGATGAGGCAGTGCATCATGAAGGGGCTGAATTAGGAGTGAAGCAGCTTCAGAGACCAACCGGCTGAGAAAGCTGCGATAAGGAACCAAGGCAGGGTCACACTGGCAGGGCTGACAGCAGCAAAGGCAAAGGAATGGAAGAGGAACCACATTAAGCAGACACGATCCTTAGGTAAGGACTCAGCAAGACCTTGCTTTTGGGTGAAGCTCTCCTTCCTGAGCATCACCAATACATGTTGTTGTCATTGGGCTGGCATTGTGGTCAAACTTTGCCTTCCTGTAAAAGGATTATGCTCTTAATGGAGGTGGCCAAGCTTTGAAAGATCTTCAAGATGGGGTGTTTGGATACAGTGTGGTCAGGCATACAAAATCACAGAATCCCAGACTGGTTTAGGTTGGAGGGGACGTCAAAGCCCATCTAGTCCCACTCCCCTGCCATGGGCAGGGACACCCCCCACCAGCCCAGGGTGCCCAAAGCCCCATCCAACCTGGCCTTGAACACTGCCAGGGATCCAGGGGCAGCCACAGCTTCTCTGGGCACCCTGTGCCAGGGCCTCACCCCCCTCACAGGGAAGGATTTCTTCCTAACATCTAATCTAATTCTCCCCTCTTTCAGTTTAAAACTCATCCTCCTCGTCCTATGGGGGACACTGGAAGGCTGCTATAAAGTGTCCCTTCTCCTCTCTAGGCTGAACAACCCCAGCTCTCTCAGCCCGTATTGATAAGGGAGGTGTTCCAAACCCCTGATTGTGGCCCTCCTCTGGACCCCATAGAGCAGGTCCATGTCCGTCTTATGCTGGCAGCACCAGAGCTGAACACAGTACTTTAGGTGAGATCTCAATGAGAGAGGAGTAGAGGGAGTTTTCTGAAACAAGCAGATTTCCTTGACCTGTCTGGTGGGGAGGAATAGCCCTGTCATAGGAAGATCACAGATTTTCTAGTATTCAAATATTCCATGGTTAGTTCTTCACAGCCATCCCTGGTCATCTCAGAGGTCACAGAAAACTTTCCAAAGCTTGTGAAACATGGCTGGGTTGGGTAGATAAGAGTGGTCAATGGCTGTTCTTACCTAGGTAGGGATGGTGAAGGATCCAGGAGAGAGCATCAGAAACTGAGAGCATGGGGGATTCCTGAAGGGGCCACTGCACCTGAGACTGATGGTTTCTCTAGCTTTTTCCTGGTAGTATGGATGGATTTGACTAAGGATTTCCTAAGGAAATGAGAGATAAAAGTTATAAAATACGTTACTCGTACCCCCAAAAGACCAATGCACCAAAAAGCTAAAAAAAAAATTGCAAAATACCGAAAAGCATTCCAGAGAGAGTCATGGCACACATTCCTTGTAATCTTGTTTATCTCAAATCTACTGGCAAGTGCCCTATTTGTGCCCTATTAAAAATGCTCACTAAAACCTGCAAGATTTGTATGTGTTCATGCCTTTCCCAGTATACATTGAAACATACAAAAAACTGTAGTGTAACGTAGAAGCTGGCAAAGTTCCTGGCCCTTCCTGTAACAACAACTAACTCCTTTCTGTTACTGCTGATAACAGTTGTCTTTTTCTTCAGTAAATTATGTAAATTCTGGTTATATCAGTCTTTATTATCTGAAATTCAAACAGGCTTCAGAAAATATATTCTAAATTAGTAAAATCCCAGGTTCCTAAAATTTTAATATTCATATTCCATATTTTTTTCTGGTTTTGTCTGGAACATAAGGAGTTAAAATCAAACATTTGTGCCCTACCAAACTCTGGGACAAATAAACCTTTTAAACGAAAAGAGCAGTTGATACAATTTATTCCCTTTACCCAGTTAACGGAAAGATAAATTAAATTCATTTTCTAGATGAGTTACGGTGAAAAGCAAATGTCATATGGTTTTCCCTAGGATTTGTTAACCTATATTAAGTGATAATTGAAATCAGATTACTTTTAGATTATTTGGACTAAGTTATTTTAAAAGCATATGGATACAAGTACATTTAGATATCGAAGCCCTGGAGCGTGTCCAGAGAAGGGCAACGAAACTGGTGAAGGGGCTGGAGCACAGGTCTTATGAGGAGCGGCTGAAGGAACTGGGCTTGTTTAGTCTGGAGAAGAGGAGGCTCAGGGCAGACCTTATTGCCCTCTACAACTACCTGAAAGGAAGTTGTGGTGAGCTGGGGGTTGGTCTCTTCTCGCAGATAACTAGTGACAGGACAAGGGGAAATGGCTGCAAGTTGCACCAGGGAAGGTTCAGGTTGGAGATGAGGAGAAAATTCTTCTCTGAAAGGGTGGTCGGGCATTGGAACGGGTTGCCCAGGGAGGTGGTGGAGTCAGCGTCCCTGAGGGTGTTTAAGGAAAGGTTGGGTGTGGTACTCAGGGACGTGGTTTAGTGGGTNATTCTATTCTATTCTAAATCTTCAGATATATTAGCAATCCTGCCCTTTCGCCTATGTGTGATGTGCACGATGAGGAAGAGATGGTCACTCCTTTAGATTGCGATGGAAATGAGATGTCCAGCTCGTACCTTCAAATCTCATCTCCAGTACCATTTCCACCCCAAATACAGGCATTTTCAGTCATAGTTATTCATGTGACACTCATAAGCTAGCAAAAGCCCCCCCCAAATCTGTTCTCTGAACCATCCAGCTGCTACAGCATTTAATACTCTGATATCAAAACATCACCAATCAGACCAGACTAGGTTTACTCCAATTCTTTCTGTCTTTCCCATTTAATTTGTACACTGGGCACTCTCTCAGCATTGCCCACTTTGCAGCTAGTTTGTACAGGAAAAATTACAGAAGGTGCACGCGTGTCGGTGAACCGAGGTGCCCGCGCTGAAAAAGCCGATACCCTTGCCAAGACAAAAAGCTGATCAGATGTAATCATGAGGAAATTTTTAAGAATGTCATCTTTAATTCCTGTGAAACATACCTTTGGGTTTCCTGATACACTGAACACCTTCTCATAAAAGCTTCAGGGAACAAACAGGAAATGCTGAGGTTATCTCATTCTGTAAATTACTGTAGCCTCATGAAGACAAACTCGCTCTTTTCATTTGCGCCTTCTGCAGAATTGCCTCCAAATCTGCCTAGAATCTAACAAATCATTCACATCCCTTTTTTTTTTTTTTTTTTTAGAGACGAATATTCACGGCGAAGGTTTTCAATTCTAATTTGTAGGATGCTAAACTTCTGGCAAAGTTTGCACAGAAATAACTGGTTCCTTTTTAATTTTAATTATCACACATCTTTACGGCACTTGTTGAAATTGCATGTAGGAATTCAGAAGAGCACCGTCAAGCCATGAAACTCAAAGCATGCAGAGCGTGTTGCTAAGACAGACGCAGGCGAAAGCTTTGATAGGAGAGAGAGAAAAGGTTAGAGGGGAACTCCCTCTTCAGCTCCTTATTTCTTTTTATCTTTCCTTTTGGATGTCCACAAAAATCAATGCAAGTGAAATTTGGAAGCAGATAGAGCTGAAGTGTCATCATCCCTGGCCTTTTCATGCGTCATTCCGGTGCTCCTGGCTATGCAAGCGTTCCCCCATTTGGTAAAATAAAGCCTGAGCCATTTTCTCCTCTGGGAATAAAGCACAAAGCTGAACACCAGGCTTGAAATTTTTCTTTGGTACAAAAGCTAATTTGTGTAGAGGCAGCATCTGTTCAAAAAGTGATTCTGCTCATCCCTACTCACTGGAGTACTGACGATGAGAGTTGGGTGACTCAGTTCTTTGCAGATGAGGTCTCCAGTGGGGTGCTGGCTCTATAGATAACCTACGGCTTCCTCAACGAATCCTTCCTCTGCTGTAACCCTACTGACGTTAGCGGAGACCCACAACACTGAACACCGTCCTTTGGTGCAACTGTCCTGAAGAACCTCACCTGTTCCCATCCTGTTCTTATGTAGTCTTATTTAAATGTAATGACATTTATTGTATCGGAAACTTCCTCACTAAAAATCAAAATAACGCAATGGTAAAAGAAGCACATGTGCTTTTATTCGGGGCTGATCTTTAAATCTCAGATCTCCTTTTACAGAGCTGAAATTCATGTCAGCTCAGGTTCTCCGTGATTTTCTGAAGGCTAGATACAGCAATTCTATTAATATTTTGATGCCGTAAAACACCCCAATGGCATTAAAACACCCATGAACCTTAAACACAAGTAGTGAGTGAGTTTTCTTTCATTTATCCAGTATTGTTCCTTTGGGTACATCAGGGCTCTTGCTGGATCCTACTCCAAGGTCAGGTTCAAACACAAGCCCTCCTTTTTCTTTCCCCATCCTTCCCTCACCCTCCTTCCTCCCTCTTTTCCTTCTAAATCACCAATACTCTAAACACAATAGGAACGCCTGGACTATGAGTGTTCATTTCAGGGTTTGCCAGGCAATTATTTTGTCTCCTAGCAATAAAGTGGCAATCCAGACGTTTCTGCAAAAACCGTGTACCGCTGCTGTGGACTGACCCCATTTCCCTCGCCCTGCACCAAGCTCTGCTGCTCCTGCAGCCCTGCCCAACCCAGCCTGCAGCCACAGAGCCGCTCAGCCACGTGAAGCCATGAGGCATTGGAACAGGCTCCCCAGAGAGGTGGTTGAGTCATTGTCCCTGGAGATCTTCAAAAAAGGCGTAGATGCGGCGCTCCAGGACATGGTCTAGTAGGCATGGTGGTGTTAGGTTGATGGTTGGACTTGATGACCTCAGAGGTCCTTTCCAACCTTAGTGATTCTATGATTCTATGATTCTAAGCCCAGGCCAGGTCGCATTGAGTCAGCAGAGAGGTTTCCCCAAACTCCACACTGTTGCAATGCCTCTTACTGTCCTTGTGGAACTGGTTTGTGCAAGTATCAGTCCCAGTGGCTGAAGACGAAGTGGGTTTCACAGGGCTCAATTTTAGGGGCAGTGCTCTCTGTTTTTATAAACGATCTGGACTCAGGAGTCAAATGTATGTTAAGTAAGTTTGCTGACAATACTAAATGAGGAGGAGCTGTGGACTCCATCAAGGGTAAAGAGGCCTTAAAGAGAGATCTGGATAGGCTAGAGAGCTGGGCAATCACTAACCCCATGAAATTTAAGAAGAGCAAGTGCCAGATTCTCCACCTGGAACAGGGTAAACCTGGTTACATACACAAACTGGGGGACAAGAGGCTGAAGAGCGGCCCCGCAGAAAGAGATACAGGGGTTTGGGTTGATGGCAAGTTGAATAGGAGTCACCAGTGTGTCCTGGCAGCCAAACGAGCCAACCGTGCCCTGGGGTGCATCCAGCGCAGTGTAGCTAGCTGGTCAAGGAGGTGACTGTCCCACTCCACACTGCACTGATGCAGTCCCACCTTAAGCACTGTGTGGGGTACCTCAATGTAAGGACATCGAACTATTAGAGTGTGTCCAGAGGAGGGTGACCAAGTGACTAAAGGCCTCAACGGCAAGACTTAGGAGGAGCGGCTGACAACATTTGGCTTGCTTAACTTGGAAAAGGCTGAGGGTTGACCTCATGGCAGTCTACGCCTTCCTCAAGGGGAGCAGTGCAGGGGAAGGTGCTGATCTCCTCTCAGACTGGACGTTAGGAAAAGGTTCTGCACTGAGAGGGTGGTTGGTCCCTGGAACAGGCTCCCCAGGGAAGTGGCCACAGCACCAAGCCTGTCAGAGTTCAAAGAGCGTCTGGACGATGGTCTTGGTCATATGGTTTAGTTTTAAGTAGTCCTGTGAGGAGCAGGGATTTGGACTTGATGATCCTCATGGGTCCCTTCCAACTTGAGATACTCTATAATCCTATGAAATATGTAATTACCTCCCTAAAAGAGAAGTTAGATGATCCTGTAGTGCTGTCAGTAGAGCACTGCTGTCCATGTCTGGATGGTTTACAGTATCAGGCAGAAGAGTGGCTACCAAAGCAAGTAGGGGAAGAGGAAGGGCAGGGCAGGGCAGGGCAGGGCGGGGAAGGGAAAGTATCATGTCATTAACTCTCATCAGCATGCAGAGGTATTGTTTGCTAGGAAAGCATTTTTTTAATGCCTAAAAGTCTGAAAGTTGAAGGAAGATGATGCATTACCATGCAGGCTCATTACCACCTTTGCTCTCTATTCACAAGAAAAGACTTAGATTTTTCAACAGAAATCCCTTGTTGGATATGTGCCCTGGAAATAGAAACAGAAGCAACTGTGCATGAAAGACTGTCAGGACAGAAATTAGCATGGTATAGTATAGACAAAGCAATAAAGAGGCTTTGGAAGTGCTTGTTTCCCACCTTTTTCTTGACTGTTTAATGCTTTTCTGAAAGCCTACATTGTCAGCACATTGAACTATTTCACTATTGACTATTTGTTCACTTGAGAAAAGTATTGACTTAACACGTTCTAGGAAATCTGCATTTTGGAGGAAGCTCTTCTGTGGTCTTAAGTCAAACCATGGACTGCTTGGAGTAATAACAGATCCTGTGGGTCTCTTTAGATCTGGCGAAGAAAATGGAAATGTGCAATTACATTCTAGCAAGGATATTCCTGATGAGATTGATTTCTCCAGATACAATTAACAGAACCTTAATAAAAAAGGAATGGCTTTCTGCATGCAGCTCCTGAAACCACAGCCTTCAAGTTAATTCTGATTCAGCATGGAGATTACTTCCTTAATGAACATGATAACCATTTCACACAACGCATGGGAGCTGCAGCACTGGGTGTCCCTGATTCTTCATAGCTATAAAAGATGTATGTATAAGGGTTCGTACCCTTCCAGAGAATATTTATAGGGTGAGACTGGGAGCTCAGCCGTAGACAGGTATTTTCTGAGGTTGTTAAACGGTGGAACCAAAATGCAGGCACCGAAGACCCCAGTCCTTTCTGTGACTGAAAAAAAAATTAGACATTCAAATAATCTAAACAAGTCTGGAAAGCACAGCTCGCAGCAGGAGGGACAAGATACCCCTTTTCCTCCGTTTATTCAAAGAAGGTTAAAAGTTGCTTTGTTCATGGGTGCCTTGTTCACAGCCTGTACAAGAAATGTATTTTGGACTCTAGGTGGTTCCTTCCCAAAAAAAAGACACAAAGAAAATCAGCTCCAGCTGGAAGGCGATGGTAAATAATTTCACATTAAAAAAAGACAAGGCATAGAAAGGTGACAGGAAAGGTGAGTCATAGAACAACGTGTGTACAGTTGTGTGGGTTGTATATTACCAGAAATCGTTAAATCATGGCCAGATATTATTCTGAAAGGTCTGCTACAGCTGAAACAGAATTTCCCACTCCATCCAGAAATTATTAAATTGGATTCAGAGGTTTATGCTGTGCAGAAGGTCAGTTAGTTAGAGGCCACAACAGACCCTTGTAGCTAAAACCTGATTCTGTGACACTACTGGAGGTAGGTGTGCATGCAAAATGATACTGCTAACAACAGGCACTTGAGGTCTCAAAAATCTAATTCATAAACTCTCATTGAGCAGAAGATGATACTCAGCACAGCATTCCAGGAGCAAAAGACATGATGGGGAGAACAAGAAACCTACCAGCAAAGGTTGTTTTCAGCACACCGGATACCGTATGTTATGGTGACCGTTTGCCTGCATCTAATTTATAAGTCAAGAAATTCTTTCTCTCTGCCCCTCTCTCTGAGCACTGTGGAAAGGGGAAGTTGATAAAACCTCCATTGCAACTACAACAGAAAAAGATCAAACAAGAGACAAAGCAAACAGCAGCTGGCTCAACAAATATGAATTTGAGGTAACGGTCATAAAGAACAGGCTGGAACTGTGGATGCTAATAAAGCGAGAGCAAAGATCAAATCTTGCTTTTTAACAGCATGGTTTGGTTCAAAACAACAAATAAAACAAAAGCTTAGTCCACAAAAGCACCCATTTGATTCTGTGAGTAATGCAGACAACTCTTCCCCATCAGAGCAGTCCCTCAGCTCCTAGCACGTACAGGAGTGGTGCCTCCAAACAAACCAGCAATAAAAAGACACCTGAGAGACTGAGGTTGCTGCTGATCCTGCTGACCAAACTCCCTGTTCCTCAATCCCGTAGCGTTCCTCAATCTGTACATTCGCAGCCGCCTGCCATCTCATCTCTGATAAACAGATTAAACTGTTTGGAGCAAAACCATCTTTTTATTCTTTCTCTGTGTGGTGGGTCACACAAGGGAGTTCTGGTCTTGGCCTTGACACTTCGGATCTATGGAAGCAGCTGTAACAGTAATAGCTGATATTTCATCCTTAACCACTAACGTGTGCAGAGCCCCTGGAAATAAACAGAACTCAAACTGATGTTGAGGGAAGGGATTCAGGAGCTATACGGATATCGAGGATATTTATTCCTAGCAGGTCAAAACCCGGGGAAGGTCAGTCTTGGTGAGGTCATTGCTGGAGTTGGTTTCTTCCCCATCTGCTCGTGCGAGATTTCGGATGCAGCTGTGCAGACACGCCGGGGGCAGGATGCTGAGCTACACAGATGTCAGTACCGATCCACAATCTCAGCTCCTATGAGAAGCATTAGCCCTCAGATAGCTGCAAGTAATAATAATCAGATTTTATGCTTGTCACACACACACACAAAAAAAAAATCCATAATTGTCCTAATAGCTCTAGAAACAATTTATCCCATTATTTATTTCTTTGTCTGCCAGTGCAGTAACCTGAACACAGATGGCCAGGAATTACTTTTTCCATCACGTGACATTTGGGGTCTACTGTCAGCTTGCTTTCTGCACCGTGGAGCAAGCTCATTTGTGAAAAGGTAGAGGAAAAAAAAAATGGAATAGCCAAGAACTTTGTATTAAATGTATTAACTTGGGCTGAGGGAATGGACTTCTACATCCAAATCATCTTGAAACCAGCTACTTCCACAGCAGAGAAATCTCTGACTGACCCAAGGATTATCTGACTGATTAGACAAAGTGTAAAAGATCTCACAAGAGAAACCAACAGCTGTGCTGCCTGGGATATTCAGGAGGTAGGCTGTGGTTCTGGTCAGGATTCGAGCCTGGTACAGTCGCACACCTTCTCCTTCATCATCTTCACAGCTTGTGTCCTGTCTCTGCTGCAGGGAAATTTTCCTTTTGAAACTTGGAGGCAAAGACAGCCAGAGGTAAAGAAGCTCTTCTCCAGCTCCCTGTGCTCCAACAAGGATTGCGGCTCCCAAACTGTGAGGGACAAATGGTCACACAGCCACACATCCTCCGCACAGTAGCCAACATCTCATTCAGCCCTGAAAACGATCTCAATCTGGCAATGGCTAAGTGGCCATGCTAGAAGACAAAATTAAAGAGGCAATTTCAAATTCAAGAAAGAAATTGATACAAATGTTTGCTAATTATGTAGTTTGGGGATATTGCGCCAATGTTAATCAAACTTCATGGCGGTTTGAGACACTAAATAATGTTCTCTTTACCTCAAAAATGGGAAACCAGCCAGGTTCACAACGATTAGAGACAGAAAGAGGCACTAAAACACACTAGAATAGGAGGATGCTTGGACTGGCATTTAAAATTGGTCTTGCACCTTGGAGTGGAACTAAACTCTGCTATAACCATGTTATGAAACTGTCAAAACCTGTATAGGAGCCCAAACTGGGATATGCCATACCATGTGAACAGCTGTGTTACGGATGATGCCCCAGAGACTAATGTATTCTAAAAGGACAGCTCAGACTTCTCCTTCTTCAAGAAAGGAAACTAATAATACATTTTTTTAAAAAGGATGGTTTTGTTTAGGGTTTTCTTCCTGAAAATAGAGCTGAAAACTTCTGTTTGTGTTTGATCAAATCCAAATACTGCTGCCAGTAATGGTTTTATCAACAACTTTTTAAGAGAAAAGGCTCCATTTTGGAAAAAGGGTGAATCGAAAGCCGAGTAGTTCTAATTTTTGAACAGGGAAAGGTATTAAGTACTTCATGCGAGGTGAATGAGCAATGCAGAAGTGAAGTAAGGAGACAGAACTCCTGGCTCCCTGCTGTGTGTGTGACCCTACCACGATATCAAGCTTCTTTCCATGTGTTTACTACAGTCAAGAATTTCCTATACACAGATGTTGGATGGAATGAATTTGCACAGAGCTGTTCAAATCAAAAGGTAATGATGACCTGCAACGAGCAAATAGAAAGCAGAGACGTTTCTAATGAAATCTGTCTGTATCTCATACATGCCGCCGGGCTGTTGATGAAATGTTTTTTCAGGGGGAGTTTCTCTTTGTGATAAACACTCTAGATTTTGACTTACCTTTTTTTTCTATTTACAAAGCACAAAAATAGATATTTTTGTTAATTTACTAAGAAGTTCACTCTCTTTGCATTTCTTTTTTTGAGACTAACCAAGGTAAAGAAGTTTCATAGAAATAATTCCTGGGAAAACACATCACGCTTTTGTCACTTCTTCAGTGCTATATTCACATCCCTCTCAGCTCTCCATGCACATAATGGAGCTATTACACACAGAGAGGTCAAAAAATAGCTGCATAGGGAAAACTGAACTTGACTGGCAGGCTCCAAGAAGGTCACAGAGCAAGAGAGACTTCACACAATTTCACACGGCACTCAGGGAAAATATCTTATCCTGCTAAATTTAGACAGGGTTCCACATCCAAATCCCTTGATCTGGATGCCACCAAATCTGGGAGAAGGAGGGATGTAGATATAATCTCTACAAGCGGCCTTTGCTGCCTCTCAGCCTTGACTTCAGATAGGAGCAGCTACAAATTTGGGAAATATTCAGAGCGGAGTTTGGAGCACATTTTAAGTCTGCACCTGAAACCTACTTCTTAATGCTGGAGTCTGACTTTCTTGCTACCAATGAACAGCATCTTAGAGTTAAGGCAATTCCATCGGCCTGAAAGAGCAGGGTATAAAAGGCTGGATCCTCTCTAGTGTCAATTAGAAGGGCTTCTATGGCCAAACCATCATTAGAAAGGGAAAGACGAAGGGAAAAGCCCGGACTCAGTGTGCAGGATCCTGCATTAGGCCTGGAAGGCTAACTGGCCTGACTCACAGCTGCCACTGCAGCAAGTGGCAAACAGCTCTGAGATTAAAGGCACAGCACAGAAAAGCAAAAAACCCCAACCAAACAACAGCTAAATCACTGGTTTCAGCCACATCACTGCCTGTATATCAACAGTATTTATGTGTTCTTTTGTTGAATGAAAAACTTCAATATTTGCTGTCAATCGGAATGGACTCCTCCTGGCTTTGTTTCCATATTTTCCCACTTACTCTTCACAGCCGTGTGTGATGTCTAGCACACACTACAGGGATACGTGAATTATTAAAAACTATCTTTTCAAGAGGGCTGAGGTGCTATGAAATACCTGAAAGGGCTGATGTTACAACTGACATTCTTTCAACCATGCATTCGGTTTGGGTATTTATCAAAAATTTTTTTCATATACGTAACCAGAACTGATTTTTTTTTTCCAAAATAATTAGGAGTTGCTAGGCTTTCTGATCACAGGGCTGTTTGCCACAGCTGTTAATATTTCTGGTATTACATTTGGCAAATATATCTAACTGCCATAGCTAACAGTATTTCTCAGCAGGGGATTTGCAAAGAGAAGTCGGAAAGGGATTTGCAATACTTGTGCAAGGACCTCAAATTCAGGCTCTTTAAATTCTGTGACTCCCTGGATTTTGGGCATTCTGAAAAAGGGCCTAAATACCCAAATATCGATTACAGAAATTGTATAGCAGTGTCATGTATGTTCCTGATGTAAATTCATAGAACCAGTCATGACTGAAGTTAAGAATATATTTAAGTATTTACATGCTGGGAAACTTGACAGCTAATATTTGTAATTCCTCTTCAGAGCTGTGCTGAAAAAGGTGAAGATCCTGTATACATTGAATGCACGTCTCCTCCTCCTCATATGGATGCTCAAGTTGTCATAAGGGAAGAACAAGCACGAAGTGGATCTCAAGACTACGATCTTAATACCGATGACTTTAGACTTTCGTTCCAAACTAGCTGATTGATGACAGAATATTTTAATTGGCATATTGTTCATTTGAGGGGGGGGAAAAATGATTATGTAATTCTTTTTTCTTGTCAGTTCTGTAAGCAGAGATGCCTTTTTTCCCCTGAACATAGAATTTTTTGATCACCAGTGACAAGCCTCATCCGTTGCAGAGATAAAAAAGAATTTCCTACACAGATAACTCAGAATCACCTGTTAGAGGCAGGCCAGGTGGCCTTTCACTGTTGCTTAGATTGATGGCTAAAACTGTTTTTTTAATGACATAATGGCTCATTTCCCACCAGTAGCTTTGCCTTGTTGTCAATGGTTGAAAAGGCTGTGTTTCTGAGTTTCAGAAACATTTTGGGTGGAGTGAGAGACGAGATGGAAATACAGATTGTGCTTCTAGCTGAAATGTCCCTTCAAATTCCTTATTGTCACTGAGTGACCTCTGCCACCATCAGCTTCTCCTTCTCCCGTGTCCTGCTGCTTCTAGATAACGAGTTGCACTGAAAGGTGCCCTGCCAGCAACCACACGCCAGAGTTAAAGATTTGTGCTGATTTAATTTAAGAACAAATTCATCTCAAAAACAAGTCAGCAGATGAAAAGAGAAATTATAACAGGAACCAGGATGCAGGTTGCAGTATAGCAGTCACTGCTACAATACAGGAAACCAGCCATATGTTCAAGAGTGCAATATTTTGTGCTTTATTTGAATTCTGATTGGCTCAATATGGTTAGAAAGCTTTTACAAATGAGTTGAAGGAATGACTCTGATATCTGAAACATAAATCCTGCTCACTTCACTAGTAAGAGTGGCCCTACTGCCTAACTCCATCAGTTTAAACTGAAAATCTGTTGAAAAATACTAGACAGACCCTGACAAGACTCAGCCAGGTGGGATAAATCCCGATTTGCAGCAGTATAAATCAGGAGGATATGATCCATCTGGCATGGGAAAAAAAAAGAATAAAAGCTGCGCATAAGGGAAAGATCTTCCAGATGCATTCAGATCCTTAAGAGGATCACTCCTTTCTGCTTGTAAAAGTGAGGGAATAACATGCTTCAGTCCTCTAGAGAGAAACTGCCGCTATCAAAATCATCGTAATGAAGAAACTCATAATAACACAAATCATTTTCATACTTAAAGCAAAGCTTTCTGCTTGGATATGATTTGATTTCCACCACAGACAGCATGCTGACATTTACTAACAGATTAGCACATCATTCTGCATCACATCAGATATACGGCAGCAGTATAACCTCTGCCCCCACACATATGGCTGCTATTTGATATCTATGTGACTTGCAAGAACACTGCAGCTGTGTCAGCCCCCGGTGAGCTGACGTTTGGTACTGCCCACCAGAGGACAATGCTGCCCTGTAACTCGGACTCGGAGGGGAGAGGGAATCTCAGCCAGTGGAAAAAGGCTGATAATAAAGTCTAAGCTTTATTAGTTTGATCCATCTTTGAGCTGGTTGGTTGCTGAATCCTGCAGCTCTTGGCTGTGGATCTCTTGCTATGCTCCCCTGTACCCCAGACTCTAGGAAGGCATTTTAGCTTCTGCCTGAGCTGGCCGCACTGAGCGGTGGGCGGTGACTGCACGCCTTTGACCGCAAGCACCTGAGTTCCCAAATCGCTAAAAGCACGTTCACTGAGCTTAAAAAACAATAAGACAAACTCTATGGAGTGAGAGTGCTCCACAGGGAAGCACAGCTATGTATCCGTCCACAGGTCCAGACCAGGCGGGGAACTAGAAGATACACTGTGATGAGGACAGTCCTCAGGCAGTATGTCACCTAGCTGAGTGAGACAGGAGAGAGAGAGTGAGGTTGGAGTGTCCATCGTGTCTTTGGTGAACAGATCCCTAAAGCTGCTTTCATTTCACAGGGCTAGAGTAGCCCAGAGGTTACTATCAGCAACCAAGCTGGGTAAATCAGCACTCCGGGAACGAGGAATTTCTCTTTCAGGCTGAAGTCATTTGCACAACCCTTTACCTGAGCTGGGGGATCATCGCTGGAGCACAACCAAAGGTCAAGACCAAGATGTATTAAAGAGCTGAAAGGCTTTTTATTGCTGAACATCGAATTCACGGTCCAGTTTCTCATTTGATAAATCCATAGCTGTCAGCTACAGACACCTCAGGGCCCATCGGTTGCGTAAGAGCAAAACGTGCCATACCGCCAGCTCTGATCTTGGCAGATATAACCATGAAGAATCAATTTCCCACTCCTTTGTTTGAAATGAGGCTGTCTGTAAATGCTGATTGTAAAGTCATTTTCCATGAGATCCAGGTCCTCATCCTTCCCCTACACTGTATAGAAGAAAAGTATCCCAAATGCAAGAGAGGAAAGCTGGTTATACGGTAAAGGAGGGATGTACAGTGCATGATGATGGTATATGGGCAGGCCCTGCTCCATCAGACCACAGTCCAAGCAACTCAGAACTGAGGTTTGCAGTAGGCCAGGAAAAAACAGACAGACAGACAGATACCCTGCATCTGGATGGGACAATCTTCCTACTCATTCACTCTCTACAGTCACATCCTTCGCTGGTCTAAATGTGCACAGCTTAAGTGACTCCACTGCAGTGGCACGGGCTTACAGCAGATATTTATATATCCTAGAAAGGTAAAAGTCGTTGGGATCGTGGAGGAGCAAGTTCATCTGCTGCCTGGAGAACTGGATCTACCCTTCTGATTTCTGCAGAAAGTGCTAAAGCAAAGAGCTTAATGACAGAAAGAGAAAACACAGACACAAAGCAATGAAGCGAGCGTGGGGAAAAGACCTGTTACATCATGCAGTGTCTCCCACCAAAGCAGGGATAGGTAGCACAAGCAACTAGTTTTCCAGAAAATTAATTTCACCTTTCATTCAGAGGCAGAGAGCGGACAGCAGAGTGAAGAATAAGGGAATGAAGGGCTCACAACCACCAGAGAAGGATTTAGACCTGGTGGTTCTTGAACAATCCTTTAAATGCCCTGGAACATATACTTCCAGCTGTGGGATTCTGGACACAGTGCTACAGACGCAAGAGAGGGGCTCCTGAAAATCACAGAATCATTAAGGTTGGAAGAGACCTCAAGGATCACCTAGTCCAACCGTCCCCCTACCACCTATATTACCCATGAAACCATGTCCCTAAGTACCACATTCAACCTTTCCTTAAACACCC
>VWZZ01000861.1:135480-174511 GCA_013399095.1 Psophia crepitans | reverse complement strand
GCTGCCTCCCGCCGGCCTTCTGCCCCGGGCCGCGGTGCGTTGGTCCCCGCCTTCCCAGGGAGCTGTCGGGCGCCGGGAGCGCTGCGCAGCGAGAAATTTGGGAACGGAGGGGTGGGCGGCAGCATAGGGGAGAACCTGGAAAGTGCCAAACCGCAGCCGCCTCGGGGGACGGGGGAAGGGGAGCGCGGCGTGCGGGTTTGGGGGTGTTTTGTTATATGTTTTAGACTCATTTCTCCTTACCTTGATGTCTGTAATAAAAGGCCACCTGCACGAACACGTTTAAATCTCCCGATTTCCCCTCGCAGGGTCTGCGGTTGGGGTATCCTAAGCTTGTATCTTTTATCTGTTTTGTTTCATGTTTTGTTGGGTTTGTTTTTTTTTTATTTTTTTTAATTTATTTTTTACAGCGAGAGTTGTGATCTGAGGTTGCTTGGGGGTTTATTTTTACGTGGAACTGAAATGTGTAACTCGGCCGAGATAAGAGGTTTCCTCTAAAAGCTGTACCAGGTTTTTCTGCACTGGAGTTACGCTGTTTTGCCAAAATAAAGGATTCTGGTCAGACAAGCTTTTTTTCTTTTATTTTTCTTCTTCTTCTTTGGACGTCTCTTTATTCTTGGTTGTGCACTTGGGCACGGTGACGCGTGTTACACTTTTACTAGCTACCTCCTTACCTGACAGATAGTATTTATATATATTTATTCACAAAGAGTTACCATCGTTCAGCCCCATCTGGCCATTCTAAGTTATGTGTTGAAGTAATCTAGAAAATGCATTTTGTTTGCCAGCACTGCTCTGGCCATCGATGTAAGTTGGCTTCTTGACAGCGTAGTTAAAATCCCTTTGCAAAACCAGGACGTGTCCATCTCATTGCAAAGCCTACATCTCATTCAAATTCTGGTTTCCATCAATCCATATGAATATGATAATGGCAACAACTTCATGCTTATTTTCTAGACGCTTACTTAAACTTCCTAGATGATGTTTTATGGCTTACCGAAAAGATTGGACGTTAATTAAAACTCCTTAAATAGAATGAATAGCAATACTGATTCTTGTCTTAACCCCTCAGAATTATAAAAGGTGGGTCTGTAAGCGACAAAGACCTCCTCGTATCTGTACTGTATTTTACATTTTCTAATAGTCTCTTATTTATGAGCATTAATTCTGTGTGCATCTGTCCATCAGAAAGTAACAGAGCTTGACTTTGCTTATCAATCTTACGCCTTGTACAGTTAGGATAACGATCAACTTTTCATGTTTTATTGCATGCTCAATTTCTGCCTCTTTATAAATGTGAAGTTGATGGAATGCTTAGAGTGGAACTGGATTTATACGAAAGTGAAAGAATATTTATTTTCGTACATATCAGTCTTATCAAGATTTTTATCCAAAGTCATAACCTTGTGCCTGAGAGCCCTTTTCTATTACTGAAAAAGAAAACTTACAACTTTCTGTGTTTTTTCTTTTGAAAGAGATAGGACTTAGCTTCCCCCCCACCCCCACCTCATGTGACATTTAAAGCATGCCCCATGCTTTTTATGAAAATATCAATGGATAGGCTAGAACTCATGGAGTTCTGCCAAATTTGGATTGATGCACATGGGAACAGTTTGTCCTTTTGTGTCTCCCATATATTCTGTTTCTGTAATGGCCCACTTCTCTAAATACCAGTGATGACCAGAATGTAACTGTTCCTAAAGGACTGTAATCTCATGCTGATACAGTTTAATAAATCTTTGTGTGTCTTGAACTTGGGTCTTTGGGTCCTTCTGTTTGATATCTGCCAGTTTGGTCCCCTCTTAACGTCCGGTGTTGCTGCTGTTAAAGCCAATTTCTGTGTGGTGCATTTTTAGATTTGAGTGGAACCGTTTGCTATGGAGGAAAGGTTTTTTGTTGAATAATAGCGTAAGAGAATTGGCACTGTTGAACAGTAAAAACTCCTGATTATCTATTCTAAGTATTGACTACATAATAGCCATGGTATGGAATACACTAAGCATTCAGTCTTCCTTAAATATGAGGTATATGGGGTCCTGTAATGACTTTGTTTCCTTTGTGTTACTCTTGAATGAATGCCCTGAAATCCCAGTGCATCCCATGTGATTGTTCCAGTTAAATGCCTCAATAGCCGGATGCCTCCCTTAATAAACTTCAATTTCTACTTCTCACAGGGTTTAGTGAAACATACTTTTACTTTTTGCCTAGCGCAGAAAACACAGCCTTTAATACAATTTCATGTAGAAATTTGAAAAGATTTACGACAGTCCACAGGGCTAGCCATAACATTCAGTTAATCACTAGGTGTAATGACAGAATTCTGTCTGCAAGTATAAAAATACTATTTCTTAAAAGTGCTTAATTTTTACAGCCCACAGAATAATTGAGCCCATCTGCCTGATCAAGATGATTTAAAATTACAGGAATTTTGTGTAAAAAATGTCCTTTTTTTTTTTTTTTTGTAACTTGGTATAAAACTTTGTGGGGTTTTTTTCCTGTCTGAATCTGCTGTGTGTTTTCCAAACAACTGCTGCATTATGTGGGGTTAGTGGAAAATTTATATTGGAATTTGACATTAAATTATTCTAGGCAAAGTATTTTCCTGTCTGTTTGGTTGCATGTTGAAACCTGTTTAAAATTGTAATGCAACTCTAAAAAATGTTGGATTTGGTAAACGCACCCAAAAATCTAACAAGCCAAAAAGTACGTATTAAATTTACACTGATTTCTAAGCAGCTCTCTTAGAAATTTAAGGTTACGCTATCTTCACTGCATTTCATAGTATGCATCCACACTGTTCTTGTATGTACATCCAGCAGCGTTCCCTTCCCCCACAAGCTAACACCCTCCTTCAGAGCATAAAATATTAGTGGTAGATTGGTATCTCTGTGAAGAATGTGTTTGAGTCCAAAAGTGTTGGGTCTCATGCATTTAAAATTAAACAAGCTTTTTGTTTTAAATATAAAACAATGCATTTTCAAAAGCACACTTAGTGAAGTTACGAAAAGAAGGTGATCTTTTGGAGGTAACGAGACTAGTCATGTCATAATGCTCACTAATTAAGAAACATCGGCTGTCAGCAACTTTTTATTTAACTTTTTCAAGAGCTGATGCGCAGTAGATGTGCAGGTGTCTGTATTAAGCGTAATTCGCGTGGCTCACGCTAAATGACCTCTGCGGTGGTACGGCATTGTTTAGCGTGGCTTCGGCTGTCATCCCATGATAAATCAAGGACATCGGGTGAGTACGGTGTCCCTGCAGCCAGTATCAGAGGAGCCTGCATCAGAGGGCGTTGTCTCCTGCTACAGCACTGTGCTTTCTCCACTGAGCTCACCATAAACTCGAAGGAGTCCCATCATATGTCATCTTCGATGTATCTTCAGTTTACGTGGTAGTTCTGTCATCATTTAAGTGTAAAGCAGTGCTTTTTATAAGATCTGGAGATTGTTTCATATCACACAGAAGAACCACTGCAGTTACTCGAGACTTTTTCCCTTCATCTTTCGGTCACTAATTCATGTCTTCATGGGTTAGCGCTCCTGTCCTGTGTAAATGTATCATTAAATACGTTTTAAATACTTGTTTCTTTCCGTTTTCTTGTATTTGTGTCATCTAATGAATAAAAAATAATGTCCCAAATATGCACCTGACTTTGACTTGATTCTTCATGTTCTCTGCAGTCAGTTTTGAGTGGATGTTCAAGGTCATTTCAATGAAAGTTGATTGGAATTTTTGCCAGTCAAATCAAGGATTTGGTTCTTCCTAAGTTTTTTATCAAGGCCTGGTTATGATTATTACCTTTACTCAGAAAACCTGAGAAATGCTAAATTTCAAGTATCTGACACAGAACATTATTGTTTTTTCTGGAGAGCCTGCATTTACTGTTGCAGTAAACTTCTTGGGAGCTGGCAAAGAGTTATCAAACCCTGCTCAGTCCCGGAATCACACTGAGGAGTGCTGCTTAGGAAATCACAGTTCCTTGAACAATGTGCTGTGCAGGTGCTGCGAAAGGAGTACCTGGGAGCTCAAGCAGACAACTGTAGATGCCGAACTTGATCAGAAGAATCAGTGCTGCTGCTGGGGGTGGTGCCTCAGCTATTGTCTGTTTAGTCCTGTTACAGCTCTCTCTGTGTGGAAGAATCAGGGTAGCAGCTGTTGATTGTGGTGTATCTTCCTCCCCACCTTTGATGGAAATGCCAGGTTTGGATGTATGCGCCCCTTTTGTGCTGCATCCTTTTCTCTTTTCACGTGATGAGGGTGAGAATGCAAATGGGCAACTCTTAATTATTCCATGGTTTTGATGTGGGAGCCTAATCCTGTAAAAATATTCTTTGATTCTCAGCAAGTCCTGATGAAAGAATGGCCCAGCTTTCAGTTTTCAGAGTTCTTGCAATAAAAACGAAGAAATGGTCTGTATCTTCTGCTCTGGATGGTGCTATAGTTTCCAATGCTTCTAGATCTGCTTTAGGTGAAGTATGTGATTGACATACCATGTTCTATGAAAGTAAATCTCATGTCTTTCAAGCCTTTATAGTGGTGAGAAGAAAAATAGGTGCTTTCAGCTGACTATAGAAAAATAAATGTTATCACTATCTGTTCATGTAAAATTAAACAACAGTCCTCCATGGCATTTCAAGTAACTTTGGGGATTTTTACTACAGCATTCTGTGTAGTAAAAATTATTCAGAAAGTACATATGACCATGAAAAAGATAATCTTATCTATTTCTTTCAGCCCTCCAAAAGGATCCAATTTGCTCACACCCAAAAACCTAACCGAATAACTTGAAACTGGGTTGAAGAAGTTACAGCCAATTAATTTAGCTGAAACACATTTGATTTGGTTTTTTTTATGTTTTAGAATTAAGGGTGCCTCTCTTGGTTCTTAAAAATCGGTACTATAGCTGTGCAGCAAACATCACCTCTGTAAAGGATAGGGCAGAGGCTGTAAAACTCAGGAGCAGATGAATCGCAAGGAAGTTACTGCCTCCTACGCCTGCATGTGGCAAGGAGCTGTTGCTAATGGTAGATATGAAAGTAAATTTGAGAACCCTCTGATTTAAATGTCAACGGTATCTGAAATTTTTGATGTGTTCAGGAGGGTAATACCACTTCATTCTAGGAGTTGGTCACTACGTGGGCGTAAAGATGTGCCAAATCTTAATCAAGCTTGAGAGGTGATAAGTAATTTTATTGAAAGACTGGCAGTAGTTTTATTCTTCCGAGAAAACAATACTCTTGGGAATATTCAATACCAAAGAACATGTTTTCCGAATAAAAATGAAATAATTTCCTGCTGAAGCAGTATTGTTAGCATTATATAGGGGATTTAAAATCTAGGTTGAAAATTCCACTTCTGTATGGGTATATGGCTGTTCCTGCCTGGTACATGAAAGCTTGGTAATGTAGTTCTGATTTATATTTTTTAAAGCGGTAGCTAAAAACATCAGTTAAAATTGTTGATAAGAGTATTTTGACTTCAAAATAAAAAATACAATTTTTTTTTCCTGTTGATATATGAGAAAACACATAAAAAGGACTGAGCACTTCGAGGAGAAGTAGATGATATTTTCTTTTTCACAGATCTCTGCCAAAGGTAGTCACCAAACCCAGGTGCTCAAAACGGATGAAATCACTGCAAAGCTG
The DNA here is from genome assembly GCA_013399095.1 of Psophia crepitans. Lineage (NCBI taxonomy): Eukaryota > Metazoa > Chordata > Aves > Gruiformes > Psophiidae > Psophia > Psophia crepitans. The sequence continues at coordinate 168,869 of VWZZ01000861.1, read as the reverse complement.
CTGGATATTTTAGATGTGATTTCATTTAGCTTCTGCAGCTCCTAAGGTTATGTTTCTTTGTATTTGATGGATTAGAAGTTTTTTTGCGGGGTTTTGTTTTATTTCAAAGTTAGTAATAATGCTAGTTTACACAGAAGTTCTTGTAAGCTTTGGGCTTCTTCATAGTGTGTATATATATAGTGGAAATGAGATTATGAGAAGCATTTTGTGTTGCCCTGGTTCACTGACTTCAGTGTATACAGCTTATCCTGGATAACTTATTTTCTGAGTAATGTTTTATACTGTTGATTGCTTGCACCCAATTGTTCTGTTGTTCATGTTGTTTCAATGCTAAAGAAAAAATACTAACTTCACATTTAGTTACATGCATGGAAGGAGAATAAAACTTTGCAACTTAGCAATCTGTATAAATAGTGCAGCGGTGAGTACTGTGACACTACAAAAATATTTCTCAGTCCTGACTAGGTTATAGTAAAATTATTAAATGGGCAGTGGAACAAATATTAGTGAAACAAAAAGTATCAGATGGGGAGAACTCAGAAATGCTGAAGAGTAATAGCCTAGGTTTGTGTTAAAAAAAAAAAAATCAGTAGTAAATTGGAAATGCTCCTGAATAGGGAGTTTAAGGACTATTTATAACTGGAAAAGTAGCTTTGAAGCTAGCTGATGTTACCCTGTAAAGGCGAATGTCTTAAACCGTGGAATTTTTCATGTGAAAGAACAGACAGACTGACGTTTGTCATTCTCTGTGGGAATTTATGCGAGTTGCTTGAAATAAAGGAAGCAGCGTTATGGACAACGTGGCCATCTGCAGAAAAGTAATCTGTGTGGTGTTCTTTCAGGTTTGAGTATGAGCACAGCTGAAGAAGAGTCTGACACAGTGACAGTAGAAACCGTGAACTCTGTGACTTTAACTCAGGATACTGAAGGGAACCTGATACTTCATTGCCCTCAAAATGGTATAGAATTGTATTGCATAGTATTATTTCTTCTTTTTTCATTGATCCAACCATCATACTTCCATACATCATCATTCCCTGCCCCCAAATTCTGTGAGCTACTTGGATTCAGCTTACTATGCTGCAGTTTGTTCTATTTCAGTTTAGAGAACGGTAAAGTGTTGAACTGGGTGTAAATCACAAAATTATATATGTATCTACCCAGCAAGGATATAGCAGTTCTCATTTATTTCAGTGGGTTCTTAGAACCAAGCATGTACCTGAATTTCTCTAGACTTAAGGGACTAGTTTCTATGTGACGGACTGGATGTAATTTACAGAGAAAATGTCATAGAAAATGTATTTTCAAGAAAGTTTGTGAACTGTTGTGGCCCATAACAGGCCAAGTTCCTGGGCAGTAATAAAGCATCAAACCAGTCTGTCACATTTACTTCTACCTTTGGTTTTGGTCCACTTGGTTAGCAGAACTTTGTCCAAAGCTCCCCGTTGTTGACAGAAGGTAACCTCTGTATGTTTTCCTTGGTAGAAGCTGATGAAGTAGACTCTGAAGACAGCACTGAACCTCCACACAAAAGGCTTTGCTTATCAGAGGATGATCAAAGCCTTGATGATTCCACTCCATGCATTTCTGTTGTTGCAGTTCCAAGTAAGTTCTTTTATGTTTATGTGCTCTTGTAGCAAAGTTTCTGTTGGTTAAAAGTGGACTCTTTGGATCACAGTAGAATATTTTGCACATTTTGTTTTCAAATTTTATTAATATACTTAGGTGTCATCTTTACGTCTTAGAGCCTTGGATGATTTTGCAGCCATTGTTATCTATACATTACTGGCAGAATACTGCCTTTAGTATTTCCATGTTCTGTAACGGTGAGATGTATGGTCTTTTTAAGGTAGGGATTGTTGTACGAAAGGTAGGCTGAGTACTGAAGTGGTCTTAAGGAAGTTGATTCTGTATTAGATAGTTCAATATAATTTCCCAAAGTGAGGCAAAATGAGATCTAGTAAGTTAAAATACCAATTTACAAAACCTAGAGGGGCCGTTTATTTGGCAGAACTTAGAAACTCCTTAAAAGTAAAGGCATTATCATGTTGAAGGAAAACTGGGTAAAAGAACGGAGCCAAAAGATTTTTAACATTTTCTTTTAGTAATTGGAAAAATGCTGAAGATAGAGCTGGAAAGGAAGCGTTAATGCAGTTCCAAATGTTTGCATGAAATCAACCATCTTTTACTTAGATGTTTCACATTAGGTCTTAGTTGTAGTCAAGTGTAAAACTGAAGGTTTCAAAACCCATATTTAAATTTTATGAAGAGGAACACTTGATGATAATTTAGTGATTTTGCTGTGTCAACAAATAAATACCAAATAAGGCGTATTTAAAATTTTCAGTGCAAAGGTAGCAATTTATAAAACCTGTAGCATGCATAAAAAATGTTACAGCAATAAGATACACAACTAACTTAGCCATTCTGAAGTTTCAGAAAATGATCAGAGCTTTGAGGTGACCATGACTGCTACCACTGAGGTAGCTGAAGATGAGATTAACGAAGGAACTGTTACTCAGATTCAGGTACAGTAAACCTTCAAAACTGACCTATTTGATGGACATTTTTATTTAAATTGAAAAAGGAAAGAAATAGCAGAAAGATCTTACTAAATTAATAAGATTATTTTTAGTATGAAATTAATATATTTGAGCCCAGATTTTGTTTGTAAAATGTTGTTTTATAAAAGTGCAATTGAATCATTTTATATACGAATGAGGTTACTTGTGTTGTAACTTACTGCTCAAAGAGCAATGCAATAAACAGTAATAGGTGAACCCGCCATTATAATTACTTGCTTTATGGTGATCTGCATAGAAGACAAGTTTATCTGTTATTTCTGTCATTCTTTGATTATAAACTAAACTTTATAACAGGCCTAAATACGCTTTGTCTTGTCACCAGTCCTAACAGTTACATACGATTCTCATTATGGGTCTACAATGTTCAACAGTTCTAGACTGGAGATGCTGGACATAATCCTCTTTCCACTGAAGCCAGTGAGGCAGTTTCTATTCACCGTACATTAAACAGGATGAAGGATGTTGTCTAATTAATTCTCACACATCTATATGTTAAGATGCTAGATCTTACTCAAGTGTTTTAAGAAAGGTGAATATACTTCTAATGCTGTATCTAAAAAGTGACGCTTTCTGAGCAGCCAGCAAGGTAACTAGGTGTGCTGGTTTCGTTTTCCTTCAAGTTACGCCTCCATGTTAAATGCAAGGTGATAGAACTGAAGATCTGACTGGATGATCTCATATTGGTCTTTTCAAGATTCTTCAGAATGAGCAGCTGGATGAAATCTCCCCAATGGGCAATGAAGAAGTGTCAGCTGTTAGTCAAGCCTGGTTCACAACCAAAGAGGATAAGGATTCCCTAACAAATAAAGGTACGATATTGCAAATTCATTTCTCCCATGCTGTAGAAAGGTAAGCTATTCCAAATGTCTCAGAACATTTTGCAGGTTGCATAAAGTAACCTCTGGTCTGGCTTTTTTAGGGAAGGTAATTGAGAAGACTGATTCTACAAATGCTGAGAGATCTAATGCATTAAGTCTTCACTGTACCGCTTACACTTTGTATGCAAGAAGAAAGTTGGAACTCCAGATGCCTTTAGAGAGGAAGAGGGACCAAGCTTGTAGTGGTGACAGTGATTCTAGTGGCCATGGTAGAGAACCACTGTAGATAATGTGTTGACACAGACAGTTTGCACTCCTTCCTGGTTAGGAGATGGGCAGCTGCAGTCAGAGGGAGGTACGCCATGGAAAAAAAAATCTTTGCTCAGGTTTATACAGCTTCCTCCGAGTAGGGCTTATTGGTCTGGCCACTGTGTTGTGATTCATATTAAGCCGTTTCTGGAATGGATTTGCTTCAGAAGTAGAGGGAGCATGCAGACCAGGATCTACTGAAATAATCACTGCTGCTCCTAAAACTGCCACTGCACTGGCATTCCTCTCTTTCAAAATGTATCTGCGCAATCATGCCAGTAGCTGCTGAACTCTGCTCTAAACCTAAAGAAGCAACTTGGTGTCAAATGAAAACGTGTTGTCTCTTCAGTCTTTCTACTATTTTTCTCACCCTGTCTTTACCCCTTTCTAGGGGGGAAAAATATAAATCTTTTTCAGTCTGTCCAAAGCAACTCCCTTTTAATTAGAAAACTTTAGGCAAAAGAAGTAATGGTCTTCTCTCACAGAAGCAAATCATCTTTTACCCAGTGAGTTCTACTCCAGAGAGCTGAGTGTACTGCTTAGTGAAAAAATGTGGGAGAGACACACAGAACCTGGGTGCTGGATGTGGAAAATTCGGAGAAAGGGAGCTGAGCAACTCTGTCAATGCCTGAGTTTCACTCACTGATCCTAAGTGTGCGATAACAGTTGCTTCTAACAGCCAATAAATAATTTCAGCCCATTTTCTCTGTCCTTATTTATTAGATTTATTGGGCCTCAAAGCTACTCAGTCTTCAGTCCAAGGTCTGGGGCAGAGATAGGATATCAAAGAGATCCCTTTGCATCACAGCACTGAGACAGCAGGGTAGAAGGAGTGAGAAATCGGCTTGCTACAGTTGCTGTGCTCTGGGGTGAGAGGAAGCACAGAGGTCTTCCAGTAACCAGTGGTGAAGGGCTTTGGTTGGGAGCCGTACATTCGCAGCTGACACTGGAGGAGCATGTACTGGTTACTTGGCTGAGAAATGACTGTTTTCATGTGACTTGGTGGCCTGATGTTTGATGCGTGTCTTGTTTAACATGTTAGAAACTTAGTGCATTTGTTCCTTTTGTAGCTGTCTCGCAGGCATTTCAAGTGACCGTGTGTCAAGTGGCATTTACAGCTGTGAATGAATGAGGGCACTAAATCTGGTGATTCTCCTAGAGAGATTAATAATTTTGGGAAGACATTGCCGATGAAATACATCTAGAAATATATTTTGAGATTCCGTACTAGCTGAACCTTTCTTGGAGTCTCTGTGCCCTGTCACAGAGATCAGCTGTGAAAGAATCCCACTGTACATCTCCTTTTACAGCAGCAAGGAGTTGGACGTGTATTGTCTGAGCTCATCATTTTACAGTCGTCTCCACTGCTCCAGTGCTTTCTTTGAAGACCTGTGGGCAGGTTATAATAATCTTGGCACTGTATATGCAGACACATGAAGTGCAAAATATACTTCCTTTCCTAAAATAGTTGAGTGGTAAAGATTATTCCATGTAAAGAGTAGCAGTGTCCCTTAAAGTCAGTTCAGATGCTTGGATAGAGGTGTGAACCACAGCTTACAGTAGTAGGTTATTGTTCTCTCTCTGTAGCTTTGGAAGAAGAGGTTGAAGCCATAAGGCACAAGGGAAGAGTTTTCTCTCATCAGTTCCAACAGAATTAGTAATAGTGCCTGTACTTTTCATTATAATTGGATTTGAGTAAACAGGCTCTTTGGTGTGTTCTGCCTCTCAGCTCTGGTAATTAGCAGGCTGAGAAGGAAGTACCCTGATTTTTCTGAGCAGAGATTGGCAGTTAGCCAGCACGTACCAGTATGTAAACTGGGTCACCAGCATAATCTTAATTATAAGTGATCGTTAATATTAAGTATGGTATGAGCATGAGGGGAAAAAAGAGGAATCTATATATAAATTCAGGGTAGGAATGTTTTAATGCTTTTTTGATAGACCTCAGGTTTGAAATTTGATTGGTTTTGCTTTTAAAGCTTAGCTGGCATTGTAGTTACTAAGGGCATAGGCAGACAGGAAACATAATGTTTGTTTCTATTGATTTGCCACTTCTATTTGGGAAATAAAACACTCAGCATGAGTCTTTATCTTGACAGTGACCACTGCATAATGAAAAAAAAAAGGAGAGAGGTAGGGGCTAGCGTGTCAGAATCGACTAGGGAAGAGCATTTACATCTATGAAGAGCACTCCCAGTAGGTAGCACTACTCACATGTCAGGACGTGATAAGGGGTATAAGAGAACCCCACGTTTTTGTCAATTCCTCCAGTAACATTTTGAGTCACATTTGAAGTCTCAGTTTCTTGAATCATGAGTGCATGAAAATTTCGGCTGTCAGTTTAAAGACAGAAATTTTCTAGTTATGGCTGAAGAGGAAACCTGAAAATATGACTTGACAGCACATAGGGGAATCCATGTTTTGTTCTTTAAAAAATGGATGTTTTTGAAGGGGAGTCTGACTCACATTATTTAAACATTAGTTGACAGTTCCTAAGGATTGTTTATCAGTTCTGAAATAACATCTGTTTAAAATAAATTCCAGTTAGCTAAAGTTACTACTCTCTTTTCTTTGTTAATTGCAATAACGAGGGTCATGTTTTTCTGATATTTTTGTTGTTGTTTTGCTGACTTTCACTTCAGGAATTAGTTTGTCCTTTCTATTTTCAGGCCACAAGTGGAAGCAAGGGATGTGGTCGAAGGAAGAAATTGACATTTTGATGAGTAACATTGAGCGTTATTTAAAGGTATGTGTTAAGAGTACCTGCTAGTTGGCATGGTGATGCAGCTCCTGCTAGAAACCAACTTTCTGTAGTGCTTCCCAGAATGTGCAATAAGCAATTCTGATCAGTTCATTGTAGAAATGGCAGTTACCCATTTGAAATTCATAAGATAATTATATCCATACGCAGGATTTAAGGCAGAATGTAACATTGCTTTTAATTTGTGTACTGAGTATAACCCATTTTAAAATTTCACATCACGCTGCTCAAGCGGCTTAACCTCTTCCTTTAGGTATACATCACTCATGAAATCTTTGGTGAAGACAGAGGAAAAAAATTGCAGTAGGAATGGAGATATTTTCCTTACAAACTGTTGAATGCAACTTCCAGATTTTTTTGATGCCATAGCTGTATTTGTTTACTACACTAATCAGATGCCTGTATTGGCGTTCGTTCCCTTAATATATTGTTGTCAGAGTTCAGTGTAAAAATAGGCATGCAGTTAACACGCTGACAGTGATAATTGCACATAAGTCGTATTGGCAGTAGGCTTACAGCCGAGAATGTTTGAGCTGAGTGCTTACAGCTGAGAATATATAGCCTGGATATTACAGGTTCACCAGCCTGGGTTTGTGAGTCAAAAAAAGCCCTGAATTTAGTCTTCGTTGGTATAAAAATCCTCAGCATTAGTTGTAGAAAGTGTGCCTGCCCGCCAGTGTATCAGAATTTCTGCCAGAAACTGATTCATAGGTGATATTATTTTTTAAATCTAGAGAAGCTTTTGAAGGTAGTTCAATAACTTTTTCGAGTTACAGATAACTCATTTGATTCGTTTATTTTCCTATTTGTCTGCTTTCTTGTACTCTGTCAAATAATTGAAATATAGTGATTTTTTAATTTAAGATGAAGTTAAACTAAAGCGTTCCTTTTAACTCCAGTGTTTCTGTTCCAAATTTTATTTTAGTTTCCCTTAGAACAGGAAGAGTAGTTTTAACTGAAAAAAAATGGCTTTCAAATAGAAAATATCTAAAATTATATAATAAATTGATGTAGCACTTTTTGACAACCTTATGCTGTATAATGCCAGGATAATTCCACCAGAGTATATTTTCCATGATGTTCCAAATGATGCTTCAATTTTTGATCTTAAGATAAAAGTTGGACAGATTATTTTCAAATGTAGACAGATTATTTTCAAATGTAGATGAAAGTTAAATCTTCCCTGTCTACCTGGACTGCAGTGTGAAAAAAACAACCAACCAAACCCCCCAGAAAAACAAAAAAAAACCCTCACCACCAAAAACCTAGTGTTCAAGGGTTTGTATTTGAGGTAGCTAATTCATAAATATCCAGTTTAAATTTTGGACTGTAGTGTTTGAGATACATAGAAAGTTGCATAATAGTATGCTAGGCTTCAGTTCTTAAGTGTTCTTGATTTCTAACACCTTATCTAAGGTGTTTTGTGTGGTTGGTTTGTTTCTTTTTTTTAAAATACTTTCTTCTAGGCCCGTGGAATAAAAGATGCCACTGAAATTATATTTGAAATGTCAAAAGATGAAAGAAAAGATTTCTACAGGACAATAGCTTGGGGTCTGAATCGGCCTCTCTTCGCTGTTTATAGAAGAGTTCTTCGCATGTATGATGACAGAAACCATGTTGGAAAGTATGGAAACTTCTAATGCTGCATGGTTTTATTGGTATGAGTAGGGTCATGTATTTAATGTTTGACATGGTATATGTGAGTCTAGCCAAACACACCTAGCTCTTCCTAACCATAAGTCACCTCTGCTGAATTCTAGTAGATAACCTTGACAACAGTTGTGTTGGAGAGGTACTGTTTACAAGGGCATGGAGTGATGGGACAGGGGTTAAGGGCATTAACATGAAGGAGGGAAGATTTAGATTAGGTGTTAGGAAGAAATTCTTCCCTGTGAGGGTGATGAGGCCCTGGCACAGGGTGGCTGCCCCTGGATCCCTGGCAGTGTTCAAGGCCAGATTGGATGGGGCTTTGGGCACCCTGGGCTGGTAGGGGGTGTCCCTGCCCATGGCAGGGAGGTTGGAACTAGATGGGCTTTGAGGTCCCTTCCAACCCAAACCAGTCTGTGATTCTATGAAATTGATGGTGTCCACAAATTTTTTTTTTTTTTTAAAAAAGATACAGAGAGGATTCCGATATGATTTGAAGCCTTTGTCACAAGCACGGATCTGCTGAGATGTGGTTTCTTTCTAGAACTGTGACCTCGAGCTACTTGATCCTCGTCCCTGTGCCTTTAGTTTGCCAGTCTGTAAAGCGGTGGGTGTGGTGCCATCCAAAAGTGCTGGAAAGGATGTTAGATTTTAGTTTTTAAAGGTAGTTGAAAATTTAAAATACCATCTCAGTGCTGATTTATTTTTTTAATTGGAAAGTCAGCCTTATGGTGACTGTGAACTGAGACAGAAAGAAAAAGTAGATGCTTATTTGAGAAACTAATACACAAAATTCTAGTTCTGTTCTTAGTAGTCAGAACACTGAGAATGAGGAATTTTACTGGCAAATGAGCAGAGTGTTAGGCCAGATCACCTTCCAAATGCGCTAATGTAGAAAATGGCATTTATTCTTCATGTTCTTTCAAAGTATTCAGTCAGATTGTTTCTTACTGCTGAAATTCCTTAATCTCTTGTTGTAACTAAATGTGTACTGTATGGCTAGTAAAAGAAAAACATTTATGCTTTATGCTTTCTGTTTAAAATAATGTCTTTTTATTTACCTATTGCCTAGGTATACTCCTGAGGAAATTGAAAAGCTGAAAGAGTAAGTCTTTATTAACAAGGTCACGTTACCTTTTTATATTTAGTAGCTTGAGTAGTTTTTACAAGTTTGCTGCATGTTATCACTGAAAAGTTACAAGTAAATTTGACTGCTCCAACTCTATCCGAAAATAGTGGTCACTAAATTAATCTGAAGAGAAATGAAACTACATTTGGATTTGTTTTTTGTATTATCTAATGTGTATTCAGGACATAAGCAATACGCAACAAAGTTCTAAAGTAAACCTTCTGTTGAATTTAGTAACGTTTCAGATTTTTACAAGCACAGTCAACACGTGCAGTTATGTTTGTGAAAAACAGAAATTCCCTTTCTTTAGGAAACCTGAGCAAAGGTTATTTCTAAAGAAAGTGTCAGGTCAAGGTTAGGACCTTCCCTATGAAGATTGAGAAAGATACATAAATTGTGGGTAAGGCTCTTCAGTTTTGACTATGAACTTGATAGATGGAGGACCTGCAGACCTTATCTCCTCTTGCAGCTTTCCAGGATTGAGCAGTTTGAAGAAACCATGTTGGACTGAAGTGAGGGAGGGAGTCTATTTGTGTCTATTGTGTTGGTGGATATGTTCAGATCAGTTTAGCTGGTTTGTATCATTCACAAGGTTCCTGTGGTTCCAGATGTGTCAAAAGCAGTCATGGCTCAACATGTTAGCAACCTGTCGTCATGTGTGGGAGGAAAATAAAATTATGAGTGTGATTATGCAGTGGTTTGCCTCATTTAAATTGTAGGATGCCTGGGTTTTCATCAGGCATTACTGAGATTTCTCAAGTGATCTCTATACCACCTGAAAATCCTTGAGGAACTTGTGTAGAATGGATGTTGGCTGTTTATCTAAACATTCATGTTGTATTTAACACAGTAGTTAAGCCTCACAGCATTCCTGCACGACACATATTGAACATTTTTATAAATAAGTGTTCTGTGGCTTAGCTGACCCAAAAGGCTTCTACAAACACATGGAGAAATTAGCAGTGATGATAGAAAATATGTTAATGCTGTAGGATCAAAGTTGTAGCACTGGATATAGTGCTAATGAGCATGTTTCTATTTAGGCTGAGAATAAAGCATGGTAATGATTGGGCCACAATAGGAGCTGCACTGGGGAGAAGTGCTTCATCTGTAAAAGATCGATGCAGATTGATGAAGGATACTTGCAACACAGGTGAGGTAAATGCTGGTGTGCTGTAACAGATATTCTCATTAAAACTCTGGCACCTTTGCCTTTGTCGGTGGTGTTTGTCAGAGGTGTGTAACTCGAACTGAGAAACTTACAGTGTGAAATCCAGGGACATTCATATTTGGTGTAAGTTTCTCCAGTTTCAATTCTTAAAGATCAGATTACTCAGTTTATTTTTGCAGTCCATTATCCATCACAGGTTTATGCCACTGGAACATATTTTATTGAGGTAGATTTAAAAGTACTTCCTCTTGTGTTTAATGTTTATAAGCATACTGCTCTATATTTTGTGTAAATTAATATGCACTTTAGGGGTAAAGTACTGTTTATTTTGTAGTGTGTATATTGCAATAGAAGGAAAATTTAGTCAGACCTCCTGTTAATTATTGTATACTAAATTGTTGCATGGTTACTTCAACTAATACAATTCAGGTAGCTTGGAGCAGTTTGCTTTGTGTCAGTATTTTGATCAAGTTCTATGTGGCTTCATTTATCTGCAAGAGGAAGAGAAGAGAAAGAAGCTTGGCAGCAAAACAATGGAATGATACATTTGTTAATCAAGACTGGATGTAATACAAATTATTAGTAAGAATGAACAGTTGTATCTTCTTAGCAAGTCAGTATTTGCATCTGGAGTCAGGTGGTAGGCACTGAAGATAAATGGCTGTTGACATGTTACAGATCTGAACAGGGGCATCTGCTGTTAGTTAAGTTGGAGGGCTTTTCTCTCTTTCAGGAAAGTGGACAGAGAAAGAAGAAAAAAGACTCGCAGAAGTAGTGCATGAGCTAACTAGCACAGAACCAGGTGACATTGTCACACAAGGTGTATCGTGGGCTGCCGTAGCAGAACGGGTTGGGACACGCTCTGAAAAGCAATGCCGCTCTAAATGGCTCAACTATCTCAACTGGAAACAAAGTGGGGGCACTGAGTGGACCAAGGAAGATGAAATAAATCTGATCTTGAGGTTTGTTATTTTAGTTACTTTTAAAGGTTCGTAGTACATGATGCTAGCAGGATTCCATTGGGGTCCCTTTTGCTGGTTACTTAGACGCTGTAGAACCCTCCAAAAATCACTGCTGTGTTTACAGTTCCCAGAGATTTATTATTGAACATATTTTTTGTTTTTTGTTTTTTTAGTGAATGTTAGTGTTCGTGAAAGGTGTCAGATTGAAAACCCTGGAGACTGAAGTCTTCTTTATTCCACAGAAAAGGTACAGCACAGGCAGCGACCGTGCAAGCTTCCCACACGTTGCCCCACCAATGCGCTTTAACCCTTAACTGGAGGGTAGTTCAGTCTCCCTGCCCGTTCAGTCCTTGGCCTCTCTGCTGAGATGACCAACAAGGGTCAAGTGTGGTGGTGGTTTCTGTGATGTGGACGTCTTGTCTACAAAGAACTAAACCGAGACTGCAAATTAATTTCATGTAGGCCACCAAACACTGATTGGATGTCAGCATCTTTGACTACATTTGAACTGGCAACCTGGTAGTAACTTTGGAAATCTTTTGCTCTCTCTCCAGTCCTCCTCCCATTTTGAATGCCTTTAACTCAGGCTTTTTAGCCAGTGGATTTTTATGGGGTGATACAGTTTTGGGTGGGAATAAAAAGCCAAGACATGCAGGGAATCTAAACATTATTTACAGAGCTATATTTACTAATTTACTGAAGCTGTTTGACTTGAACTCAAAATGAGGAACCTGATTCCGTATTTCAGAATGTGCTGGTTATCTGGTTATAATTCTCAATATTTCTGTACAAATGGTATTTGTTTTGGTCTGTCCAGATATCCTTAATTCATCCTATAGGGTTGCTTGGTTGTTTTGGGTAGCTTTTTTCTCTTTCGCCTTTTTTGTTTGTTTTTTGGGTTATTATTTTTTTTTTGCTAGCAAGAGTATTCAGTGCTGTTTCTTACTCTTGAAGAGAACTTTTCTTAATTTTCACAAAAATCTTTTCCCTCTCACTGTTCACCTCTGTTTCATATGCTCGAGGTACAGATGAGCTGGAGGCAATTCAGAGATATTTATAGTATTCAAGCAGATTCTGGTAGAATCCGGTATGTGCATAACATCTGCCAAAATTATGTGAAGACTGTCCCTTACCTGGAGAGCCTAATGGGATTAATTTGTGAGGAACTGTTTAATACTGTAGTTAACTGCATCTACCTTGGCTAAGAAGCATCTGAGAGGAGGCAAAATTCTATGTTAAGGACGGATGAGTGTAATTTAGGAGAAAATAGAAGTAAATATCATAACATGAAATTAATTAAGTGAAAGTTCAGAATGAATCTCAGGAAGTATTTCCTGCCTTGGAGATGTGTTTGGGGAATGGTTTTCCAAAGAGAAAAGATGCAAGTGCCATCATTTGGAATGCTTCACAATAATCTGATCAAACTCCTAATGTGTATGTAAATAAGGAGAATAATCCTGCATGGCAAGGAGATGGACTGGATCATCTAACAGGTCTAGTCCATCTTCTGTTGTTTATGATTCTGCTTGACCTCTGGCAGCGTGGAGCCTTGGAAGCCTATGTTGATTCATGAGCTCTGGTGGACTATTCACTAGCATGCCATTTTGCCGCTGTTACGTGTGACAGGACTGGAGATGTGCAACACCCTTTCCAGTCTGGAGGGTAGTTTCTAACAGGTAAATATTTTCTGTTTCCTGCCAGGATAGCGGAACTCGAAGTTTCTGATGAAAATGACATCAATTGGGATTTACTAGCTGAAGGATGGAGTAGTGTCCGCTCACCGCAGTGGCTTCGGAGTAAATGGTGGACCATTAAAAGACAGATTGCAAACCACAAAGATGTGTCATTCCCTGGTAATGTACTACTTGTACACTGAAAGCTCTGTTCACAAATGTCAAAGGAATAAGGCTGTATTTTGTTGTCTGCTTACAACGTTGCTGACCAAAGAGCACATTGCTCCTTTGCTAGAAGTTACAGGCCCCTTGGATCTGCTCCTACAAGCAATCCTTAAGAGTTTCAGTTGAAACAGGCCACGCTGATGTATACAACTAAGCAGTAGATTTTGCCAACTCTGCTCACTTTGGCTAAAGTGAGAGCACATCTGCAGCTCAGCTGGCAGATCTCAGATGATGATGATCTTGGGTATGGAGGGCAGTGACCTCTTCAGGTGGAAGAGGATATGTATCTGCAGCCTATCACCTCGTTAGATCTGTTACCTTTAAAATGTTAACATGTAATCTATGTGAGGTGCTGAACCTTATCTGTAGAAAGAAGATAGATCTACCACACTGAGGAGGAGCGGAGGAATCAGGAATGTAAAACTCCCCAAATTCATTTCTCATAGCTCTCATTCTTGGCCGGAGAAACTAGTGGCTGAGCCAGAGGGTATTTCAGTCTCTGTGACCTTTCATTCAGGCCTCTTTTTCTCTGTCTTGAGGAGAGGAAAAAAAAAGTCAGAGAGATTAATCACGTCATAATGAGAGGTGTAATTTAATGGACGCTTCAGCTGTGGTCGTCACTGTAGTTACATATTAGTCACGCCTGGAGGCTGCACTTGAGAGAGTAGCCCTGTAATGCTCAATGTGGTATAAAGCGTGCGTTAATAGACAGTTGTTGCATCAAATAATTCATAGTATAAACATGCCGCTGAATCAACAGGAATCACTCTCCCCAGCCAAAATGCCACACTTTCAGGAGTGGGAGATGTTTAAGCAGTTCACTGTATTGAATGCTAGAAAGGCAAAGGCCGCGACTTCTGTAACCTCACGTATGCCAACCGCTCCCTCAGTGGGACCAAAGTGGGAGGAAGGTGGGCAGCGTTATTGGCACAGTGGGCCACTTCATGCCCAGGGAAAGAATTGTAGTATAGCCACTGCGAGATTAATTCTTTCTTGTTCCTATTTCCAGTGACACCTCTGTCAACCTCTTGAATAAATCCGCTTCCATGTTCTGTAGAGGTTGGAGGGTTTATTTCTGATAGCAGCATTACACAACTAGTCATACTGGCTCTTGATTGTAGCTTGGGGATATACCATACTGTTTTTAGAGAGGTCCAGATTTTTATGACTTTTGGGGTTTTTTCCAAGCATCCTAAAATCTCTAGGTTCATTGAGAAAATCAAATTCTCTGCAGTAGTTAACTACAAATGTTTTTTTTTATGTATGTGCTAAATTTCTAGTTGATAGATCTCTATAAATCATTTAGGTTCCAAATCCTGAAGGATTTTGGTCACTTTTTTTCATCTTGGATAAATCTCACATGCACCATTTTAGCATGCTTAACATGAGTATTCTTTCTCTCAGTGCTGATAAAGGGTCTTAAACAACTCCATGAGAACCAAAAAAACAATCCAGGGCACCAGCTTTCAGAGAACAAGTCTGGAAGTGGATTACCAAACACTAATTCCAGTTCGGGAGTTCAGCACGTGCAGATTCGAGTGGCTCGCCTAGAGGAGAGCGCAGGCAACACACCAGGCCCCATGGCAGCTTTGCAGATTCCAGTCCAGATTACACATGTCTGTAAGTAGCTGAACCGAACGAGACTCTGTCCTCTAATGAAACCTAAAGCTTTTAATAATTTTATTAATTTTAATAATTTTATTAATTCTGCTTTGGTCTTGCCATAACTTCAGATTAAGGATTTCTGGATTCCATTTGCCCATTTCTAACTACTTTAGGCAGGCTATTACTGTACCAAGAAGCTGCAGTTGGAGCGCGTGGCCATAGGGGTTGCAGGTGTCGGTCTGTGTGCATGCACACAAGAGCTTACCACGTAATGTGTTCCTTGAAAAGGCTTCAGTACACTGGCTTCTTAATGGAGATGAAGAATATATTTTATTCTTTTTATTCAGTTTATTCGTTAAATTTCTTCTGGTAGCTTTTGTCTAGAGCAATGAACGTCATGTACAAGATCTCCTTTTGTATAATATATGCCCTGCTGTGCCTAAGTTGTGATGAAGGACACTTAAGCAGGAAGGTATATAGTGGTTTTTCTAGTCCTGCTCTGCATTCAGCCATTATTTCTAGGCACAAACACTCTGGAAAGCATTAGTTGCCAAGTCACACTGATGTTCAGCTGATGATCTGCTCTAACCACTGTATTTTGTTTTAAGTTGGTGCTTCCTATCCTCTTAAAGATTATCAAACATTTATTATCAGGTCTACTTTGATTGTAGTGCTTATTGTTTGGTTTTGCAACTAATCTTACTAAGTAACTCCAGTCCAGCCACCCCGTATGCAGCCTGCCGTCTCCATTGTTTGCTACTGTTGCACTGTTCGTCATGTGTGAATTTTATTAGGAAAATTTAGTGCTTCAGTCTTGCTGATTACAAAATTAGTTAATCAGATCAAGAACTGACTGTTCAGACTATGAAAAGATAGGCATTTGGTAGACAATGTTTTGTTTATAATTTCATTGTATTGGCCCATGTTAATCTACTAAAGTGCCATCTTCATGGAATGACATGGGTCAGAAGGGACCTCAAAGCCCATCTAGTCCCAACCCCCTGCCGTGGGCAGGGCCACCCTCCACCCAACCTGGCCTTGAATGCTGCCAGGGATGGGACATCCACAGCTTCTCTGGGCAACCTGTTCCAGAACAGAATCTTCATTTTTTCTGGTTTGTTTTTTAACTAAAATATCATGCAACACCAAGCATTTTATGTGTAGCAGTACATCAGTGGTCTCATACTTTGAACCAATCTTGGTCAAAGTTACTGGGTTTTGCTGAGCAGGAAAGCTGTGCTGGTATTCCGTAACCTTTAGTCCTTTTTCAGTTGAATCCTGTAATGGTTATTTTGTGATGTCACTTGCACCTGTCTCCCTAACCAGCCTTTTTCCCCATTTTAGTCTGCTTTTCTGAAGAATTTCTGTTTGTGTAATCCAAGTGAGTTTTGTATTGTGTCTTTTCTATCTGTTTCCCAATCCCATGAGAGCTGAACCTGTTAGCCACTTTCAGCTGCATTTGATAGAAGGCTCCTTGCTTCAAAGGAGTAATTCCTGTAAGATTTATGAATACAACTGGCTACGTAACAGACAGGCTACGCTTCACAGCTGTCTGCTACTGGATGCCAGGAAATCTGCAGCAGGAAACCTTGAACATGCCACTACAACAATAAAAGCTTAAAAAATTGGAGCTTGTGTCTTCTTAAGAAACCAAAATTAGTCTGCTTTGAAGCCAGAGTCTGAGACAGCCAAGTTTCCAGTGCTTGGAGTGCTGCTGTTATCATTGTAGATCTTTTGCCCTTTTGGTATTAATGGAATTACTGGATAATCTCAGGTGAAGTGTTAATATGCCTTCAGCTTCCTGGAATTTGTGAGTCTTTTAAAAATAAGTAAAAGTCATAATTATGGTTCTGAATACATTTTTTATATCATATAAATCTTTGGGTACGAGCTGTTTGGACGTGGTGATCTTGAAATGTCTGACAGGTAAACTGTTTTCAATGCTTCTCTTAGTTACTTTTAGAATTAATGGAGATAACTGCATAAATAGTTACACACTTTTAGTAAGAATACTTACAGTTTTTATACACTGCAATCATAATGACCAGGGTAGGCAAACATCTTGGGGATCATCAGATATTTCATCAGTGGTGGACATACTGTGGAGGTCAGAAAAAGTTAAAAATACCAGGAAAAAAAAAAAAAAAAGAGAGCCATGGGAAACATAGCGATATTAAACCTGACACCACTTAGACTCCACTTTAAAGCAAGTACTTCGTGATCCAAAGGATACTGTTACACCAGAACATCTTGCAAATCTCATTACAAAAAGTAATCAGATCACATCAGATGACTTTGTCTGCTTTTATCCCTTTGCACTAAAACCGTCCATTCTTTCTTTTGTGCTTTTGGATTGTAGAATGCCCTCTTTAAATAGTATTGCATCTTGGGTAGCAATTAGAGAACCTTGTCATTAGGATTGCAGCCAGTTTTCTTTTTCTTATTACCAGAATTAACAGTCCTGCTATGCAGTAATTATAGTATGTTACTCTCTCTGCAGGGCTGAAACATTTTGGTTTACATACTTTTTTTCCTTTTGCAGCCTCAACTGATTCCCCTGCTGCTACTGTTGACTCTGAGACAATAACACTGAACAGTGGAACACTACAGACCTTTGAGATTCTTCCAGTAAGTAACAGAGAGCTGATATTTGTTACTGTGCTTTTTCTTGTAAGCACAGCTTCTTATACTATGAAACTGTGCATTTCCCGCTGAAAAAAAAAAGAGTTCTCAAGTGCAAAATGGCAGTTAAGAGATTCTTAAAAGTTGAAAGCAAAATGTATTTCTGAAGGTGTAATTCATTAGGGCTGTGGAGTAAAATGTGAATTACAGTGAAATGCTTTAAATCTATCTTAATGCCTTAGTGCTATGAAGTTCTCCTTTGTGCTTTTTTTTTGTTGCTGTTGAAATCTGACATAACTGAGCCAGAGAAAGCTCCCTGCAAGTAAAGATTCATTGTACTATAATTTATAGCACGGTTTCTCTTTCATGTCACTGTTAAGAGTAAGTTGAATTTTTTTCTTTCTTACCCAGTGTTGTACAGCATAATGCAGTCCTGCTTGACTCTTAGCCTGAATACTTGTCTTGGTAGCCTAAGGCTATAGATGAGTTTCTACTTCTTGAGTGCAGTGCAGCAATCAGTGCAGCAGAGATTGGATTTGTTTGTTTTCCAGGGGAGTTCATGTCAGTAAGCTTGCTCTGAGTGCTCGCTGTGTCCCAGAAAGGCAGTGTGTTGGGTATTAAACTTGTGCTGTCTTTTGTAGTCTTTCCATCTCCAGCCGACTGGAACACCAGGTACATACTTACTACAGACAAGCTCAAGCCAAGGTCTTCCTTTAACATTGACAACTAGTCCTACCATGACCCTAACGGCTGCCGCTGCTCCAGCCTCCCCAGAACAGATCATAGTTCATGCCTTATCGGTACGTATTTTGAGCAGTGAAGAGAAAAAAATGGAGTTTGGGCGGTGGAGGGAGAGCATCGTAATAATGTAGGCCCCTACATGCACATGTTACATTTGCAAAGCAGTTCTTAAGTCATGGCAGTGTTACTTTGCTTAAAATACTGAAAAGGGAGAATTTCTCTTTTTTGTATTGTTTTTAAAAAGCAACTTGAAGTTGCTTCAAAACCTACCTTAGTAAGCAACTGGGTTCTTACTGTGGCTGAACATGATGTCTCCACCTAGTGGCTTGTTGCACTGGTTTCCTGATGTTACTCTCGCAAACAAATACTGCTGTTCACAAAGCTTGTGTAGCAGCAACAGTATGATTTTTTTATTAGAGGGAGGGAAGGGGAAGCAAACTGGAGATTGAATAACAAAAGTGATGCAAAATTCAGGGAAAAAACCTGATCTTTTCAATCTACAGTGATCTTCACCTGAACAGCTGCCTCTGTTTCATATATTTATTTATTTGTGAATTTTAGAACAGTTGACACAAATTCAGGCTACACATTCATCATTTAAGGCCACAAAGGTCAACAGGTGATTTGGGCTGACATACTACACATGTATAACTCCAAATTACGATTAGTAATGAGTTCTTTGAATCCTTTTGCTTTTATGTGCTGAAAGATTTGAAGATATTTGGAGGAAAAGTCTCTGAGGGTTTTTGTTTCTGTCTCTTTTTCCAAATACTGCTTGCAGCCAGAGCACTTGTTAAATACAAGTGACAACGTCACAGTGCAGTGCCACACACCAAGTGTCATAATCCGCACCGTTGCTGCTGAAGACATCTCCTCCTCTGTCACTCAGGCAGAACTTACTGTTGATTCAGACATTCAGTCAGCTGACCTGACGGATCCTCCCGATACCCTAGAAACAAATACTTTCCCAGATGATATCCATCAGTCCAAGCTGAGTGATGAAGAGCAGCCAGCTTACAATGAAGATGATGCCTCCAAATTCAACAGCAGGAATGGTAGTGAACTGATGGGTGGAGTTATGGTAAGAACCGAGGAGGAGATTTCGGATGCCAGCCTGAAACAGGAAGCGGATTCTCACTCTGATTTACCCAGCACTTACGTTACTGAAGTAAGGGAGTGCATGATGCTTTATATTTCCCCATTTCTGCATGGAGAATGATTTCATTGCATCTTTGCCCTTTATGTTAAGCTATTTGTATGAATTATGTCAGTGATTTCATGTATATCGCAGTTTTAAGAGCATTTTGTTCAGATCCTCTGTCCTTGAGGTTCATTAATACGAGTGTGAAAGTGATAGCATTTAATTTGGAACTTGTATCAGCTTATATTTGACTTCATCTGGAGCACTGAATAGCTCACAAGCTGTGGAGCTGCTTCATTTCTCAGGATGCTTTTGCACGATGACTGTGAAAAGTGGTAATGGTGGCATGAAGCAGTTGCCTCCGATTACTGTGTGATGCTGTTGCTTTAAACTAGGCTGTTGATTGTCCAACATGTGTCCTTTACAGGTAGACAGACTGCCGAGCAAGGGAGAGGAGGTGGACTATTTAGTTTTTGCTCTGTGAATCTAATAACTTATTTTGAGGTGCACCACAGTTTGCATTTTTGGGGATTTCTGTTAAACATACTTTTCCAGCTAAATATCTGTTAAATTGGAATTTGAAGCATTTAAGCTAGCTCTCTTTCTGGCCTCAGTTCTGTTCAGCTCCACCTGAATATTCTGCGATGCAGCAATGAGTTTATTCAAATTATTTCAGGTATTTGGATTGTTTATACTAAATTCCTCCATCTTTCAGTTGTTGGAACTATTATAATAAGTCAAGAAAAACAGAGATGCTAAAAAGAAGGTAACTCTCTTTAGTGGGTAGACAATACCTCTTTCATTAGAAGCTTGAATAGGTTAGGCTGTGGAAAGAGATGTGTTGTGGTTTTAACCTGAAACCAGGACAAGATGTTAGATTAAACTACTCCCTCCTGTTTTCCAAAACACTGTGCTCTACAGTTGCTGTAATTCTGCTTTATGAGCCTTGAAGATCCATTGCTGATATGCTTGGACTTTGTTAGGCTTTGTGCTCTTGTGTACATCTCAGCAGTCTGCTACTGCAGTGTTTGGATCCTGAATACATCTGAAGCTGGAGATTATTCTTCCATTTTCCTCTTTCTTGTCTCGGGGTTGATGTAGTTGTGATAAGATTCTCAACAGTTGAGGCATCCCAACAGCTTTCTACTCTAAGTTTAAAATTTCAGCTTCTCAAGCTAGAATGAGTGAACTTCTGCTATGAACATAGTTCCTAATTGCACGTTGTAGAAATCACTTACAGGTACCAGGATGTAAAGAGCTACTGAACTTTTTTGCTATACAGAAAAACAAACTTGAGTTTGTAATTCTGTTTAGACTTTTAGTCAGTTTCAAGTTTGACATGAGCATTTAAATGCCAGGAAACAGTGAACTGTCTCTGAGTGATTGTAAGTGAAAAGTTACTCGAGAAAGACATGCCTAAATTTTGCTTTCTTTAAGTCAGTGTTATTTTTACGCCCTGTGCCCGTATTGTATTGTCACTGTGGGTGTGGGTGGTAGGAAGCAGGCAGTCATGTTGCAGGGTTTTATTATTTCTGACTGGGAAAGGTGCCCATTTGCCACAATGGCTTCTTCAGTTTTTCACGCCTCTTTTTCCCAGTTCCAAGCCTTGTGATATACTGCTTATCATGGGCAGGTTCAGCTGTGCTCTCTGCAGAGAGATGCTTTTGCAGGTCAGGCATACTGTGCCTTGCGTGAATGGGTACACGTTTGGGCCGAGTTTAAATCGCTGAGCTGCAGCAAAGGTGGTCAGCTCCTTCAGCAGCACCAGGGAAGGGGTTTTCAGGCAGTGCCTTTGCAAAAACATTGTGATTTTATGTAGGAAAGTAAGTTTTTCTATAACTAGATGGAGGAACTTGAGGATTTTCTTGAACAGAGAGGGCTGTTACCTCTCCCAAACATTGCCAGCTCCCTCTGAAAACGGGTAAATCCAGGTACCTTCCATTCTGCCAGCAACGTTTGCTAGCGTTCTGCATTGGTGGTTCCTGAAGCTTGAACAAACCTTACGCATGTTACA
This sequence comes from Psophia crepitans, assembly GCA_013399095.1. Lineage (NCBI taxonomy): Eukaryota > Metazoa > Chordata > Aves > Gruiformes > Psophiidae > Psophia > Psophia crepitans. The sequence continues at coordinate 147,466 of VWZZ01000861.1, read as the reverse complement.
CACAAAAACTGGAATCCAAATCTCTCTGCTTATTCTGGTGGTGCTGTCTAGGATGTCTTTTCTCTGCATTTGCAGCACCAGGAGTCCGCCGGAGTGTGCTGTGACACTGAGTAAGCCAGATGTCTTCCTGCCATTTCAGTGCTAGCACCACAAGAGCCAGCGAACAGGCAGCAGCTGTTACAGGACTAGAAGAGGGCTGGGGGTATTGACAATTCGTACCTCGAAGGAATCGGTGTTTTGCTAGTTTTTTGTTACAATGAGGCTCAACTAAAAAAGTCTGGAGCCACCCTGCAGTTAGCAAGTGACAGGGCAAGGCACAGCGATTAGAATGGGTCTTTTGAGCTGTCCGGGAGTCAAAACTTGACACAGAAGCAGGAGTTGTCAAACTTAAGTTCAGGTAAAGCTATTGCTTTTGTGGAGCTGTTAAATACTGTAAAGACATTGCTTCAGTATCTCAGAACATTTAGACAGAAAGCAGTGGAAAAGCTTAATTATTCCTCTTTATAGAAAAATGTTTGATGTACAAGAGAACATTTTATCACCACTTTGCAGTCTCTCCTTTCCTCTCCCCCTGCCCTCATATTGCTCAGAGGGTAGAATTCTCCCCATCTTGTTTTTAGATGCCTGCACTAGGATATGATGTGCCCTGTAAATGCTGAAATAAACTAGCTTAGATGATGACATTTCAATTTAATGAGATAAAATTAATCCAGGGAATCTATTGCTTATTATGGAGTATGGCTGACCCAAGCAGGTTTTTCTGTTTATGCCACCAAGAAAACACTCTCATGTGCTGTTCTGTGTTGTGAAGGACCTGGGTTCTCCAACGATAGAAGAACAAGTTGATCAGCCTACAATAGATGATGAGACTGTGCTTATCGTTCCTTCTTCCCATGGTTTTATCCAGACACCGGATGACATAGACAGCGAATCAGTCTTGCCCCTGACAACTCTGACAGGTACAGCAGTCCCTTCATGTGCTTGGTGCTGAAGCTAGGATTCAGTAAAGCAGTAAGGCACTTTGGAGTAAGCACTTTACAGACCCTTGCTTTCTCTTAAATAATTTTCCACATCCTTGCTATGAAACTTGAAGCAAGTTCTATCAGTGGAAGTGAAAGGAAGGTCCGCTTAACCTTGTGGGAAAAGCATTAGACCAGCAGCTGCTTCATCAGTTGTTGAGGTGTTTTCATCACCCTCGAGCCCTGAATTAGTACACACAGGCTAATGAGTAACTCTTTCTTTAGTTGTGCGTTTCTTCATGCCTGGTGCTTGAATGAAATGTGTTTGAGAGAACATCAGAGGTACCAGAAATGCACTCGATAGCTCTCATGGTGAGGGGCTGGGCTACTTGGGGTTTGCACAGCGCTCGCCTCCAAGGGCTCGCTAGCTTGTGCCATGCTTCCCAGTGCCAGGAGTCAACTCAGACTTGGAAGCAGCACAGATACATTCTCCAGCTGCTGCACCTAACAAATACTCCTATCCAGAGGAAGTCTCCTTGCAGAGCCATCAGATGGTCAGCACTAGGCCTGATACAGTAATGCCTGAGGAATCCAAATGTGCATCACACTGGTTGCATCCATATTAGTCGTAGCTTACCTTGAAACTAGAAACTGAGAACTGCCTAGTTTGAGGAACATTGCTTAAAATTGATTAAAATTCCAGACTGCATTTTCTGTCTCCTAAGTGTGTGTTTTATAACTTTTTGTAATGGCACAGAAAATAATAGTTCTAAACCCAGAATCACAGACTGGTTTGGGTTGGAAGGGACCTCAAAAGACCATCTGGTTCCAACACCCTGCCATGGGCGGGGACACCCTCCACTAGCCCGGGGTGCCCAAAGCCCCATCCAACCTGGCCTTGGACACTGCCAGGGATCCAGGGGCAGCCACAGCTTCTCTGGGCACCCTGTGCCAGGGCCTCAGCACCCTCACAGCGAAGAATTTCTTCCTAACATCTAATTTAAATCTACCCTCTTTCATCTGATGTCCATTCCCCCTTGTCCTATCGCTCCCTGCCCTTGTAAACAGCCCCTCTCTAGGCTCCCCTCAGGTACTGGCAAGGCTGACAGAAGATGTACTATGTCTCTTAACTAATACTCAAGTACATAATACTAATGTGCTATGTCTCTTGACAGATCCTATCCTGCAGCATCACGGAGATGGGTCACACATTATTGGCTCGGCGTTGGGCAGCCCTGACTCAGAAGATTCAAAGGATGTTGAAGATTTAGTGAGCTGTCACTGAGAAGCAGCCATCGTGTCCATTTTCTATTGACCATGTTTGCGTTGTGCAATTAGTTACAACTCTGTGCCACACTTCCAAAGAAAGCAGTCAGTCCGTGTCTTTGAACAGAAACTTCCAGTTTGAAATGACTACAGTGCACTTTCTCTGCTCAGGCTATTTACCTCATTTGTAAAGGGTTAGAGAGCAGCCAACAGAAGCCTGATGTACTGATGTCTCAGCCGGGGTGTTCCAGTGTTCTGAAGAACCTCTGTTGCAGTGCTCACTGCTAGGATCCGTGCGGTCGATTCTGATCTGCCTTGCTACTGGGGTGCTGAACTGCACATCTGGAAAACCGGACAGAAGTCAAGGACTGTGGACTGTAGCCTCTTAGTGCTGCAGCAAGAATTAGTTTGCACATGTTTCATGAAGAATGGGTGAGGATTTCTGCACTTACTGACTCTTGTAATACATGGAGTAAGAGACTGTTACATTTCAGGAAGAAATGTATTCCATCAAAGACTTCAGGGAGCATGGGCAGCATCATGAAGAAATGGTCTGTATTCCCATCTCATCTGGCTTGTTAGTACATCTACGGCATAGGAAGAGACACACATGCTTACAGGACTTGCCTGGTCTGCATGTTCCTGAGGAGTCCGTTGCTGGCAACGGACAGAGCTCAGAAAGATCACTTGCAGAAAATCTTTTTTTCTTCTTCTTTTTTTTCTTTTCCTTCATCACTACAGTAAGCTGAAGAAAAAGGGAAGGGCTATGAGAAAGGGAAGCTACTGGGACCCACGAGCCTCCCCCCACAAGCTTGTAACTTATTTGAATATTGTTGTGAGTAGGCTGGAACATTTGTCTCTTGCAGTTTACATGACACTACCAGCCACCTCTCCAGAGGTGATTTATGCAGCAAGTTAGTAGAGGGGGGTGGTGTGTTGGTGGCACAGTCTTGGAGAGATAGCTCCGTGAGAATCTCTGCATAGGGCCCCGAGGCAAAGGAAGCCAATTAATTCCTACATTCAAGGGTTTGAAACAGACACTAGGCTGAGCAGCAGCCTGTTAGCTAGGGATTGAGAGAAGAAGCTATAGAAACTAAAGACTCATGTATAAATTATTTTATTTATTTCTGTAATTAGCTCTTCATAATCAAGAGTTGGTCTTTTTCAGTCTGTGGTTTTGTTAATGTGAAAAATAAGTTGTAGTTTCAAATGGTTGCCTAGGGAACAGAAATAATTGTATATTCAGTTTAAACGAAATAAAGAGTATTTGTCTTACGTAACTGTAAGATGCCATTTATTTATACTGCTACAGATCCTTGCAATGCTGCAGTTTCTTTGTACAGTAATAAAAAAACGCATTTTTTTCCAAAATGAAAAAGCTTGTGCCATTCTGAAACGTCAGTACAACTGGAATGTTCATTAAGTGCAACAGTAGCTCTTCAAAAAAAAGCAGAATGTCATGTCTTATGGCAATAATTCTCCCCAACAAGAGGGACATTACATATACATTTACATGAAAATCATGTACTGATTTATCCTTGCACAACCCACTTCTTTCCTCTCAGGCTGACTGTCCTCACGTAAATGTCTCGGGCTGAGCTGACAGCAGTCTGTCACAGTAGCATCATTGCTGGGAATTCCCAAAGTCCATCATTTACCCACTTCATGGAAGTACAGGTTGGCACATATACATAACATGACGATAGAAAATAAAATGTAGTAAATCAGGTTCCTGAATTTAGGTTCCAGGTCTCCTTGTCGATACCAGTAGATCTGGAAGAGAGAAGGAGCTTGTATTACTTAAAAATGCCAGGTACTCGTGAGGAAGCTTTCTGAAGTAACTGAACTGGGAACTTCTAGAAGTTGCGTTTGCCTTTGTTTTTTTCTGTAAAAGAGCCCAGCTTCATCTGAGCAGAGAAGGCTAGGTGTAGACTCAGCCAATTTCCCTAACAATTAAGAAATACCACCTTTGTTTTCTTAGCATGCTTGTGGAATACAGAGACAAGAATTTGCCAAGGTGTTTCTCCCCCAGACAAGGCTGTGCCAGGTTAGCGAGGAACATGGGGCTGTCCAGTCAGCTTTGCTGATAAGAGGATGAGTAGGTTTGGGTTTTAAAACATTTGAAACTGGCTACGCTTCAGTTGATGAGGACAAACATAAGGTCTTGCGCTACACAGTCTATCGTGAGCAGAGTTGTGGCTACTGGCTGTGGTACCAGAAACTGGTACTAACTGGGCAGCGCAGAGCACCTTCCCATCGTACCCAGCGGCGAGGGGCAGGAGCTCAGGGCCGTCACCTTTGGGGGAAGGAGAATGCTCCAAGCATGCAAAGTTCCAGCAGAGGAAGGAGCTGCTGCTGTCCCTGCCCATGGCAGGGGCTGGATCTTTCAGGGCCCTCTCCAACCCAACCCAGTCTACGAACTCTGACCCGCCTTTGCCAACGCTTGGGACCGACTCCCTTGGGCTGCCGCAGCTGCTGAGCAGAGAGGAACCTCCGCTCCAGCCCCGTGAAATGCCACGTGCCGCGGCTTCCTGCCACTGCAACCCATCCCCTGCGCCTGAAAGGCCACCAACACCTGCTCCCAGCTGGGGTGTTCCCTCCACCCCTGCAGCACCATCCATCCCCGCGTTCCCAGCTCACGGCTCCGCTCTCCCCGTTCCTGCTTTGTCTCTGCTGGCAGCGTCACAGAGGTGACAACTGCATCGCCGCTGCTCTGCAGAAGTTCACGCTTACTCTGCAGTAAATACAGAACTGCTTACCCCGCTCTCATCACCTCGTTTTATGGAGGCGGGAAGGCTTTTCTAGAAGGGTGTCAAAAAGCAGGCAGCACCCCGTGGAGCAGATTTTATTCTGATTCATCCTCAGCCATACACTCAAAAGCTTGCACGGCCAGCGCGGCGGTACTTACAAGTATGCCAGCAGAAATGCAACACAAGGAGATGCAGAAAGCAAAAAATATATTCACAGGTTTTGGAGGTAGTTGCGGGAAGACAAAAGCACTGATTAGAGTGACCTGTGTGGAGGAAAACAAAGATGAAGGCTTCGCTCTCTTCAGAGCTGCTGTGAGAGGCGTCCAGCTCTGCACGCCCCCACCCCCCGCTCTGACTCCCACCGTGTGAAAAGCTGGTGGGAAATGTAAAATTTTGGAGGAAAACTGCTTTGACACAACTGCAGACTGAGGGGGGGGGGGAAATACTAAAACTTTGCTACTCTGGCTTGTTGCTGGAAACTGTTCTCCAAACCCACCGAGCGCCAGCAGGCACGGGGGGGCACGCTGCCCGCGCAGGAGCACCCCTCCAGCCGAGCTTTCCACCAGCACCTCGGCTCTCCCTAACGCCTCCCCGCACCTCAGCTCGCCAGCGGTGCTGCTGCCTGGACCGCAGAACCGGTGCTCTGCAGTCGCGATCTTGAAAGTCTGAGGAAAGCTTAGCTTGGGACAAAGCGACAAGCTTTAGAAAAACTCCTACGGTCCATGAATAGCGGGAAATACGTGATAAACAGAAGAAGATCAAGAGAAGCAAACGAGTTCTTCTGTGTCATAAGCGCTCTGTCACCTCACCCAGCCCGGACAGACAACGTGCCCATGGACTTGGGGCGTTTACTGCACAGCCTGATCTAAAAACGTGGCTTGAAGGAAGGTATTCTCCTTCCCCTGTTGCCCAAGAGTTTCAAGACACACACGTGCCCCAAAGCCACAGGACTCAAACTACAGCCCGTTGGGTCAGTGAAGTTTCGCCGCCCGTTTTGGGTAGGAACTCTGGTTTTCACCCCATGCCTGAGGGAGGCGTGAAACATGGGACGGGGTGGGATACTTACTACGAGCAGCAAGGAGGTTAAGCCGCCAACAACTAGATTGATGACTCTGTCCTGAAGAAAAGAGAGGACAGTTACACGCACGCTTTGCCAAAAGAATACCCAAAAAAACCCACATAAAACAACAATAATGGACAAAACCGATAGCACTGCGTCAGCCAGGACCCACGTCACCCCCAGCGCACCCAGCAGCACCACCGAGGCTCCCCGGCCAGCTCTGCCAGGCAGGACGGTTTCCCCCGACGCCCCGGACCTCGGGGAGGTGTTACTGGCCCAGTCCTCGTGCTGCAGCTTTGCCCATTTGCAGTTGGCTTCTTCGCTACGTGCAAATCGATTACAGTTGTGCAAATCCTTTTTAAACATCTTTAAAAAGTGGGAGTGCACGGGCAGAGGTTATCAGAAAAAGCTTATTTCAGCCTTGGGTCCTGAGAATGAATAGCTTGGTGGTAGTGTCTTAGGTGGGAACTCGTGGGCTGCTGGCAAGGAGGTGAAGTGTTCCCGGCCCCCCAAATGTTCCCCTTAACACCCCGCAGACCCAAGCACGCCTCAGGGCAGCCCTGCCTGGACAGACAGCTGTCACCCCGACTTCCTCTCTAGCGGTATAAAACACTTGGCCAGGAGGAGACAACCTTTCTGCAACCGGGAAGAGGTGTCCCTCAGTGCCAGCATCGCAGTCCCACCGCAGACGGCACCGTGACCGCAGGCTCAGCGGAGCGCCCAGGGCAGGACCCTGTACTGACACACGCGCTGGAGCAAGAAAGGCCTTGATGCCAAAGGAGAGCGTTCCCATCCCTGCCGCGATACCTGCCTCCCCCCTTTCCTCACGGCGCTGCTCTGAGCATCAACATCTACCGCCAAAGTCAGTCTGGGCTGCACGCGGTCAGGGGTAACACCCCAGACAGCTGGCTCCCCAAAGAAAATCCTGGAAGAACAGCTACAGCAGGAAAGATGTACAGAGAGAAAAAAAAATGAGAACTTGGAGTAATTTACTACGAGTCGTTAAATATCACAGAATCACAAGGGTTAGAAGGGACCTCAAAAGATCATCTAGTCCAACCCCCCCCGCCAAGGCAGGGCCACCTAGAGCACATCACTCAGGAACGTGTCCAGTCGGGTTTTGAATGTCTCCAGAGAAGGAGACTCCACAACCTCTCTGGGCAGCCTGTTCCAGGGCTCTGTCACCCTCAAATAAATATATATGGGTAAAAGTGAGAGTGGAGGCAGCAAAAGCATCTCGCCCTGCCTCACTGGCTGGGATGTCTTTGGACAAGTCAGGTTTCCCTCCAGCTGGCCACGCACCCTTCTCCTCCCCTGGCATTACGTTTTGGGAGCTGATTTATACAGCGAAAAGCCCCAGGTTGTGACGAAGCGAAGCACAGCAGCAGCGGGGCAGGAGGAGAAAGCAGAGAGCCAGGTCTTTCCTAGGAGACCACCAGCCTTGACCTGGGGCTCGGTGGAGCTGTGGCTCAGTAGCAGGCGGATGCTGTGCCTGGCCGGTGGCTGTTCAGCCCCTGCAAGCCCGAGGGGAAGGGCCACAGCGGGCTCCGATCAGCCCCTGGCTCCGCTCCGTTAAACCAGACCACGTCTGTTCCTGCAGCCCTGGAGCCACGGCGGTGGCTGCAGCAGTGGGGGGGGACCCACCTCTACGGGAAATCATCGCCCCCCACCCCCTGCGCAAGGTCTTCCTCTTCCAGCCAGGCACAAACCCCTTCTCCTCACCGGGCGTTTCCACGCACGGTGTTGGCAATGTGGGAGCCATCTACGCGGTAGCCACCACCAACCCCCAAAAACGAGCTGAGAGAAATAAATCCAGGCGAGTAACAGAAGCAACAGGGCGAAACGCGGGCACGCGGCCTCCGTGAGCGCGCAGCGAGACAGCTCAGCTGAGATCCTTCGCCTAACCTGAAACAAAGACCTCAAAGCTAACTTGGACGGTACGTGGAGGGGTCCCTACCCCCGAAAGCAACTCCACTATCGGGACAGGATGGCGGCTGTGCTCTGCCCTTGCCCCGCAGACCTGGCTGAGCCCACCACGGCGATCTTACGGAGGGGGACAGGAGTTTGCATTCAGGCTCCCCAGGGACAAAAGGGGCGTCAGGAGGTGAGCGGCTGGATCCCCTCTCCCTTTGTGCAGTGGGGAGATGGGTTTCCAAGAGCAGAGGAAGGGGAGGGAAAGCCGAGGAGCAGCAGCGGGGCACCACCCCGCACGGCTAACCCGCGGGGCGCAGCCACAGCGAGGCTCGGAGGGACAGACGCACGGCCGCATACCTACAGACAGGATGCACCACCCAGAAACTCAGCCATGATTAGGTTTCTCCTAATTAACTAGAGATTTGGCGGGCGGCAATGTTCAGATGGGGAGAATTCACCTGCTTCACCAGGACCAAGAGCGGTTTGCCGGGAGAAAACAAGGGGGTCGGACTCGGCGGTGACCGCGGAGCGTTTGTCTCTGCCTGTTGTGGGGGGGGTGCAGGAGAGAGCATCCCCCCCGCATGGGGACCTCTCGCCTCACGCCAGCGAGTGGTGGACGTCGTGGTGCCAGCCGGATCGGGTACGGATGCCAGCAGCGGAGCGGCTTTGCTGCGTGGCAGCCCGTCCCTGCGGGTCAGGGCATCCCCTTCCCTGCGGTCACTAAAATTTTCCGAATGTGCCGCCGGCAGAAGAAGGTATTTCAGGATCCGGAGATTAGAGCCACTGATCCTGAAATCCCAGGCTTGGCAAAGCGGCCAGAGGCCGTATTCCCCGGTGCCCGCTGACACTTCAGCCCCAGGCAGCTTAGCGCAGCAAAAAGGTTAAAAATACACAAGCAGAGGCCGAGACGGCTAAAGGGATTGGGGATGACGGAGCCTTTCACCTCCGCGCCGTGTCCGAGCGTGCAGCCAGCCTGGGCGCACGCTCCTGGATACCGGCTGTGCAGAAACAGGCTGTGATGAGCCCTGCGTCCTACAAGCCGTGGCACCTGGACGGCACAGCTCATCCGGGGTGGATCGGGTGGATTTCCTGCAGCATCGCTGCGTAGCCCTTGCTATGAGAGCTGCTGGAGTAAAAAGATTTTAAAAAAAAATAAAAGAGAGGGCGAGCACGCGGGCGCGTGGACACGGACACTAACTTTCGAGACAGCTTGGCAGCACGCGACGTGCCGGGGGGATCCCCCGTCGGCCAGCCGGCAGCTGGCCCAGCAGACGGGCAGTGAATCCCACGTTTCAGCGCCGCACAAGCTGCCTTTCCAACCAGGAGAGGTTCTGCCCTCGCCCCTTACACCAGGGAGGGTGTCGCAGCAGCTAGTGGCACCCGGCTGGCCCCAGGGAGCTGCTGTGGTGCAGAGGTCTCCCTCTGGACAAGGGAGACGAGGTCAGGAAGCACCAAGTCCTCGCAAAGCAGGAGGGCCTGATCACAGAATCACAAGGGTTGGAAGGGACCTCAAAAGATCATCTAGTCCAACCTCCAACCCCCCCTGCCAAGGCAGGGCCACCTAGAGCACATCACTCAGGAACGTGTCCAGTTGGGCTTTGAATGTCTCCAGAGAAGGAGACTCCACAACCTCTCTGGGCAGCCTGTTCCAAGATCCTTTGGGATCTAGGGCAGGGTTACTTGGAGCAACAGGGACACCGAGGCAGGACTGACGCTGTATCCGCACTACTGCGCCTGCAGCACGGGCTCTGACAGAGACAGCTCTGCTCCTCACCCCGCTCAGCACCTCACATCCCCCAAGCCAGCAGCTTTGCAGGCTGAGCCCATGGAGAACAAGCTCCTGGCAGAGGCTTGGCCAGGACTGGGGAACAGGCCGGTCCCCTGGAGGGTGGGTGCCTGGTGGCATCTCCGCAGGCATGACGGAAAAGCCAATTTTATGCCTTACATCAGCAAGTCCAGATGGTCAGCAGCTCTTGCAGTGAGACGTCGACCCACTGCAGCCAAGGGGATACCTTCACCCAGCGCCAGGTTAAACCACGCCGTCAGCATATCCTATACCGGAGAAGAGCTGGGCTCATGGCCGTCCTGGCCACCCTCCCACTTCAAGATACAAGAAATGCTGTTCTGCCCTCAAAGACTCCTCATTCCCATCTCGGGGGCTCAGGCTCTTTTTATTGCCTTCTGCTTCCCATTTGCAGCAATTAACACCCACCCGCTTATATTTAAATGCTCCTGCCGCAGAGGAACCCAGGAGCTTCTGCTTTCAACTTCTTCCCCAAGAAGTCCCACACCTGTGATGTCCTGCCCCCGCTTTGCCACCTTACCGCTCGTGCCTTTGCTTGGCATCATCTCACACCCGCTCGCTGCCAGGGCCGCATCCCTAGTAACCGCAGCTGAATTCACAGGGCTTGGCATTCAGCAGCATCGTCTCGCTACGCTCTCCCTTCCCACCAGAGACCTTTTTGGTACCAGTTTGCCCCCAGGCTCTGCTGGGCAGCTGGCATGGGAGGGCGAGCTTCATAGGAGCAGCTGGACCTTGGCAGAAGGAGGAGACCAATGCTGCTGCCTGGCTCCCTTGTCCCCACAGCCTGGCTTCAGCCACCAGCTTGGAGACCAGGAGCATCCCCATCTCCAGATCCATCTCCAACCACCAGCAAGGGTGCCAGATCCCTGATGTGGGTGCAGGGCTTCCTGGGGCACGAGCACTGCCCCTGCCCCTCCGCGTGGCCTCGTGCCCAGCCCAAGCAGAGGGTCCCGGTTTGCCGGCACCGGCCATCGCTCGTAGAGACCCAAAAGCAGAGCCCGTGCTGTGCCTCCCCCAGCAGACCTGCTCCCATTTTAAAGCAAAGTTCAGCTTCACCATCTCTGAGACAGAACTTTTCCAGCTTTGGACCTCACCAGCATCTCTCTAAGCGACCCCGACGAACCACCCCAGGCCGGCACAGCCAGCCCTTGCCCGTCAGACACGGCACGGCATCAAGAGACCATCGGCCACTGCCGGTCCCATCCGATGGGTTCCGAAAACACCCACAGGGGATGATGTGCAGGAGACCGGATCCCCGTTCGAGCCCAGGACCTGGGATTAGCATCCCATGCTTATTATTTCCCGCTCCCCTTTGTGGGCAGAGCTGCAGCCAGAAAGAGACAGGGGTGACCCAGGCTGGAAAGTTTGGGGGTTGCCTGCTGGGATCACTGCCCAGCTCCAACCATCCCAGTCCCCAGAAGCCCTCATCCCTGGAAGCTTCCCAAAAATCCCCAACCAAGGGTCAGCCATCGCAACCCCCGCGCAGGGCACGGTGGTGAAGGTCCCCTCACCTCCAGCGCTCCCCGTCAGGGCCAGCACCCGCTGGCAGGGGAGACCCGACCCCCCTCAATTCCTCCTCTCGGAGGTCCCGCCTGTCCTCCTACCCCATACCATTCCTTTTTTCCCCAAAAAATGTGGCTGGTATCACTTTATTCATATTTTTATTAAACGTTATCATTTTAGCAGCATTTCCAAGTGTTTTTGGGGGGGAGCCGATGCATTTTATACACTTTTGTGAATAACTCGGCACAATTTCACCCTGCACCCCTCAAACCCACCCGCACGTCGGTGGGTAACCTCCCCCACCAGGGCACAAACCCCGGGGCCACGAACCCCCGTCACCCCGCTGGAAACAGGCACCGCGAGGCCAGGNGGCACCGCGAGGCCAGGCAGCCCCTCGGGGAGCCCCCTCCCCATCCCACCCCCCCCGAAGCGGGCACCCACCCGCAGCAGCACCCAAAGCCGCGGGGCTGAGCGGCTTACGGGGGATCGACACCCGAAGAGTCGGCACGGCCGCACGTCAGCCGCCGCCGCGCGCCCACCCGTGGAAGTAAATCACTTACCAGGAGGGCACCGAGAGCAGCCCCCCTCCCCTTCCCCGGCAAAGCACAGAGCCCCCCCAAAAAAAAACTTGGTGAGATGCCGCTCAGGGTGCTGCGGGGAGGGGCTGCGCTCTGGGGGGCCACAGGGCCACACGCACCCAGACCCAGGCCCCTCCACGGGGTCCCCCTAA
>VWZZ01000861.1:122147-134568 GCA_013399095.1 Psophia crepitans | reverse complement strand
TTTTTATTTTATTTTCATTTTTATTTTATTTTCATTTTTATTTTTTTTTAAATTTTTAAATTTTTGTTTTATTTTATCTTATTTTTATCTTAATTTTCTTAATTTTATCTTTATTTTATCTTATTTTATTTCCCTTATTTCATTTTATTTCATCTTTGTTTCATTTCATTTCATTTTTTTCTATTCTATCCCGTTCTGTTCTATTTCATTTTTGTACATCTGCCACCGGCAGAGCAGGAGGGAACTGGCGTGGCCGTGGCGGTGCCCCGCGGGGGTTACCCGCAGGCAGCGGGGCGAAGGGGTGCTCACCCCGGAGCCGGCACCGGGCAGGGAAACGTTCCTGCTCCACCGTCAGCCGACGGCCTCGCGCGGGCTCACCGCGGGAAATCCCACGCGCTGCCTCTGCGTCGCTGCTGCGTTCTCGGGGCCGAAGGTGGGTTCCCGGGTGAGAAAGCTTGGGGGGATTTTGAATTTGTATGGATTTTAATTTTTTATGGTTTTTTTTTTAATTTTTACTTTGCTTTTTATTAATTTTCTTTTTTTCTAACTCCATCGCTTGGTCTCACAAAATGTCTTTCCTCGTGGATATCCCCAGCCCATCAGGACTGAAACATTCCTCAACTGCATTTTAGGATGAAAACAAAGCGGTTCCGGCGCTCCGGACATCACGTTTCCCAGGACAGATGCACCTGTGCGTTCGTGTTTTTTCTGTGGCTCCCTCCGACCCGTCCTCCTCACCACACACCTCTCCACAGCTTCCCAGGAGGCTTCTCACCCTCAAAGGCAAATTCCACTAAACAGCAATGAAATTTAGTAGAAGCAACATGGAGATTCCCTTTCTCGCTGGATAGAAAAGATTTTCAGGCCAGACCTGTAGGTAAAAAGACCAGAAAGAATTAAAAAAGGGCATGAAGTGACAGGACGAGGGGGAATGGCCTGAAGCTGCAGGAGGGGAGCTGGAGCTGAGCGGGGAGGCAGCAATCCTTCCCTGGGAGGGTGCTGAGGCCCTGGCACAGGGTGCCCAGAGAAGCTGTGGCTGCCCCTGGATCCCTGGCAGTGCCCAAGGCCAGGCTGGATGGGGCTTTGGGGACCCCGGGCTGGTGGGGGGTGTCCCTGCCCATGGCAGGGGGGTGGGACTAGATGGGCTGGGAGGTCCCTTCCAGCCCAAACCAGCCTGCGATTCTGTGATATGATTCTATGAAAAACAGCTGCAAATACTAATTGCGCACTTCTTGGGCATTGATTCCTGCTCACCCCCAGTCATCCCAGACCCCGCTTTAAGCCACTGGTCACCGGCTCGTAGGAGCTCCCCAACTCTTGAACGAGAGTCCAGTGAAAGCAGTCCCTTCTCTTGGGAAACATTTTAGGTGAGAACCGATGCCGGGGCAGCTCGGCCTTCGGGCACGTGCTGTGTACACAGGGCTCCAGATGCACTTGATCGCCACTCAGCCTCCTGTGCTCAACACGCTTGAAGACCAAAGCACCGCAACTTCAAAGATGAAACGTCTTAAATTCAAGCAAGGCTGGGAAATTACCAAGCTTTCAACCAGCTTGACTTCACCCTGAGCTGAAGTACTGGGTGCAAACGCCTCCTGTAACCCTCTGACGTTTGTTCCCACACTCACTGTTTGGTGAAGAAATGTCTCCAGGACTCAGTGGAGAGACCCTTCATGTCACCTTGAGCCACTCAGAAAAAAAATTCCCGTGGGGTGAAGGATGTGGCTTCCTGACACACAAGTGCTTTTGACCTACAGAAACCTTCCGGTTGGTTTTACGCTTATTTTTCAGCACTTAAATGTACTCCTGAGCAGGCGCTGGCTCTGCCAGATCAAATACTGAGGGTTGGGGCCAGGGGAGCACTGGGTTGGTGAAGGGGAGTCACTGTGGGAGTCCCCAGCGCTGCAACCTGCTTTTATTGGAGTTAGGGCTCAACGGGACAAATGGACACAACCTTCTTTCAGCATCTGATGATTAATTACCAATAATCACGAACAAATACAGAACACAGGCAAAACTTGATGAAAAACACAAACCACTTCTTGAACATTAATAGCATCAATAAACTGCTGGTAGGGGGGATGAAGATGCCAACCAGTGGTGCTCAGCAATACAGCCTACAGCAGCTGGGTTTCCTAAGACAAACAAAACCGTTTCTCTGGTGTTTCACCAGGGATTTCATTTGTGTAACTCATTTCAAGACTCCTTCCACGTTTCTGGCCAAGGCAGGAGGTTCTGCTTATCTCAGCCTCCCTAGGGCACAAACTGACAAAAACTCCCTATCACTTCCTTCCTTACCCATCATCAGCACCTCCAACACTTGAAGCTCAAAGACCATGGCATGAAAGGTCTCTCTCAGACCGGTCAGGAGTAAGGCCAGGCTTCATCCTTAGATCACTAAAACGGTATTTTCCATCCTCGAATGCCGTTAGGTGACAGCTGTCAGGTTAACCTCCAGGATCCAGCAGTCTGTGGTCTTCAGAGATGGGTCACAGCCACAGTGAGTTGGTGCCACAGCAGCATCGAAATCACAGCTAGGCCTCGGTGGTGGTGCGGGACAACCCTGGTCCCTGCGGGCTGTCTCGTGGTCCTGGGGCAAGCCAGCCACACCTTGAAGGGGACAAAGTGCTCAGGTGTCTGTGCTGAGATCGGAACGAGGGAGTTACTCAGCCCATGCTTTGCTGTAGTATCTCTTTCTTTTTCAGAACGTTACATGTCTTCTCCACTTAACCGATCTGCATCTCCTGCCTGGACCGCTTGCTTGTGCAGCCAGGTGCTTCTCCAGGTAACATGCTGAGTGAGCAGGCAGCAACGTTGGTTTGATGAGTGAGAACCTCATTGAGCCGTTAACATAGCAGACCCAACAGATAACCTAGCGGATTTAGCAGCTGACTCGGCCAGTCGGCTGTTCTCATGATACAAATGGTTTGATAAATTGTGTCCCTTCCAGAAGATGACAAAAATTGTTCAGCACACAGCGTGTCTCATGTAGTTGGGTCCTCTTTCTCAAGCTTGGATCATTAGGTGAGAAATATCCCATAGGAGCTTCATCCAAGAGGTGATGCTCCCCAGAAGCAAGTATCTCAGCGAGACTGCTGCTGGTGCACGTGGTCCCATCCACGAGTTCCGTTCTCTGTCAGTGCACGATGCCGCTGGATTCCTTCGGAGGCTAGGAATGAATTCCTCTTTGTAGCAGTAGTGCTCAGGGAAGGGAGGAAACAGGCTAAGATTGACAAGTTTCTCTGAAGGATCATTTATTGGAGGCTATACAGCAATAACAGCAGCAAGCGTGGTGCGGTGGTGTCCATACTCATGGATCACTTACGGACAACAGGAACTTCTGCCATAAGATGGGATTTCTGCTGTCAGAAATGGAAAGGGAGGAGAAGGCTTGTGGTGTTGGTCATATGATGTTCATGAACCAATGCGGTACAGCAGCGGTGGAGGCCAATGTGATCCCAGGCAAGGAATTTCTACAGGAAAAAGCCATAATTTCTGCGATCGTACCAGGTACCAGTGAGATCCCATCTGGAGTCTGTTCATCGTTTTGGCCACTCAAACTCAGGAGAGACGGTTTGCTCTGAAACAGGTATCGGGAGGAGCTCAACAGCATGAGGGTCTGACTTCCAAGAGAAGACTGAAAAGCTTGGCTTGATTAGGTCTGAGAAAGGGGAGCCAAGAAGGGATACGGTGGGTTTTATACAGAGCATGGGAGGGAGTAAATGCTAGGGAGTTAAATAAAAGGTTTCAGTTAACGGGTTATGGTGGCACAAGAGCAAATGGCTTTGAAGGATGCACCTGTGTTCAGACTGGGGGATTTCAGTCAATCGAAGGAGTGCAGCTCTAGGACAACCTTTCAGGTTTCAGAGCTCCAGGAGCAAACCCCGCTGCCATCAAGAGGCTGGTACACATGGCTCATAGAATATCCCAAGTTGGAAGGCACCCATAAGCATCATCAAGTCCAACTTGGGATGTAGGATACGCTGAGCTCATGTTTCAGAGCTCACCAAGCTTCTGAAATCTCCCTTGGAAAATGAGACCAAGCCTCTAGTCCTGGCAAATGTGGTTAAAGACCTTTCTACCTTAACATTTATGTTAGTATTCAAAATATACGTATCATCCGCAGTGAAAATGCTGTAAATCTTCTTCATCCTGTATCTTTCTTGGTTGGGCAGTGATGCAGCGTGGGTGTGCAGGGTGTTCACACTCTGTATCTGCTGATGCTCACTCATGGGACAAATCACACAACAGAGCTCTTGGTTTTCTGCCACGTTTCAAAGCTCTGGGGATCCAGAACTGTAAACTTTAACATCTTTGTTGGAGATATGGACAGTGGGATTGAGGGCACCCTCAGCAAGTTTGCCGATAACACCAAGCTGTGTGGTGTGATTGACACGCTGGAGGGAAGGGATGGCATCCAGAGGGACCTGGACAGGCTGGAGAGGTGGGCAATCTGCATGAAGTTCAACAAGGTCAAGTGCAAGGTCCTGCACGTGGGTCGGGGCAATCCCAAGCACAGGGATTGCTTGATGATCTAGATGGTCTTTAAGGTTCCTTCCAACTCAAATCATTCTATGACTCTAAATGATAAAATGATTTGCCCCAATGCTTGGTGATTTATTCTCTTTCCCACACAGACTTTTTGCAAAAACTGAATCAAGCTCTATTATCTGAGAATAAAGACAAGCTGCTAACATCAAGTTCAAAACAAGTGCATCCATGACTGCCACAATTTTGATGCCCCATAACACTGACTCGCTTTCTACAGCTTAAAGTAAGTATATCAACCTTCAGCGAAAAGTATGTGAGCTTTTCAGGTCTGAAATAAAAAAATGACTTACTTTTTAATGGAGGAAATAACACAAAAGGAATTCTCAGATGGTTTAACATGGCAAAGGTTTGTTCTGCTCAGGTTGGACATGATTTGCCTTCCCTTGTTCTTGTTTAGTGCGCTTCAAATTCATCATAGCTGGCTGCGTCGAAGCGTTAGAGCAGTTCCAAGGTTTACAAGCTGAGCTTGAGCTTTCCTTTCTCAAAGAGTCCTGGCATTGCTCCCAAGAAATAGATTTGGCCCATAAATTGCAGAGAGCTTTGGAGCCTCTTCAGAACATCAGCATCATAGGCTCGTAAAAAAATATATGCTTTCTCCTGTCTAATATTTTATTTATTCTAAAGGCCATCACGTGTTTTTTCCTGTACTCTGGGTGAAGATTTAATTCAGCACAGATATGAAAATTTTATCATAACCCAAGGCTAATTATATATCATTGTCATTGATGCTGCTGCCTCCGTAACTCGTTGGCCGGCTGTTCGTGTCCCAGGGTGGAGGTCAGTAACTCATCTGTGCTGGCAGTGCTGTCGTTCGCTCTTCACCGACCCGGCTCTCTGATGCTCTGCGCGTCCTTTCAAGTGATCTAATGTGCTGGGCTTCCTAACGCATCAATTTATTCCATAACACTTTGCTCACACTGGCTTTCTGCTGCAATTTATCTTAGTCACCGCTCCAGCGCCAGCAGCCACTGCTCTCCTGTCCCTTCCCCACAGCGATTTCAGCCGTTAGTGATTACAGCCTGGTAATTGGGTTTTTGCCCCATTAAATCAGCCCTCAGGGCACACCACGCTGGCCCTTTGGCTATTCTTTTTGGATGCTTTATTTTGTTTTTCTTTGGAGCTTTCTAACAAAGCTTCCAAAACTCCAGATTCCTGGTAGAACCAGGAGCTATTTTCACCTGCATTTTTAAGCCCAAAGGGAACGTGATTAACAAACTTGCTTTGTTGCAATGGACTTTAAACTCATCTCTGTACTAACAAATAGAATCATAGAATCTTTAAGGTTGGAAAAGACCACTAAGATCATCAAGTCCAACCGTCAACCCAACACCACCATGTCTGCTAAACCGTGTCCCAAAATGCCACGTCTACACGCTTTTTGAACACCTCCAGGGATGGTGACTCCACTACCTCTTTGGGGAGCCTGTTCCAATGCCTGACCACTCTTTTGGTGAAGAAATTTTTCCTGATACCCAACCTAAACCTCCCCTGGAGCAATTTGAGGTTGTTTCCACTTGTCCTGTCACTTGTTGCTTGGAAGCAACAGCTCCCCAGCTCACCACAATCTCCTTTCAGGTAGTTGTAGAAGGTGATAAGGTCTCCCCTTAGCCTCCTCTTCTCCAGACTAAACAGCCCCAGTTCTCCAACTGCCCCCGGCTGGAGGAGGTGCTTTGGAAGAGGTAAAAATGGACAATACATTTATGACACTGAGATCCCCCTCTGTCATCACAGAAGAGTTGTGTTTGTCTCCCTCTACAGAAAGGGCCACCCAACCCTGGCAGATCACTGGGGGGAAAATAGCTCAAGGACTTCCAGCACTGCTCCTCCACCCCAGAGCAAGGGGCATTTTAAAAAAAGACCAACAAAATTAAGCAAAAATATTTCTAGCACCTAGTGATCGAGCCAAAGCTCCTTGCTTGCTTCTCTCGGCTAATCGCAACTGTCTTTCAGTGCCTTCCTTACAGCTTTCAGAGATTTTCCCTCAAACGAGGATCCACGCATTGTTTTGGCGTTAATGGAGGACTCGGGCGGCAGTGGGACCCGAGGGGCGGGTGCCACGCAGGGTGACACGGGACTGCTGGAGTGACCCGCACCGGCACCGCGGGGCTGGGGCTGCCGTGGGCGGCCCGTGTCCTCCAGGTCCCTGGACGTGATGGTCGTTCCTCGGGACACAGGGAGGAACATGAGCCCAACAGGAGCGGGGAGAAAAGGGGGGAAAAAATCACAGCCTTTGATCGTTTGCAGTCGAGGAGAGGGCTGGGGAAGGCAGGCAGCAGAGGGAAGCATGAGCTCACAGATTCAGCGCGAGCCTCATGCCGTGCATCCCTCCGAGCTGGGAAATACAGCAGGCTTCAGACGGCACCACAAAACCCATTTCATTTTACTTTTTCCTCGTTTAAGTTTAGCTCTTGGAGAGCGGATGAGAGATTGAACAAATTAAGAAGCTGAAACATTTGGAGTTGGGCCTATGTTGTCCAAATCATTCATTATAATTTTCCCTCCTCTTTAGATTTTCCAGCGATTTGAGTTTCATGAGGATTGTAGAATCTCCCTCTTTTACATTATCTTATTTAACGTATCACAGAAGCTTTCCCATCTGCTCCTTCATGCCCCAAAACCTCAACTGAAGGAGAAGATCTAGAGAAAAAGTATCTTCAAGGTTGTTTTCTGAGGAAAAAAGCATCTACAAAAAGAGAAATGTTTCATTAAAAATATATATATATTTATACATATATATCATGAACTTTTCCCCGCTGAGTCCCTGATACACGTATAAGCAATATAGCAACTTCCAGCCCTTCTCTTCAGGTTGGTGGCTGACTTTCAGTGGGGCAGCACCTGTGAAACAGCTTCAAAACGTCCCTTTGAAGCCGAGGAAAGGCGCTCGAACGACACCGGCCGTTCCTGTGGCCGGAGCCTGTGCCCCCTCTGAGCGGGGACACCAGCCCTCTCGTCTGCTGCGTTTGCGATTAGACATCACTTGTCAGCGCCGGGAGGGTGGCGGTAGCATCGCAGGGAGGGCTGGATTGTTGCTGCGTTTTCAAGAGTTAAAAAATGCTACTTTTAATAGGTCACAGAAGGACACAGAACAGTACCACCTCCCGGTTTTCTGTCTGGTCATTTAAGCTTTCCGCAGCAGGATGAACAGAAAAGAAAAATCTCCCCCTCCTTGTCCTTCCTCATTACGTGCATATGGTCCCCTTGGCACCGTCCTTGAAACGCAGGATTCTGTGATGCTCTCTGCGGAAAGGGGAGATGAAAAACCTTCCTTGCCCGCAGCAAGCATGCTTCACCATGCCGGGAGAGGTCATCCCACCAGCAGCGAGGGTCTACGTGACTCCTGCATCTTCCCAAGTCACTTCAAGGCTGCCTGACAGCTAAGCGCATCCTCCAGGAGGATTCCTTCCCCAAACCTGGTGTCCCTGAGGCACACGCTCCATTACGTGATGGTTAGCCATGGGATGACTGAGACACCTACCTGAAATCCAGGCTGCTGCCTCCCGTGCTGAAATGCTTCCAGCTGGCACTGCCAGAAACCACGGGCTTTTTCCTCTCTGTGGGCTGGGCAATTCAAAGCCTGTGGCAGCTACAGCCTCTGAATTGAAAAGCGAGGCATCTATATCCTGTTTGCAAGGGAGAGCTGTCACCTTACTAAAAGTATATGGATTTCAGAGTCTGAGGGTGGAGGGCTCCATCCCACGTGGGAGGTGTGAACCTCTTGTCTTGGGGTCTCGCACCGCACCAGTCACTGCTTTTATTTGGGTAACTCTGGGCTGGGAGTGATGATAGCAGTTAGACACTGTGTCGGTCCTCAGGCTAAACAAAGGTGTTCCAGGAACAATACCTCTGACGTGCCTGTTTCTTCATCCTTCCTGTGGTTCGTCGCTGATACCTCAAAGCAGACAAGATGCATCTGATCAGCTGAGCAGAGGCAAACACTTTCTAGCCCCTTGTTCTTTATTGACAGAGTCCTAGCAAAACCAATTCATTAACTTATCCCTGATTAGAGGCTGATTACCCAGCCTAGTATCATTCCTTTTCCTTTTAAGCAGTCTTTCATGTTGACACTCCATCAGTCCTCTGGCACCTCTCCAATTTTTCAAAGTTTGTTAAGATCTAAAAATTAGTAGATGGGAGAGTGCTGAGCTACTGGCCTTAAGAGCCTGGGCTTCTCAGCTGAGAGCATTTATATTTAGCAGGTGATGCCTCCCATCCTCCTTGGTTACAGGTGGTAAATTATTTCCCTCTGGTGTGGATGGATCCTCCTACTTTGCTCTGATATAGTACAGCAGGAATTATGGATATTTGGTGAGTTTCTTTCCATCTGATGGATGCAAATGGTAAAATTGTAAGTATCAGAGAAGCTATTCCTGAACTAAGATTCCCAATGACATTTTAATGTTGTCTTGCTGTCTGTCACATACTTAAGCTTTTCTATTTCTTCTTTCTTTTTTGCCTTGCATTCTCAATAATCTGCTTGCAATATACGTACCAGTGAATGTCTTTTCTAAACACCTCTTCTGAACTCATCCTTCAGATACCTAAATCTTTCTTCTCTGTTGAAATATTGCTCTGGTCTGACAAAATATTCATCCCATTACATTTATATAAATCTCTGTAGCCGCAAGTGTAGCGAACTTTCTCACGTGTTGAAACCAAAGTTTAAGTGACTATTGAAAAGATATTTCATGTTTTTAGCGAGCATCTCCTCAGACAGTGATCTTTCAGCCCTTGGTACATAGACCTGCTCCTTTTTGAAGAGTTGATGGAGAGAAACAGGGTTCCTCTGGGTTGTGACTCAGGTTCCTGCTGAACAAGATGAAGATGGATCTGTCAGGGAGGTTAGGAGTGGAGTCAGCAGGCTCTATCCACCGCAGCCGCACAGCAGAGTTACAGAGCAAGAGCTCTGCTGTCTGTAGCTTCAGAAGACCGGAGCCATGGAAAGTGGCAGATCTGCAGGGCCACCATGCTCTTTGATCTAGGAACACTGCCCAACACATCCCTGTATCGAGCGTGCCTGGCTCCAGCCCATCTCTCCCTCCACAGCATCCTGGTACCCATCTCCTTCCGCCCACAGCCCACCTGCTGGCTCTTCCCCGCTTGCATCCCAGCACTGGCTGTTCCTCAAAAACATCATGTATGTGGCACAAGCACGTCTCCCAGGGCAGCACAGCGCGGGTGACGTCCCCTAGACACCCCGGGCACAAATGAAGAACCTGCCACGCGTGCTGTCCAGCTGCTTTTTGCTCCATCCCCCTTGCAAAACCAAGCAGCTGCCAGCAGCTTATCCGCCCAAGCAGGACACCTTCTCCTTGGCTGAGGCATTGGGCACTGCTGCCAAGGCAGGATGAACATCTGCAGCGAGGAGCTGGGACCGCGTCCTGCTTCTCCAGCCAGCAAGAACTGAGCTACTGCCAGCGAGGGAGGAGGGTTCTGTGGGTACAGGATCGCTGGCAAAATGCTCTGATACATCTGCATGGTTGACTGCCTACCCGCGCTCGTCCTTCCCTGAACTCATGTGCCCTTTTCCCCCATCCTCCTCCTCCTGTTTTTAGGCATTCCCTTCCCTCTGTCTCCACATCCTTAGAGCTGCAACCTGCCTGCATGCTGCCTGAACATCATCATCAACAGGACAGAGGTCCTGCTGAGTAGGTACTGCAGCATCATCCTTCACACTGCAGCTAAGCTGTGCGCCTCGGGGAGGCTGGCACGAGGACATGTGAAATCTGAGAGCATCTGGCTCGGTGAGTTATTTGGTTCTGGACTATTCCGTGTCCTAGAGATAACAACCAGGAAAACATTAAACAGACAGGCAGACACACAAACATTAATGAGCAGGTGACAAGCAGAGAGATGATGGAGGCCAGAGCCTGTCAGGCACTGACTGATGGGCCATTAAGAGACCTACTCCAGCCTTGGAGAGGGTCAGCCTTGGGTTTGTAACTGGTAAGAAGGAAACAGGGTTAGCTTGAGTATTAAGGGATATGTGGGGGACTGCACAAAACTTACTGTGGAATGTTATGGGAAGGGCCACAGACACAGGAGGGGAAGGATCAGGATGGAACAAGTATGAGAAGATGCTGAGGAGGAGGATGGAGGAGTCGAGCACATGTGTGAGCAGGCTGTCAGGCAGGACACGCACCTACCTGAGCCCTGCCCTTGATCCCTGCAGCCCGGCCTGCCGCCTTATTAAATCCCGTTCTTAATTGCCTTTTCTGTGTCATCTGACCGTCTATCCTGTGTGCCAACCCCTGGCAGATAGTCACCAGTCACCTCCCCAAATGCTGTTCACGAGTGTGCTGAGCTTCAGACTTGAAGTAAATGCAAAGTCTCAACTGCAACAAGAAAGAAAATGTGTTTAATTAAGTAATTACCACTTGCCAAGGGGTGCTCAGCACAGGCTGCTGGGACAGACCGTAAGGCAACCCCATTCAAGCTGCTTTCAGACAGACTCCACCTGTATCAGACAACGTGAGGAACAACGGCAGCAACAGCTGTTGAGTTACGAAGCTGTCTGTAAACAGTTTGAAGCCAATCAATTCATTTTCAACACCTTGCAACAAGGGAAACCTATTTGAAAATCCAAAGGCTGAGGTTCAAGTGTCTTCAGAGCTGGAAAAGCCACTGTCCACTCAGGTACCAAGGTGAAAATTAAAAAGATTTATACGACTCTTTTTGTGCAGTGCTTTGAGCTGCTGTGACTGTAAAGCAATCGAATAACTGTAGTACCACTTCCAGACTATACTGTTCCATAATGAATTCAACTCAAGGCTGAAAATGTAGAAAACCAGCCTAGAACATGCAAACACAGCCTTTATTTCCCCAGTGTAACCGGATGAATTCAGAGAGCTTGCACCCTTGACATTTCACTTGCAGCCATCAAACACAAAGCCTGAAAAGTCTTGGAAAAGTTCATTTTACCTCCTTTTATAAGCTTCAGCAGGCACGGAAAGCATTTATTCTTGTCTTGTACAAAGCCATGAGGTGAATTAGAGTACGTACACCAGGCTTGGGCAGCTGGTACGCACTTGCTAGCAGGGAGACTTGCCGTCATCCATTTGTTGAGCTGCTGCAGATGGTCACTGAAAGTATTACTGTGTCCCCTGATAAGGGGAAAACCAACAGATAAGAAAAGTACCTTGGAAAGTATTTTCACAGAATTACTTTATATTACAACTCATATCAGCAAAATAGCACATATTTTCATCTCTAGGCAATAAAATGGAGAGATGTGATTTTTATCTCTAGCTCTTTAAAGTTACTAAGGTTCCATAAAAAATTTTTTTCTAATGGCATTTGGAAATAAGTCATTTATCTCGATATGAACTGTTGTGTCACCCCTAAAATGAAGCACAGTTTACTTACTTCCAAGACTTTTTCACAACTTCGTGATGTTAAATTGAGACACAAGCAAGCTAACAGTCCTCAACATGCTTAAAACCGAGGTGGCAGACAGGACCTTTCAGTTACAGATTTATCAAATAAGAGAAAATACTGACAGGTTAAATTCTTTAGACGGCTTTTTTGACTGAAAGATACATCCAGCAGAGCAGTAGCAAATGAAAACTTGTCAGTACTCAAGTGTCAGCTTCATGCTGAACAAGTACAGCTGAATACCAAAGCCACTTCAGGAAGAACATTGACAGGCTGGAGGAGTGGGTCTGTGTGAGCCTCATGAAGCTCAACAAGGCCAAGTGCAAGGTCCTGCACATGAGTCGGGGCAATCCCCAGTATCGGTACAGGCTGGGGGAGGAATGCACTGAGAGCAGCCCTGCTGAGAAGAACTTGGGGGTGTTGGTGGGTGAATAATTGAAGATGACCCAGCAAGTCCAGAGAAGGGCTACGAAGATGATCAGAGCGCTGGAGCACCTCT
>VWZZ01000861.1:86956-111465 GCA_013399095.1 Psophia crepitans | reverse complement strand
GCGTGACGGAGCCCTGCTGTCCTGGGGATGGCTGAACCCCTGCCTGCTGTGGGGAATGAATTCCTTGGTTTGCTTTGCTTGTGCACGCGGCTTTTGCTTCACTCATTAAACTGTCTGTATCTCAACCCACGAGTTTCTCACTTTCACTTTTCTGGTTCTCTCCCTCACCCCGCTGTGGGGGAGTGAGTGAGCGGCTGCGTGGGGCTGAGCTGCCGGCTGGGGTAAAACCACAACAAGGAAATACTCTGTGTTCTGCTGAATGCTAACTGTCCCAAATGCCTGTTCCAGGGGAAACATGCACATCTGAAACAGACCTTGGTGGGTAGAGAAACAAGCAAAGATACGTGCACATGTGTCCACGTATCATACGCTTCATGTCTTTCTGCACAACACACACACACACGGGCACACATAGGTAAGTCTTTGGGCTTGCTGTGTTGAGGAAAATCCTTCTCAACAAGGTGGAGTAGCTCATCTTGATCCCGCTTCAGGTTGGGGCAAAACTGTTCCTGCATGCTTACTGCTCTGCAGGTCTCCTCAGATGAGAGAGGGGTCTGAGTGCATGTTTTATGTACGAGGTGCCGATGTCATTGTTCCCTGCCTCTGCTTTATAAAACACTCATCCATGTGTTTTGTCTCCTTACAGCTTGAAAGTTAAATTGTACTGCTCACCGGTAACTAAGGAACTCCTGCTGACTAGCCGGAAATACAAGTTTTGGGAGAATCACATTGTGAGTTCTTGTTTATTTTTAAATTACCACTTTCCAAACAGTGATTCTAGGGAAGAAGCAGCTTCTCCTCCTCAGAAATGTCTTACGTGCTGGTGTTGATACGGCGTTTCAGGGTTTAAGTACCTAAATCTGTATGCCTTTCCTTGCTGCTTGCTATGTGGGATCAGTTTATTGTTGTTTACTGTTTAATCTTATATCTCCCTCCACAAATTTTATCCTTTCAACTTCAGCTTTAAATGTCCTCCATCTGTACATTGATCATTTGTATCGCTCCTTCATTTCCTTACCGTGTTCCTCTCTCTCTGCTCCTGTCCTTATTTCATTTCCCTTTTGCTTCATTGAAAGTCTCATATTGCTTAGAGTATGTACAATTGTTTAGCTGGATTGTTTTGCTTTCTGTAAAACAGACTATCTCTAACATGAAAATATTTGTGTGATGTAAAATCACTGAAGAACTTAATTAGTTTACTTCATTTCCACTATTTGGAGCCAAAATTCAAGTGATCAGTGGTCACGTCTGAGTATGGCTTGTAGTTACTTATTTCCTTCCCTTTGCAGATGAGGGCTTTGAAATGGAACATGGTCCTTTTCACACCTTGCTGTATGTACGTACATCGTCACATACTGCAAGGATTTTGCCATATCCCCCAAGCAAGGACAGGAGAGTTTTCTAGTCAAGTGGAAGGTCAAGAAGGACCTCAGGGAAGCTGAAACTTGATTCCTTGGGGGAGTTATGGCTCAGAGTTTCCTTTAATAGGTTGTAAGTGTGGGTCTTAAGCTGCGTATCCAAAGAAACTTGTATGAGTGGGACGTAGGAGGTAAGTCTGGCTAAGAGAAAAAAGAGAAGTAAGGAACTTTTCTGTTCAGGGTCCTAGTTTAACTGTGAGGCTGAGGGAGAAGATAACTAGCTTTATAGTGAAGCCTCCAGAAATGGAAGATTTAATGGTTTGGAGCATGAACATGATTCAGGGCTCTGTAAAAAGGATGCTGAATCCCTTAGGCATGTTCAGTGTGCACAGCGTGCATAGGTGACAATTTTTCTAAGCCTGTAATCTTCTTGGAATAGCAAAAATACAGTGGGGTGGTTTTGTGGTGGCTTTTTTGTTGGTGATCATTGGTCATTTTTAATTATGTTTGTTTTTAAGCTTGTGTCCATTTGCTCCCAGTATCCCTTGAGTTTAACCTAGAAGAAGAGGTCCCTTGCAGGGAGATACCTGTAAGCGATTAGGAGTTTGTATGAGCAGTAAAAGGAAAGTGGGCAGTGCTGGTCCTGCCACCCCTGTTTGAGACAATCTTAATCTGGGAAGAGATGCCAGAGGTACCCATACACAATTAATACAAATCAACACAATTTAAAAAATACAGAGATGTTTGCAGCTGCAGCTCCCAGGAGTGACTGCTGGTAATAGCACAAGCTGCACAGGCCTTAAATCGTGGTAGCTGTTGGATGTCTTGTTCACAGACTTTGTCTTACAATAAATAAAATTTCCACTTGTAGCACGACTGGGAAATGAATTAACAGCTGACTTGATGTTCACTAGACTGAAAGAAGCAATCACAACGTCAGTGTCCAGACAAATGTTTTTATGATTTCCAGTCTGACCTTTATTTGTACGTACAGCATGAAAGCCTCTTTGAATCTGCCGCTGGTTTTAACATTTAAGCTATCAAAGATGAGGGGAGAACTCTGCTGGAGATATTATTATTTATGCTCATGAAGTTAAACTGTGGTTGTCAATGTGGAGTTCTTCAGGCAGGTTAGATCTTAAACTTGACAATTGTTTCACTGCAGCAGGAAACTTGAGAATTACTGTGAGGTATTGAATGTACAGAATTTAGATCAGCCTCTTGAGTTTATTCGGCTTCAGAACTTGTAGATGATAAAATTAGTGTTGATGTTTAAAAAAATCAACTCTTGCGAGTGACTTGGATTCTTAGTATCACTTTTTGACACGCATATCCATGTTGTGGAGCAAACTCCGAGTTTGATTGGTGGTGTGGTTTCTGGTGGCGAAGCCAAATGTTCCTTCTTTGAGTACCAGCTGAAGGGATCTCATGGAGCTGCCCAGGAATTTGTGATGCGGTGTCTTGTGAATCCACCCAGTGCAGTGAAACCCAGTGTGCTGAGGAGACAGGGTAATGACAAGAGACTTCCCATTCACTTTGGCTTTTTTTTGGGCAGGAGAATTATACGCAAATATTGTCTGACACAAAGGGAAAGAAAACAACCAGGAGGATGGGAGAGGAGCCTGCACAGCAGCGCTAGCCTTGCAGGTGGCCATGTATGTTGCAGCACCCTGTTTCAGTAGAGGATACAGCAAAAGAGGGAACTAATTTCAGTCTACAGATTAATCACCCCTTCATAAACACAGAAGTACCTGCTGCTTGTGATCTGTGGGCTCTGCGTTTGGTAAAAGGGAACAGTGAGAAGTTGTGCTGCAGGAGGGAGACCTGTCCCAGCAAGATCCACTGGTGTGCTCTGGGACTGGAATGTTTTGGGCTTTGCAGCCATCCAAAAGTAAGGCATATGGTCCACTTAGAGAAACCTGAGCTGTTGCTGTTAGAAGTCCAACATTCTAACTTTTCTAGGCATGCACACCTTGATAGGGGTATCTCCATTTAATTTTTAGACAACTTTTAGAAAACTGTTTTTTCCACTGGAAACGGAAATTCATGAATTACTGTGGGGAAAATGGGCTTAATTTTACAGGCTTAGCATTAGCTGCAGTTGGTACTGAAGGTGTCTGAGTAATGAACACTTAGCCGTACGCATGAAACAAAATACTCAGTAAATCCTGTAAAGCATTTATTCATATTGTTACAGGTTGCATTGGAAGTTGAAACTCCAACTCAGATTTCTTTAGTGGATGAAACATCTGGTGAGGTAAGTCACCAAAAAAAAAAAGATTGATATATTTTTAGTGGACAGAAAGACTGTTTAAATGAGCATGGGAAACGGATATTACCTGTAACATCCAAAGTGGACAAACAGTTTTTAAAATCTGTGTTCCCTCCCTGTGTAGCCGCATTGTAGCCGCAAGAATTCTTCTTCCCCACTTTGTTCTTATTATCATAGTGGGTTTTTGGTAATGTTTTTCCACTCTGTTAGTGATCTCCAGCTTACCTTTTTCTCCTGCATTATTTTCACCTTGTATTTCCTGGCTTCTTTTAACAAGTTTTAAGTGCAGGACGTAAAAGTCAGATACAGGCCTGGTAGACCATCTCCTGGCAAAGCATATTCCAAGACGTTTCCATGATGCTTGTTCACCGGGAACCAAGGAAGTAGGACTGTCTTCTGGCTGAGTGGCTTTCATAAGCACCATACAATATTCAGTCAACTCTTCTGGCATGACAGGATGGTCATTGCTCTTCAGGGCTTGTTGGAATGGAAGAGACTTTCTCTTTGTTCAAAAGCAATGCTAAACGCTGCAAGAGGCCATGGGGAGTTACGTGTTGCTTTCACTGTGTCAGTGACAGTCCTGGTAATACTTATTACAGTGTGACAGTAATGCTAACCATCTCTTCCAGAAAGAAGATATAGAGGTGACACTTCTACCAGCTGGTCACTGTCCAGGATCAGTCATGTACGTCCTTTCGATACTCTTAACAACCCTGCTGAGAAATTTGTCCTATAAAGTTCTCACTAAGCGCTGTGGTTTTTCTAACCAGAAAAAACTAGTGAATTTCAAACTCTTACTTGGAGACAGTAGTGTTGTGGCAGGGCCCACCAGCTTTGGTCAAGGTTGCAAAACCACTGTACTATCTGGGATCTGTCCGGACAGAAGTTGTTACTGTGGTGGGCCAGATTACTGTACTTTTCCCCATGCCTATGAATAACAAGTTTATTGTTTTCAACTGTGCTTAAAAATTACATACAAAACTGTGATTAAAAATAAATCCTCCATTTCTTAATTATGACATTAGAAAGAAGGTGCCCAGCTTCCTGGTACAGATGCCTAATGGATTCCTTTGGCTGGTGCAGAGAGCTGGGCTGCCCTCAGAATCTGTGAGGCTTGTGTCTTCAACTCTGACCAGCCTAGGCACGGCTTATTTTCCAGGCATACTGAGTCTGAATTATTTGGTTTATTTGACATTACTCAGGACTCTGAGCCCAGGATTTCTGTTACGTCATGCATTAGTCATGTAGACTGCTCTAAGCAATGTAACAAATTGACACTGGGCATTTAATGCGTTATATTGTTGGGTTTGACCAAAGTGTTTCTGTTTGTAGGTTTTTGTTTGAAGGTGAAAATGGCACTGTGCTGTACACGGGGGATTTCAGGCTTGCAAAAGGAGAAGCGGCCAGAATGGAGCTTTTGCATTCAGGGAGCAGGTGAGGCTGCAGCTGTTCGTGGGATTTAGACAGAATAAAAGATCTTGCAGGCATGGACAATTCAGGAATAATGTAATCTTTTTTCCCTCATTTTTTATTCTTAATTAAATATGCAGTCAGGCAATACTGGAGTTACAAGCCCCTTTTGACTTGCTCTTTGTAGTGAAGAGAAAGCATTTGCCTCCTTTAGAAGAGAGAGGAAGTGGTGTATCTTACTAGTCGTGCGCTGCTCACTCTGATATCACATTTCCCTTTCAGAGTAAAAGACATCCAGAGCGTGTATTTGGACACCACTTTTTGTGATCCCAAATTTTATCATATACCAAGCCGGGTAAGTCTAAGTAAGTGATGAGAGGAAAGGTCCTTAAAGCTGCTAATTAATTAACCACCCCTTTGTTAGGCAAGGCTTGCAGGGCAATGCCATTTTGCATTGCCAAATCACAAACTTTGGAAGTACCTTCAAAGACGATTCACAGCATTTTCTAAACTTTTCAGGAGGAGTGTTTGAATGGGATCTTAGAGTTAGTGCGAAGCTGGACCTCCCTGTCTCACTATCATGTTGTGTGGCTGAATTGCAAAGCTGCTTACGGATACGAATATTTATTCATAAACCTCAGCGAGGAACTGGGAATCAAGGTAACATTTCTATAATTGTCACTTCAGACCTGATCCTCAGGAATGATTGTGGCCAGTCACTGAGCTGGAAATGGCTGCTCCGAGGACTGCTGTACGTGAAAGATGTGCACGCTTTCATCACCTACACTTAAAAAGCCAAAAGGTTGTACCCAGAATGAGTTAACTAGCTGATTTCAGTCTGGAACATCTAGGCTCTCCACGGAGAAGTTAATCCTGTTTTCGAGCTCAGTGTTTACCTCTCTCCCTTTTATCTTCTGAATGATAAAAGCCTTCTCATTTACACATGACACTGATCATTAGCAGATGTATTCTGACTTTCACTGACGAATACTCATCCCTCTTCAGCATAGGAGGTGTGTTCTAGATGTCCAAGTTACTTGTGGCTAACACTGCTTGGACGTTACTAGTGGGCAGTAATTGTTTAAATACCTACCGGCATTTGTTGTGAGCAGAACCACACCTGTGTAGTTGCTCCAACTGAAGTCCGGAGCTAAGACGTTGAGCTAATTAAGAGTAAACTCTTCTTTTCTCCAGGTGCACGTGAACAAACTTGATATGTTCAGAAACATGCCGGAAATCCTCTACCACATTACTACAGACCGACACACTCAGATTCACGCCTGCCGACATCCTCGGGTGCGTATCGTTTTGCAGAGCCTCTGCTAACGTTGCTGCGAAGACTGGTTATAGGTGCTGATGTTTCAGTTCTTTGCACTAGTGAAGACTTGGGGCTAATGGTGGCTTAATGCCAAGGACAGTGAGAACTTTAGTTAGTGCACTGACTTTTTTTTTTTTAAAAAAAACAAAGAACAAAAGGAAAAAATATACTAGAAATAGCTCGACCGAAAATTGTTATTTTTAAAATGAAGACAAGCAGCAGATTCGATCAGTCAGGGATTATCCATTTAAATATCTTTGTCAATGACATGGACAGTGGGATCGAGTGCACCCTCAGCGAGTTTGCTGACAACACCAAGCTGTGTGGTGCAGCCGACATGCTTGGGGGAAGGGATGCCATCCAAAGGGACCTTGACAGGCTGGAGAGGTGGGCCCATGCAAACTGCATGAAGTTCAACAAGCCCAAGTGCAAGGTCCTGCACATGGGTCGGCACAATCCCAAGCACAACTACAGGCTGGGTGGAGAACGGATCGAGAGCAGCCCTGAGGAGAAGGGCTTGAGGGTGCTGGTTGATGAAAAGCTCAACATGAGTCAGCAGTGTGCACTGGCNCGAGTCCAGAGGTCACAAGGATGATCAGAGGGCTGGAGCACCTCTCCTATGAGGACAGGCTGAGAGAGTTGGGCTTGTTGTGGCCTTCTAGTAGCTAAAGGGGTCTACAGGAAAGCTGGCAAGGGGCTGTTTACCGGGGAGTGCAGTGATAGGACAAGGGGTAATGGGTTGAAGCTGAAGGAGGGGAGATTTAGATTGGACATTAGGAAGAAATTCTCCCCTGTGAGGGTGCTGAGGCCCTGGCACAGGGTGCCCAGAGAAGCTGTGGCTGCCCCTGGATCCCTGGCAGTGTTCAAGGCCAGGTTGGATGGGGCTTTGGGCACCCTGGGCTGGTGAGGGGTGTCCCTGCCCATGGCAGGGAGGGGGGAACTAGATGGGCATTGAGGTCCCTTCCAACCCAAACCATTCTATGATACGATATGATTCTATGATATCAAAAGCAGCTCGTGTGGTGTCTCCTGCAGCCACGCACTGTGTGCTTGTAGTGCATGGCCTTCCGTTTCCCAGATGTCTGTCAGGCTGAAGGCTCCAACTTGGAGGAGAGCAGGTAGGACAGGGGATGGCACACTGGGGCATAGGTCTCTGTGACTGATGTACTTTGTCAGCTGCACTATGGAAGCAGGATACAACAGCAAAGTGTTTCAAAGCAGTTGGCAGCGAGATGAAAAGTTGGTCTGGCTAGGTACTATGTTGCTCAGTTTTGGGAGGGGGGGAAGATCAGGATTACCCGTAATTTTAAATTGCATTTGGCAGGATGATGACTGCTTTCGAGGGAACAGACTGCCCTGTGGGCTGACTTGCCAAAACGGAACTCCCTTGCACGTCCTCAGCATCAAACCCTCCACTATGTGGTTTGGAGAAAGGATCAAGAAAACCAGTGTAATAGTGAGGTGAGCGTTTGGGCCATGCAAAAACCCCTTGTTTCAGGCGTGTATCTTGCCTGATGCTGGTGTAACTGAACCTCAAACTAGACTTTTTAAGAGCAGGTTTTGCTTGCCTGTTGACTGAGGATGAAGAGCTGTTACCTAATTTTTGTGCCTCTTCTTGGTTTTTTAGGACTGGGGAGAGTACATACAGAGCTTGTTTCTCTTTCCACTCTTCATACAGTGAGGTTTGTATATTTGTAGTACTGAGTATACATTCATTTAAAAAAAAGCAAGGATTTCTGATTATTTTGGAGTGGATGACGTGACTTGTCACAATAAAAAAGCACTTTTTAGTAATAAGACATAAGGGGGTAGGAAGTTCTGGATCCTGAAGACAGAGGAGTCTCTTAACATAGGTGCAGAAGAACATGTCAAGGTAGGGCAGGATTACAAGCCTGGTTTTTTGTTTTCTCAAAGTATTGGTCACTGCTACAGTTGTTTTGACTGCCTTTTTATTTTTGATTACTGCATAACTATGGAATGCTTAAAGGTTGGAATTTTGGTTTTCAATACATTATGTGCTGTGACTCAGTTTTGGGCGGGTTTGTCACCTTTTCCCTGCCCACACATTTAAATTCTGACATTGTAGCTGCGGCTGTTACTCCTCTTTCTGTGTTAAACACTAAAAGGAAATTGGTGATGACAGCATCCTCTCCACTATCACATGCTTTCATTTAATATGACTAGATCCAATTCTTAAAATCCTTTTCTCTCTTAAGAAACTGAACTGAAACGGGATCCATACTAACAATTAACCTGTCACAAAGCCTCGCACTTACATAATGGAGGTTATTCGGCGCCCTAGGAAGACGGTCCTGTTGTTAAGATCTTGGTTAAATTTCAGTGCTCTCTGCCATGCAGAATTTTAAACGGAGATACTAGTGTAGTACGTACAGCATGGCAGCTTTGCTGGCAGACGTTGGAGGGTAGTGGATTGTAACAGACTCCACGTGCAAAAATAGGTGGGTCTTACTGGCCTGTATACATAGGGGTGTAATCTGCAAACGTGCGGGTGTTTATCGGTGCTCAGCACCGATAAAGCCTCAGCTGGAGTGGAGTGCCCCAAAATGGACACGATTCTTGCAGAAATTTACTATCTGGAGAGCAACTGGGAGTCAACAGAGTAAGGCCTGGAAAAAATGACGTGTTTTGTCATAATGGGCTTTTATAATGGACTGAAGGGAGACTTCAGGGACAGTCTTTGAGGAAGGGAGTACCTGATCTGCACGACTAGGGACTTGAAGTCCAGTGAGAAAAACACAGGTCTGAAAAGACCTACAGCAGTCAGAACAGTGGAGCACTGGATCACGTCCCCTAGGAAGAGGTTTGTCTAGCTTTGTCTTTCAGAGATCGTGATGGCCAGCGCAGTAGTTGGTAACTGCCACGAGGTGCTTAAGTTCTGAGTTCTCAGCATTCTTTCAGGGATGTTTTTGTGTTACAGAGCTATGCGGTTTGGTAGAGTTTGGCTCGTGGGCCATACTGGTCTTTGCACGGGACAACTGGTAGTACTTGTTGTGGGTGTGCTTTGATCAGTGCTGCCACTCAGTGACATTATTAACTGTTGCTGTAATTTGTTAACCCACTGCTTCTTTTCTTCAATTTAGATTAAGGATTTCCTGAGCTATATCCGTCCTGTGAATGTGTATCCCAATGTGCTGCCAGTGGGCACGACAGAAGACAAAGTTATGGAAATGTAAGTGGCTGGTGGCTGCTGAACGGAGGCGATCTGATCTCTGCTCTTGTAAGGACAGCCCCCTCCTGAATCCCCCAGCTTCTCAAGCAGCCCACGGCCTTTTGCTTTACTTGTCTGATAACTCACATTTTTTTTTCCCCTATGTTCAGTCCTGCAGGCTTGGAAGCACACCTGTATGTTGTGCTAAGTCTGAGAGTTTGTATTCCACGCGTTACTTCCATCTATGGTGGAGGCTTTTCTGCTGTTAAACTCTGGAATCTGAATACACATTCATCTCCTTTTATTCCGCGACCTATTTCTGTTTGTCATTGCGAGTTGTCAAAAGTTTCTTTTGAAGAGGATTTCTCTGGGGACTTGAACTCACAGCATCTGTATGGCGTCAGAGGCCTGTACTGTCGTGCTGCTACATGCGTCGGCAGCTCAGAAAGCAGGAGCGGTGTCACTCAGTCTGAACAAAATGAAGGCTCGTTTCTTTGTTCCTTTTTCTTTTCCTCCTCAATCAGAAAGGAGATACTTTACAATTATCGAATAAAACCGCAGTCAGGCTTTGAACCCTGTCATCTTTCTTCTTTAAGCAAGGCACTAAAAGACAGTTTCCAAATGGTGTACATTTTAAAGTAAATACATATAAAAATGACAGGTTTCTACCTTTTAGCTGCCCAAGCTCCCCAATGAGTTAAGAACTTTTCCCTACCTATTGCTGCGTTTAACAATTTTACCGCAGCATATTTGTATTTAGATGAAGTTAGGAGCTCCTGAAAGTATCTGCCAAGTTCTAAATAGGAATCGCTTTTCTCGTTCACCTCAGATTAAAGCCATTGTGCAGGTCGTACAGGAGAAACGTGGAACCCAGGTACAAGCCCTTGGGAACGCTGAAGAGAGTCCACAAGAAAGACTCATCAGACACAGGTAAAGGTTCTGCTGGTGCTACTGTGCCTGAAATGGCAGTCTGGGGACTCGGCAGAGGTGCCAAAAGCCATGGGGTTCACCACAGTCCGTCTGTGCTCAAAGCAAGTTAGAAAGGAGAAATATAAATTAAATGAACTTAGGTTTTAGGAGGGGGGAAGAGCACTAATTGTGTAAAAGTGCATTTGCGATCTTAAAACGTACTTCATGCTGAACAGCTCTGGAAGTTTCTGGAAGACTTTCCCTTCGCAGTCCCAGACTGTCCCTTGTAAAGCTGTTTCTAAAGGAACTTTGTATCGCCTCGTGCGTGGTGGGGGACAGAGCGGTGTGGGTGAGATTGCTCCTCTTCCTGATCTCGCGCTGCTAGCTGTGTAGCACCCAGTAGCTTTTTTAACCCCCGCTGCCAGGCAGATGCTGCACGCAGCCTCTGGAAAGCCACGTGGGAACTAGAAGACAACTTTGCTCCATTCTCTGCAGCCATCTGGGACGTGCCAAGGGTGACGTAGCCCTGGCAAAGCATGTCAGCGGCCCGAATACATGAATAAAGGTGGCTATCAGTGCTACATCTGATCTGTATCTGACGTGGAGGATGACAACTAGCAGCTTTCCTTGTAAGGCACTGTGCTGGACGAGGCAAGGCAAACACTGCCAATAACGTCCTGCTAAGTCTCCGTCTGGGTTAGAGAACTCTTTCCTCTCTTCAGACTGAAGGCATTTTTATTAAAACTTTGCTCTCACGGCATTTTATCAGAGATCTGAACTTTTCATAGTGTTTCTTTTCTTTTTTTCCTGTTCTTTTCTTGACAGATGAAGATGATCTCTTCGACTCAGAATTAACTTCTGCAAGGCCAAAGATTCCAAAACAGCAGGGAGAAGAGAGCAGGCCCTCTGAGAATGGACAGTCTGAAAACACTGAAGGAAACATTAATGACAGCACAGAAAGTTGCAAAACAACCACAACTTACACCTCACCCAAAATAGACTTCATGGACTGTGAGGAATCAAATGATGATGAGGATGAAGATGACGAAGAAGAAGGATCTGAAATAAACGTAGTTCAAGTTCGTTCCTGTGAGTCAGACACCACTTCCACATCAAATTTTGATGGAGTAACTAGTGACCAACAGGAGCCTAATGCCGACATCCCTCGCTGGGATACATTTTTTAAGTGTAACAAACCAGAAGAGAGCTCTGAAAACGAGGAGAACTTCCCGTCTTCAGCGGATGCTGGTGGGTCCCAGTCACTCTTCAGTGATTCGGATGGAGTAAGCGACTCAACGCACATCTCTTCCCAAAATTCTTCTCAGTCAACACACATATCAGAGCAGGGGAGCCAGGGCTGGGATAGCCAGATGGACACAGTACTCATAACATCCCAGGAGAGAAACGCCTTGGACTGTAGCTGCTTCGGCAAAGGCGGGAGCAGAACAGTTGTTTCCGTATTGCAGGAGGCCGGCAGTCAACCGGACAGCAGTCGGTGGAAGCCGCTGGCTCCAAGCAGGTGTTGTGCCTACCATGGTGCCTGTGACTTGAAGAGCAAAGACTGTGAGAAAGATGCAGAAGCTGGCACGGCTCTAGCTCAAGACGCGCTGGTGGATGGAAGTGACAGCTCCAGGACTCCTGATCTAGACCTGAGGAGGGACTCGCAGAGCTCCTCCGACTTCGAAATTCCCCCCACTCCCGACGCTGAAGTGCCTCAGCCAGATAAACTGCACTGTTTATACAAGAAGCTAGCGGCAGGTGAAAACATAGTCAGCACCAAGAAAGTCTCCTGAAGACGTCACTGATTACATCATAACAAATGCTGCAGTTTGCTTATTAAACCCTGAATTATTTTCCTTTTTAGTGCCAATTCCTATCTGCAGCTATGCTAACTCTTTTTTTAGAAGAACTCTCTTACTGTCAGCTCTAGGAACCTGCAGCCTATGTAACTTCACTGTTCCTTCCATGAAATACTGCAGAGAAAGTATTTGTAGGAGGGACTGTGAAGCCACCTACCTCCTGAGGTTCACTTCTCCAGGACAAAAAAATGGACCAGATGAAACTAAGGCTAGGACACTAAATGAAATTTAGTGTTTCTTTTTATCATGAGCTCTAAGAGTTTGCCTTTGGGATACATGTGATTTCAGGTTTTAATGAAATACCATGTCTTTAATTGTGGGGAGGAACACAACATCTTTCAGGAACGACCATGTGAACAATGCAATAGTTGCACTTTAATACTGCATTGTCATTGCCGTTATTTTTAAAAACAACTGCAGGACAGACTACAAAATTATTTTTCTTTTTTAAAAGTTCAAACTCTTCTTTTCAAGCAGTCTCTCTTCACACGGAGCGAGTGTTGTCATGCAATTTGATTCCTCAATGAGGTGCTGTATGCCATTGTCTATGGTCTCAACTTGTCATCAGTTTCTCTGTGTTTTGGTTTGTTCTGATTTTTCAGAAGGACTTAAAAAGTAAAATCTTGTGGCACATGGTTCCAAAGCCACCACAGGTACCTGCTGTCACAGCAACAGCCACTAACCTATTATCCTGGACAGGTTCTTCCATTTCTCAAGGCTCTTGTATTACCAATTTCACTTTCTCTGCAACATTCCGTTGACTTCACTGATTTCAGACATGTTTAGATTTCGTTTTTTAAACCAAGACAATAGATTATCCTTGCACATGTGCTGTCGTAACTGAATCTTTGCCAAAATCCTTAGCTTCTAAAATGGAAATTAATTCAGGTTTTTGTTAAATTGCAGTGCCTACAAAAATGCCAAAACAGCAGAATTCAACTAAAAATCCATGAGCTTTCCGATCCACGTGGTCTTAAGTCACAAAGAATTAGACAAGACAGCTCTCCCCTCTATGTACGTCTTCAGTCTTTCTGCCATCTTTAGCGAAACAGGAATATTAAACCAGCCAGCATTCTGTGATTAGGCTCGGTGGCAGGAGGCAAAATAGAAAAAAAATGTTAAAGGCTATGTATGGTTTTAAGGGTATTCAGTCCATGTATTTCTCCCCTGTCACGTTCCCCGCTCCCTTCCTGGGATTTATTAACATGATTTCCAAACGTGGTCTATCAATGCTTTTTTTAAAGTGGGCTTGAGTGAGTGAATCCGCTGTTGGAACTACCTCTGCAAATAAAGTCACACGGAGCAGAACTTCTTCGGTTGGCTTCTTTCCTTAACGGTACGGTACACTGACGTTCAGGGCTGCATTTACGGTGTGCTTAAGTATACAGGAATGCAGTCTGCTTTAGAGAAGTCGGTAGTGTAAATTCACACTAGTTCTTGTCGGCCATAAACTGAAAAGGAAACTAATGACTTCCTCATGATTCTTCTAGCACAGTGTATAGCGTGAGAAAATTTGGGTACAGCACAGGAATTATGAGGTTGCAGCTGCAAGGCAAATTCTGCTGCTCCAGCACCAGCTAATTGTGACAGGCTAAGATTTTTCTTTTTGTTAAGAATGACAACAACAAGAGAAAAACTAAATTTAATTTATTTTATCAAAAACTATAGGAAGATAGCAATACTCGAGATCACACATTATGAAAAGAAAATGTTCCTGAGCTTACAAACTGCATATTCTAATGTACACAGTCCTAAAACATACATTAGAAATAACCAAAAGTTGACTTAACTTGGAGATTAAATAGACAGAAGCTTTTCTTACAGGTGATCTTGCAGCTTTA
Organism: Psophia crepitans; assembly: GCA_013399095.1. Classification (NCBI taxonomy): domain Eukaryota; kingdom Metazoa; phylum Chordata; class Aves; order Gruiformes; family Psophiidae; genus Psophia; species Psophia crepitans. The sequence continues at coordinate 97,329 of VWZZ01000861.1, read as the reverse complement.
GTTTTGCTACCAAACCCCCCCCAACAAGTTAAACTCAACAAAAAAGAACAGCTAGAGGATAGATCACAGGTTACCAGTCTCTAAGAAGTGCGAATACACAACTGAACCGGTGGACATGGTGATGCTAACAGATCGCCAAGCAAAACAAAGGCAGAAGCTGGGCTGCTTTAGGCTCCTTAAGAGATTGAAAATAGCTTTTTCTCCTTTTCCAATTTGGCAGTTTTCCCCCGAACTCATAAAAACAGCAAAAGGAGTTTTAAAAGTGACGCAGTGTCCCATTAAGCTAATTCACCGACTGCAATCCAAATGCGCTGTGAATAGGTAAATATAAAATACTGTTCAAGGCTCTAAACTGGAAACATGGGTTTACTTCAAATAAATACAAAATGCTGTTACCTCCCAGAACATAAGTTAACGGTCCTTTATTTATCACACAAGAGGTAACACACATAACCTTAAAGAGCAGCAGTGTTAAGCCACTGCTGGTGGTAACAAATACTGCCTTAGGGAAAAGGCAGTCACTGAATCAAGTACAACTTCTGAAGACTTTTATCTTCTCGAATGCATTTACTTGCAATTTTTAAATCAAACTGGGCATGGACACAGATAGACAAAAAAGAGTGTCGAACCAGCCCTGTGTCATCTTGCACAGGAGAGGCCAGAGAAACTGATTTGGTCAGGAATCCATTTCTTGCCGAAGCCGCTGTCGCCACCCTGTACCGACAGGGAGGGCTGCAGCCTGCAGCGGATTAAGGAGCTGGAGATTGCAGATTCCATCCACGTGGAATGCATCGCCGACTCGGGCTACATGCAAGAGAAAGCACTAATGACTCCAAATGATGTCAGATCATCTAGAGTTTGCTAACGTTAAAGCTCCACATTCCACTTCAACTTTATATATATTAAAAAAAAAAAATTAGAGATGTGGCATAATAAAAATTGACTAGATTCAGCATTTATCCAAGTGTGTGGATACAGGTGAGCCTGGTAACGCCAAACACTTTTAAATCTAAGCAGACTTTCTATTTCAACGCGTATCTATTGGTATTACAGATTACAGAACTCACACAGCACTTCTGATGGCCCACACTCTTCACCCCAACCGTGAAACTGATTTTGGCCAGTAACATGTGAAATGTCACTTCCTGCCAAAGAGCCAGATCTTCAGTGCAAATGCAACTGTGCTTCTTAATGAAAAAATCCACCTGTATTATCCTTTGAAATACTCCCTTTGGAGTGCAAGTAATCAACATGAAATTTAAGGCATTTTCTAACAAATTAAGTAAACGGTTATATGCTGGGTACTCAACTTCATTCACCTGAGCCAACAGCTGTGCACCTTATAAAGGTAACTAGCTGACCTATGATACATAGCATCCATTTATGAAGCATCCATTTATGGAGCAACATTATTCTGCCTGACCCTATCAACATTTACATGATTTGTAAAGCAATATGCAAGTTTTACAAGCTTTTAATCCATGAGAATAAAGCACTTAGATCATCCCTGGAGCACGGACCTGGGCTGTAACTCCATCATAACCTACCTCAACTGCTCTTCAGTGTTTCTGAAGCCAAGCAAAACTTAGCATACTTTATGAATAGATCAAGACAACTTTAAGATGATCAGGAAAAAAAAAAAAAATAAAGACAACTCAAGCAGCTGAAGAACAGTACATTTCTCAGCCTTTACATTCAAGAACATCTTACAAATGTCTACAGCAAATGGGTAAATTCACCCCTAGTCTAACTTCACTGAAGTTAACGTTTTTGCAACAAGAAAGAACAGGCCCAGTATCTTAAGAGTCCATCACTAGATTAAGAAAAGTCACAGTACGTAAAAACTTAATCAAAACCAGTTGTGAATAGAATCAGTTCCCCTGGTATTTTTGCACCTAACAGATAACTGTATCTCCGTAACGCATCAGCTTTGTTAGACAACGGGCTGCTCCCCTATTCTTTTGTTATCTATTTCCAAACCATAGCCAGTAATTTGTTTGAGCAATGCCTGCCAAATTTCTGCAATGAAAACAAATAGCGTATGTTGCTACCGATAATCCGATATTTACAAATTCTCTGTAGAACTGCCGACCTCCTATAGCATCCTAACTACAAATCAGAACATAACAACTGAAAAAAAAGGTACATACGTAAAACTTCTAAATAACATCAGCTAAAAACATTTGAGACTTTGATCTCGCATCTAGAATCTGCTAAAACCAATTGCTTTGCTTGCGCGGAGTCCGACGGACATTTTACAATTTGCATTCCTGTGAGCGTTCATTTAGACACAGTCCAACGGCTGGCCTTAATCCTTCACCCCAGTGCCATCAATGTTATTGCTGATCTTTTGATGCTTTTCTTTATAAAACAAAAAAAGCAAGAGAACTGCCAGCTATGACTTAGGATTCAAATCAAAAGCCTCCACACTTCTCACGGAGTAGAAAATATGTAATGTCCCTTCACCCCACTGAAATCAGTTCCTACAAGGCCTCCGGCTGTAAGCTCCCACTCCAATGTTCAAATCAAGGTACACCTGAAAGAGCTTTCTTACCACACATTTTACTGCTTCCTAAATAACAGTTCTAGAAAAATTATTTTTGAATCCCCATTATTAGTCCTGTATTTGCCTGAAACACTACATCTCTTTCTTTGGCCAATGCCAGTTCAATTACAAACGTAATGCCTTGTTTGCACTGTACGTATTTACATTAGATGTAAGAATACTTGAACTGATGTGTGAAAGAAGAGTCTTCTTAAAACACATTTAAAAGAGAACAAAGTATGTGTGACTTTGGATACCGGAACTCAGTTGAGATAACCTCTGCAACACACCGCTCCGCATTTACAGACAGTTCTGATCCTCTTTCTGGAAGGGCTGAGACCATCGGCAGAGTCTGCAGTCAGATCTATTGAACCTGTGACAGATAAACACAGATAAGGAAGTTGTTAAAGACAGACCAAAACTGCGCTAGGTATTCAAATGGTTTCAAAAAACCTCCTAACACTTCGGTTCTTGAAAAAGTTGGACGTGAACTATACTGAGATTCTACCGACACCCACGTTACAACGACTTACCCAACACCCAGCAAACATACAGAATCCAAAGCTCAACAGTCTCAAGCCTTGTACCTGCAGGTCTGCGTCCCCCGGTCAGCTGAGACTGCAGCCTGCCTGACCGTGTCACAGACACCACAAAAAAGGTGGAGTTTCAAGGATTTGAGTAAGATTGACTTGTCAGCACTAAAGGAGAGCTTCTACAAGAGTAGGTACAGTTCTGGAGTGCAGAGATGCTTCTTTGAAAACTAAATAGCTGGGCAAACAATACATGGCTGTTGTGGATAAGTGGTTTGCACACACACTTCGACACGAACAACACCCCTGTCAGCAAACCTCAAGAATTTTCTATTGTACTGGGGGAAAAAAAACCCCACAAACGCCAAACAAAGAAGTCATAGAATGGTTTGGGTCGGAAGGGACCTTTAAAGACCAACCCGTCCAACTCCCCTGCCAGGGACATCTTTCGCTAGATCAGGTAGCTCAAAGCCCCATCCAACCTGACCTTGAACACTGAAAAGAAGATCAATTATCAAAGAATCGTGGAACAGCCCAAGTTGGAAGGGACCTCAAAGGACCAGCTGGTTCAACCTGTCATGGGAAAGGGAGCCTATATGAGATTCTCCAGCCCGCCCTCCAACTGCATCTTGAAAACCAGCGATGGGGACTCCACCATGTCCCTGGAAAGGTTGTTCCAGTCAGTAATGGTCTCACTTTAGACGGTTCTTCCACCCTACAAATCTACATCCACAACTGAGGCCTACAGACACCGTAATCCAAAGACAAAGCTATGGTGCCTTAGGCTAATCAGCTTCTACAACCACCTTTACAACTATCACTAGTGGATTACTTCAAAAGTAGTTTACCTGAAATGCCAGTTTGAACAAAGGAAAGCTTTTGAGCACTCTCATGTCAAGTCTTCAAAATAATTTGCCTCGCCAGACATTCCAACCACAACCCCTTGCTGTGCGTAGGGGTGCTGAAGGAGGCAACGCACACGAGATGCACGGAAAAGCTTCTGGGCACGCTCTGTCTGCACAGAGTGCCGGCTGTTCTAGAATCCACAGAGCTGCATTAGGAAGATGTGGTGCCTGACCTAAGACGCTATCGTCAGTCAGAATGCAACGGGATCCATCACCGCCCCAAACCTCCCACAAGAGCAGCGCTAAAAGCTGCAGACCTTTCATCTGATAGTCAAAGGTCAGCTCTTCTCCGGCCTTGATGGTTCGCGTAGAAAACAGCGCTATCCGAGGAAGACGCAAGTCGAGGTTATCAATAAAGACATTGAAGACCTGAAGATTTGGATCACACTGTAAGGCAAAAATTAATTTAGTTTCTGCTAAGAAAAATGCACAGTAAGTTCCACTGAAGTGTTTAAGTAAACCAAGGTTCTTTTCTCAGTGACACAAGTCTGAAATTAAGTTATCTTCTGAAATCAGCAAATTACCTTCTTAAAACAGCATTAAAGAATATTCATAGCTCAAAGTCCTCTCAAGAAGGCAACCTTTACACAGTACACAGATTACACTAATATGCAACAGCCTATTAAAAAACACAAAAGGTACCTTCAAAAGATGACAAAGCAATTAAAGCTACCGTCAGAATTTAGTATTTACCTACAAAACTCCTAAAAAGAATTACAGTTGAAAAAAAAGACAACCTGGTGTCTCAAGCCACTCACACACTCACTATTCTGTATTTAGGTTTAAGCATTGCTTCCAGGCCAGAAGTAATATTTTCATACTGTTTCAATTCCTAACCTGCTCGGCTTCTGAATTATCCACGGTAGCTGGGTGGCAGCAGGAGAGTTAAGGACATTAAGCAGGAACTAGAAACCACTTTATCATTTTTTTTCTGGATTAAGTGTCCCAAGTCAGCAGTCACTGAGACAGTCGGTTAAACTCCACACACTTTTTTGCTCTTTAACAGTAAAATGTATCTCATGTTAAGGAATCAGAAGTGAAGTCAGACATTTAACTTCACGCTGGAGAGTGAGAACACTTCACTCCCATTTCCGAAAGTGAAAAGCAATTGGTTGTATCTAAAACTCTTCCTTCATCCTTCTGCCTGGCAAGTCCACGTGAAATACAAACGTCATCAGCTCACAAATCTGAAGACATGAATTTACTGTATTTACATAACACTGGCTACATACCTCACGAACAGAACATCAGTAAAAAACAATAACGTTTAGTTCAGCAGTCTTTACAAATGGCAGTTCAGCCTTCTTGCTTTAGGTACTTCAGCTGAACAGGAAATAAAACACTAACAAAATTTCCTGTTTAAAATTTACTTTTGAATTCTACGGCAAGTTTAGATTTGATAAGAGGAGGGAAAAAGGAACCTGCAGGGGAGAAACACCAAAGAAAGTACAGGAATTTTCATTTTTTCCTCTACCAATGTTCATGGGATGAAATTCAGCATAACCCCCATCCTGCCCTGTTACACAGTACAATGCATGAATTCCTATCATCTTTGACTCTTCACTGATTTTATTAAGCACTTCTCACATGTTAGGTCTTTTAGATACTTGGAACAAAACACACCCAAACCAAACCTATTTTGGTTGTCTAGAACCAGCAGATTCGGTGACAACCCCAGTCCTACCAGATGACCTCACTTAAGGCAGCATCTCGGTCCCAGATTTTTCAGTCCCTTACTCCTCTGAGTAAGGTTAAGTATTCTGTTCTATTTATTATGTCATCTGACTGACTGGACTGTGCTGGCATGAAACAAACTACTCCAGAAAAATTGTGCATGTAGTAAGAAAATATTTAGAGTAAGAGAAGATATTTCTGGCACAATTAGGATAATTCTCCAAATTCTTAGTATACAAAACAAGATCTTACACTGTGATTCACAAAGTGGGACACATTTCCATATCGAGCTGCATCTACTGTAAATTCATCTGAGTCATAGTCCAAATCAAACAAGTATGTATTTCCCTGGTTGTCATAGAGCTGGCCTCGTCTCTCTGCTTCCTCACTTGTAATCACCTAAAAAAGGGAAAACAAAACAAAACAAAAAACTGCATCATATTATTACCTATTACTAAATTAAAACAAAAACCACAATCAAGTTCGAAAAAAGAACTGTACTTAGTAAAAAGCACCACATTCGCGTTTTGATCCTGAAATAGCATTCCAACTCTAATGAATAAAGCATACATACATACAGCTAAACTAATTAGCTACTGAGGCTTCTCTGCAATTTATCAACAGCTTGTCTCAGGAAAACATATCAGCACTATTAAGACTCTTGATGATGACAGGTACAATCAACCGTTTCTACTTGAAGTTTCTATACCCACAATTTTTTCATTAGACCCAGAAAGCCTTGTTTACTTCACGTAAAATAGTTTCAGCTTTCTACTTTTGCCCAGACAAAGATCAACAGGTACCAGACTTTACAACCCAGTCACATTTACAGTCCAGCATTCATCTCCTCCCTTCCCTAGAAGCATCTCTTCCTGCTATTTTTGACTGCAATGAAAGATCCTATTCATGACAACTTAGACAGATACATCACTTCACAAAGCTGAATCTATGCAATGAGGCTAGCACGTACTAGCACAAGGTAGAAATCCAGAAACTCCCCAAAGGCACAGAACTACAGTCACTTTTGACAGAAGCAACAGTTTAAACAATTTCATCTGCAGCCTGTTATGTTAAATGCATTCTGTTGTACAGACTCAGCAAAGAAATCACAATTCAGCAGCAAGACAGATATGAAACGCAGTGGTTTTTTGGGGAAAAAACCCTCACAAACCAGACAGATCAGATTTGAGAACTTACTCAGCAGTAGGGAATAAGTAGGTTCAGGTGAAAGGGTAAAGACTCTTCCCTTTAAGCAATGAAATTACATAATCACCTTTCTGCACTGACATTTCAACAGAGGTATTTTGAGTGACTGACCTCCTGTGTGTTTACAAGAAAGGTATGAACATGAGAGGTCAGAAGATTTGGGGCACGAAGCGTGGAGGAAATACAGTAAAGATTATAAACATTTGTACAAAAGCACAGGAGGAATTATTTTGAGTCAGCTTAGCAGCAAGGCAGATTTGTGGCACAAATACAACAGACCAGATCAGAGAGGCTGCCAGGAGCTACTGATGCAGAGAGCCCTGTCATGGAGCAGAGACCGAACCAGACAATCGCAGGGCAACACAACATCTGTATTTTATAACATCAAAGTTCTGTTTGAAATGGTATCAGATCGAGTAAACAGATAAAGTCCATACTACAAGTCTTATTACTGACATTAATAAAAAGTATTAAGTATGTTTGGAAATACTACCTTAAAAATTCAGGCAAAACACAAAAGGGACTGATGGACTCTTTGGTAACAACTGTGCCAGGGGAACAGCAAAAACTGCAATAACAAAGACGATCAGGAAAGAATGAAGAATACGACTGCCACAAAAGAAAAGAAGGATTTGCCTTGATAAATACTATTAGGGCACATAACTAAAATAATTGTTTAGCGACACCCAGGGTGAATATCCTCTTTAGATTCAACCTTTTACAACTGCTCTGGAATAGAGGACGTTCTGGACAATATATTTTTTCTGTCATCTAGAATGTCTATTTACCATATTCCTCTACTCATAAGTAGACTCATCTACTATGTAGCAGAAGCAGCACTAAGAGAAGCTCGGCAAGATTTTCTCCATCATTCCCTTTACTGTAATTCATCTATATGAGATAAATACATACCTCTCCAACATACTCCATCACAAAACTGTTGGTTTTAATTTTCTGGAGGGTTTTTACTCCCCAGCCACGGCCATTGTTAGTTCTGAAGATGCAAAGAGAATACGGTGTGCCTTTCTGTACTATCCTATTAGGACAGTCAGGCCCACATCTACAAAACGAATTGCATTCGTAGATGGGCAAACCAGGCTGGATTTTCAACTTCTTCCGTTTATTGTAAGCCAAAATAAATCCAGCCTCCTTTGGACAGCACTTCTCAGCGGGGCAGTCAGTGCATTCACAGCCAGTCGTTATTCCATTTATTACATTTATTCCTGGTGCAGGTTTATACTCATTGATGTAGTAAAAGTCTAAAGGAGGGCCTTCAAGATCCACAGTGTTTTCTACCAGAATCATTGCTTTATGATTCTTTTTTCTGTTGAGTTCTTCTTTCCACCTCTGCAGAGCTATTCTTTGCTTAGCCTTCTTTACAATGTAATCTGCAACTGCAGGTCTCAAAGCTTTAACATGGTTTCTCACTTTCAGTGCTTTGCCTTCTCTCATCCGAGACAAGTACTCATTCTTGTCACTAAGAAAGTTTTGAAGAAGCAATGGGCATTTCAGATTTTTCTGAGGTTCCCAAGTATTTGAAGATTCTGGCCATCCTTTCCATTTCACAAGATAGTATTCTGTGCCCTTGAAATACAGAAGCAGATACAAGATTTAGCCACATTTCATTTTGCTGAAATCCAGCATCACAGAGTACACAGACAAACACAAAAGAGCTCTGAAGTTAAGAAACAACCTACAGAGCAGAAGATCTTGATGTCCCCATAACAATTAGAATTGGGGAGAAAGAAAAAAAATACATCACGTTTTCTGTGTGCAAATTAAGCACAACTTTGGATACATTACATATCATCTCTAGGGGCAAAGAAAGAAACAACTGGGGTGGTGTGATTGCTAACATTATACCTGCAGAAGGTTAGTTTGTTAAGGCTGTTAAGTAAGTTATACTAACTAGTTGTATGACTCATATGCACAAGCAGAACGTAGTTGTATCACAGAACAAAGAAATAATTATAAACTTACAAAAAAAACCCTCTAAAAACCATTATTTGTCATATCAACCATCGTCCCAAAACAGTAATCCATTCAAAATACGCAATACTGAATTTATAATCAAGTGGCATACATTTTGCACTTGTTTTAAAAAGGCCAAATAACTGTAACAAGGCCAAATCCTGAGACTGAATTTCACAGCTGTAGGAATCCAGTTGCACCAGATGGCCCTAACTTGTCATCAAACACCATACAACACTCAAGAGAAAAATACAGACTGTTACCTGCAAATAAAGGAGAAGTATCGTAATACATACCAAGCTACAACCTAAAAGCATCAACATTTCGCTTTATTTCTAGATACGCAAGGGCAAAACATTTCATATTCTAGCATCTCCGTAATTTCAGAAGACTTTCCTTCAGCACACCGAAAGCAGTCATTACACCGCTTTCTGTTTACAGTTCAAAGTTTAAAAGGTATTTCATTCAACGTCAGCAAGAGCTTTGTCCTCACAGCCTGCTACTTTATATTATGAGCAAAACTACCTTTTGGTTTGCTTCCAAATTTCAGCTGAAAGAGTGATCAAACTGGTCTGTGTTTCTCTTACCTCGTCTACCTTGTAGTCACACAAATATTCCACCTCATAACTCTTTAGACTCCTGTTGGTGATTCCAATGGATTTACAGCTGAGATTTTCCTTCCTACATAATTCTTGAAGGGTCTCATATGAAGCTAGACATGGCACATACCAAGCTACAATAAGAAAATTAGTAAAGAATCCTATTTAATGTCTCGGCTAAATTGAAATCATTATGCCTTATCCCAGAGTCCCCAGATTACCATTTGCCATAGCAGTCCACAACTCTCTCGTACAACTACAGCGTCTCTCAAACTCCACCCTTCTCTAACGGGTAAAGTGAAACACGCCGAGAATTCCCTTCCTGCGCCTTTATTCCGTACAGAACGCACATTTATAAAGAACAACAAACATTTTGGAGAGCAGTGACTTCCACAGGCAAAAGCTGCGCTAAGAGCCGAATGATTTTCCTACACTTAAAGCATCCCATAACCGAACTACGGCGACAAGGAAACCTCCGTTCTTTAAGAAGACCGCCAAATATCTGCAGTTAGTCAAGTGGAATCGAGCACTTGCGATGCAACCATGGTGACTGGACGAGGGAAGAAAGATCCACGGCGCTCTTCCAGAAGGATCGCGGGTGCATTGTCAGCCAGGCGGATTTAAAGGGACTCGACACTCCGGCAAAACGGCACAGCAAGAGTGCCAGCTCCCCGCCAGAGCCCGGGAAACACGGCTGCGGGGGCGAAGGCAGGGTGTGAAGTTCAGGGTAGGAGCTGCGATGAGCAGAGGGCCGTGTCTCCTGCCCTGGGCCCCAGCCGGGACACCGCTGCGGGTCTCCTGCCTCGGCCCCCGCCGGCAGCGCGTAGGGTCGTTTCCTCCCCGCCGGGCAGGAGCCGCCCCGCAGGAGTTCGCTCACCTCCGGGGTGCAGCGCCACAAGTTTGGGAAGGCAGCGGGGGGGCCCCCCCCCGGGCGGGGCGCTCC
>VWZZ01000861.1:71131-83046 GCA_013399095.1 Psophia crepitans | reverse complement strand
CTCTTCTGATTCTCTCCCCCTTTTCGATGAGGGGGACTAAGCAAGCGTCTGCGTGGTGCCCAGCTGACGGCTGGGGTAAAACCACAACACCCACAGACTACAGTAAGAGCTAAGCACATTCCTTTACTTCAGATCAGTTCTGTAACCATTAGGTAACATCATTTCCTTGTCCCCTTAAAGATCTTTGGGTAGGACCAAAGTGGAATAATAATTTTCTCAAGTATTTCATCCATTTCAGCTACACCTGCCCCTCCCTGGCCCTTCAAGTGCACTGAAGCCACGATAAGAACATCATCATTTTGAACAAGCTGTGCTCTCTCAGTAGGTTGACTCCTGAATAGTATCTTTATATTGTGCAAGGGTTTAATTGTATCATCTTACCACTGTGAAAAATCCAATGTGGTATTTAATACCAAGATCCTGGCCAATCCAGGTAGATCAAAAAAGTAATCAGCAGTACATACACTAGCTATATCATTACCTCCAGCAGTTTTATTTCTAAAGTCTTGGAGAACTGTGCACTACTGGAATGACTGGTAACGATCTCTCATCCCGGGTGAGCCCACTACAGCAGTACTAGATGTCAGACCAGCCAGCCATTTAGAAATTCAAAAGGGAAACATCAATTTGTTTAAAAAGTGCTTCAATACTCATAAACACGTTTACAGAAGAATGTTTAAAGACTGTTTCCAGAGAGATGCATGTCGTTCTACTTTTGTAACAAGTTTTGGTAGGAGTGTGATTGGTTTTGTTGTTTTTTTCAGATCCTCTGGATTTCTAAGGGGTTGACATTAAAAGTTTATATGAACGAGTATATACTCACCTGTGCAAATTTACCTTCTTCATTCATTGGACTTTTCCCCAATGACTCATATAGTTCAAGGCATATGGAAGAAGCGTTTCCCGGAGCATGCAGGGTATGCTGCCTCCGAGCTGGTAGTGGTGTCCCTGATGGAAATAGCACTGTGAATTTGTCAGCCCCTGACTCGTCTACTCCCTTTAAAAAGAAAAAAAAAGTTTATGCCTTTCTCTAAGTACCTCAGTGAGCTGGTAGTGTTACAACAGTGCTTCACAACAAAATAAATCCAAGATTCAGTCTCTGCCATGTTTACTATCACAACAAGTAAAAAAACCAAAAATTGACATTCCTATAAAGAAATGAAAAACCCCAGCTATTAAAACATACCAAAGACACAATCTATCTCCCCTTAAAAATCAAGCAGTTTTTCCTGGCAATTTTTTTGTCAATAAACCTAAGTTACCGCTTACTGCGGATCTATACCAATTTGTAGAACCAACAATAAAACAATACTGTTTTTCTAGCATCAATCATGCAGAAGTACTGCTGTATATTTGTTGCAACAGTAAAATTTTCTAAGTTAAATAATTTTAGCCTTACCTTAAGAAGAATATCTTTGGCAGAACACTCAATAAGAAGTGCTTCTTCTTCTAACAAAGGATTCTCTTTCCCTAGCAGAATTCCTGCCTCTATGGCTGCACCAATGGGAATAACTTCATCCGGAGGAATTGAATTCAGTAATTCCACAGTTGGGAAAATGTCTTTGATCAGCTGCTGTAGCTTCGGGATTCGAGCAGACCCACCGCACAGAACTACCTGGAAAACATGCCTTAATGATTTCAAGTCGTTCTTCTGACAGATAAAACAGACAGGTCACCACCTGCAATACAGAAATGCAAACTGCTCTGGGAGAGTTTATTTTGACAACTACAGATGACAAAAATCAATGCCATCTTTGCTTGAATTCTGTTACTTTTGTATTTGAAATGAAGGGAAATAGCTTCCAAGCTTGAAATGGTATCTTGAAAAAGTGCTTTTATAAGAAGCATCAGCTAGATGAAGTAAAATATTAAAAATTGAAGAATTCATAAAATAACATCAAGTTGGAAGGGCCATCCAGAGGACATCTTGTCCAACCTCCTGCCCAGAACAGGCCCAGTTACAACAAGCTGGTCAGACTTTACCTCCACAGATACGGATTCCACAGGCTCTGCAGGCCCTTGTTGCAGTGTTTGATCATCCTCACACTACAAATTCTTTTCTTGGTATCTAAAAATTTCTCCATGTTGCAACATGTGCTGCTTGCCACTCAACCTTACTCCTTCCTGTAAGTCAGGTTTTGTCTCATGTAAGCCTTCCTATTTGGTAACTGCAGGCAGTGCTACTCTCCCCTGAGCCTTCTCTTCCTACAGGTGAGCAAACTCATCTCTCCTGGCCTCTCTCTGTACACTCCTTGCTCCAGAACCAAACCATTTTGGTAGCCCTCCAGTAGGTCAGTACCTTTTATCTCCTGCAAAGCCCAAAATGAAGAGATTGTATCTTCTGTCCAAGTGCCAAAGAGGGAAACAAACCCTTTCCTACACCCGTGGCTACACCCTCGCTATTACAGCCCACTGGCTGCCCCTGGTGCAGAGGCACGCTGCCATCTGCTATTAAACCCACTATTAGAACCCTCACGTCTTTTCCTGCAAAGCTGTTCTCTGGCAGCTCCAGCCAGTCCTGCTGCATGGGATTATTCCATACTACATGCCAGACGTTTGGATTTGCCTTCATTGATCTGAACGTATGGCAGCCTAGACCTATAGCAGTATTGATTGTTCCCCTCATTTTGGTACTGTCTGCAGACTTGCTGAGAGCACATGCTACCCCATCATCCATGTTAACAGAGACATTAAATGGTACTAGACCAATATCTTTGACAAGAAAAAACCCTAAAACCCCTTTTCTTATTACAGTAACTTTGTTGAGGTCAAGTAGATGTAGAAATAAAGCTAACCTCCACTCTTCTTCATGGCAAGCATAACTGAGTACTAAATGAGATCCATTTACTTTTACATTTAAATTGTACCTGCCCCAAGCATTAAGGCCTGAGAGGACAGCACACTGGGCGACTTAAAAAGTGCCGTCACCAGAAAACCACAGCCTTCTCTGAACAATGGCCTAGGATACTTCATTATTTCCCCCTGTACTCAGCCCTGGTGAGGCCGCACCTCGAGTGCTGTGTCCATTTTTGGGCCCCTCACCACAAGAAAGACATCGAAGCCCTGGAGCGTGTCCAGAGAAGGGCAACGAAACTGGTGAAGCGGCTGGAGCACAGGTCTTATGAGGAGCCGCTGAGGGAACTGGGCTTGTTTAGTCTGGAGAAGAGGAGGCTCAGGGCAGACCTTATTGCCCTCTACAACTACCTGAAAGGAAGTTGTGGTGAGCTGGAGGTCGGCCTCTTCTCGCAGATAACTAGTGACAGGACAAGGGGAAATGGCTGCAAGTTACGCCAGGGAAGGTTCAGGTTGGAGATGAGGAGAAAATTCTTCTCTGAAAGGGTGGTCGGGCATTGGAACGGGTTGACCAGGGAGGTGGTGGAGTCACCGTCCCTAGGGGTGTTTAAGGAAAGGTTGGATGTGGTACTTAGGGACATGGTTTAGTGGGTAATAGGTGGTGGGGGGACGATTGGACTAGATGATCCTTGAGGTCTCTTCCAACCTCATGATTCTATGATTATTCAACCAGTGAAACTCAGGTGTGACACAGCAAACACTAACAAAGAGTCTGAAATAGCATCAAGGATCACCAAGAGCATCAGCCAACTTTTCCTGCAGAATTTACATGCTAATTCCACCAGCAATAAATGCAGCACTATTTGCCACACACAGGTGCACAGGAATTGAGATGAAGTTACTCTCTTACACCAGCGCAAGACATTTGAACAAAATTATTAATAGTTTGCTACTTTACTCACCATCTTTGGCATTAAAGCACTGTTTTGACATCTAATGTGTTTAAGGTTTTTATACTACCAAGGAGGAACACAGGCAGCAGCTAGACACAGGGGTATGTTCACATCATAAGATAAAAACGTTGAAACTCAGGTTTTTCAGAAGTGTCAGCAAACCCCATCCTAAGGTCACTGAGGGCAGAACAAAGCCTATATACTAAACTTAAAGAAGGTACTCCTTGGTTTTACCGAGAGTTACACAAACACACCAAATGGAGACAAATCCTCTATCATTTACTCCATATGTAGCAGTAAAAACAAATAATTCACTCTAACTCTACCTTGCACATCACTTCAAGTAACTGAAATCAAAGCAATGATCGGAGCTCTACAGATCTCGAGTCTATATTGCTGGATCTGAACCAGAAATGCTTGAACACATTATGAAATAATCTCAGTCAGCAAGAAAAACAGGCCCCGTAAGTATTCTTCTTGTGGAGTTATAAAGCATTATTATGGACAAGTAATTTCTATTATTACCTTACTGATATCATCTGCTGTAAATCCAACTTGCTGCAAAAGCTTTTTAATTGCTTCTACACATTTACTAAAAAGTGAAGAACAGATAAGTTCAAACCTTGCCCTAGAAATAAATAAAAAACCCAAATAAATTTCAAGAAGTGTCACCTTGTCCACTAGAGACAAGTACCTGAAATGAAAGAACAATCATTTTTAGAATAGACTTTGTTCTCTAGGTATACCTGGTATGGAGTTGTTAAAATCTTGAAGTGACCTTTTTTTGTTCTTGTGAAAATATCTGTGCTATCAATTCCATCATTAACACCTACAGGGAACACTCTAGAGAAAAACCAGTATTGCTGCCTTGACTCGTAAGTGAAAAACAAAGCAAAAATCTTGTAATTGCTTTGTCATCTTTAAAACAGAGACACAAACACTCAAATGTGCCTCCTGTTTCCAGAGGCAAATCAAGGTGGGTCCTGATTTGCACACAGGGAGTGGGTTGAGCTAATTGAAAGACAGGTATGTGCTTGCTTTGGGCTCTTCAAACTTGAAGAGGAAGTTTTACTCTGTACGAGTACAGCAAGACAAACTCTGCAGTGTTAGTTGCAGAGGACTAGCATCCTTATCCAAAACAAGTTATACAGCACGACTTCTCGCACTTGCAAACATACTGTGCCTCATTTTACCAGATCCAACTGCTGCAGCAGTAGATGCACAGTTCTGGAATTGAAAAGTCTATTTCATTTTGCTACAGATGCTGCAATCAAAATTAGCTAAACGTTTCAGTAAGAGATCATCCCAAGAGAGAAAAGACTTAGAGTAGGACACAGCAGTATGAACAGAAACAGAAAACATCTTTCTACTCCAGCCATCAAACAGCGGCAACATCCAGACTTCCGTGACTCCCATCATTCTGGAGCTCATTCAGACAAAATAGTTCAAATCCTGCCTTTTCTTTAATAAAAAAACCAACAAAGACAGTAATAGAGGGAAACCCCCTCCCACCTTGAGTAATTACACTATCTATTTCTCTTACATCAACAACCTGATTCCAAAGATGGGGTCTCCCTGTTCCTTTTTGCACTTTATTTTCTAACCATCAGGGCAACGTTTTTAGGATTACTACCCTAAATATTACAGATCGCATCGTAGCAGAACCAGCAACATGAAACAAAACAAGGTGGTCTCCTATCTTACTTCCATTTCTAAAATTAATGCCACCAAAGCTTACTGAACATCCTCAATACCAACTAGAGTTATTTCAAGCAGAGTTTTAGATAAAAGCAGTAGCTTCAAGATTTGCTTTACCTGGACACATTACAATCAAAATCCAATCCATCATACAATGAATCTACAAAACAGTTTGCACTTCCCAGGGTCGATAACGAGTGCTTTGCAACATCAGCACTGTTCATTAACTTCATCATGGCTCTGGGATTTCCTCTGATATCATGTTTACAAGACCTACATTTAAAAAAACAAACAAAAAACCTATTAGTTCAGAAAGGCATGTATTTGAGTGATGCTAACTTCTGAAAGGAAAAACAGGTTAAAGCTACTGAACTTTTCTTCCGTAGACAATTTAGTATGACCTACAAAGCCACTGTTGAAAACTTGCAAAAGAATAGACGTGTCTGTTTCAGTTTCAATTAATGAACACTGCGTAGAGGCACCCTGGACTCAGGCATTAGTGCTTATTATGCAGCTTTAAGTCTTTCTGAACAGTTTCTCAGCTGAACAAATCCTGTGACTGCAAGGAACAGCAAGAAAAGGTCTGTAAGCTAACCAATTTTAACTGCAGATTAAGAAATAGAACACCAAACGTTAGACATGTCAACAAAATAGTATGTTTCATCCAAAAAGTGCCCTTCTGTGATAACACACAACTGACCACCTCAAGATCAGTAGAGCTAATGGTAGGTAATGCATTCATTCATTTTTATTCATCACAGGACAACATGTCATACGGACTTCAGTCTGATGACCCAAAACCCACCAACAGTCCCTCACGCCAACAAGAAAAACAAATGGAACCCACACAGGTGAATTCCCTGCCATCCCAAAAGTTTAATGATGTAAGCAGCCTGCAGCCACCTACATCACTCAAAACACAGAGCAGCTCATAGCTGAGCCTTTAGAGTTTAACACCGACTTCAGGCAACATCGACCCAAACCCTCATATTTCCCAGTGGCCCCCAACGACTGACTGTTCCTTTAATATCTTTATTTGAGCCATTTCACTCACAGTCTGCCAGCTCTGACAACCTAGTTATGAATTTCTTTTCTTTTCTTTTTGAAAGCAAGCACCAGACAATGAAGTTACCATCCTAACAGCAACGTGCTTGGAATTCAAAACCTACCTCTGAAATTCAGAAGCTAGGTGCTGTGCTAGAGCTTCGGTGAAGCAAACTCCACCAATGCTATCATCTGTGTTTGTAGCAAGCACACGATATATTCCACTGTTTACTTCTATGACTGTGATAGAAAGCGATGTTCCACCAAGTTTATAAACTAACACATTGCTGCCAAGAAAAAGGAAAGCAGTATTAATACAAGTATGTAAGATTATGTTTACTTTGATGTACTTCCCAAAAAGCTGACCACCCTATAATGTAATGCAGGTTTTAATCAGTTCTGCCAAGAGATTTTGATATGGGGTATTCGTCTTTAATGCATCTTAGTATCACTGACTACCTGACAATGCTCGCTAAAGAATAAAACTGCTCTATTTCACTGAGTGAGAATAGACAATGTTTTTCCTACACCATTGAGAACCCAGCACTACACTCAAGATTATAGGCAGCTGTTGCTTTCCGTGTTCTTGGAGCTGCAGCAGGGGACTTCAACTACTGGTTCTGGAGTCTGAGGACAAACACCTCACCCCTGAGGACTCTCACCTCAGGGCCAAGTGATCACGACATCAATATGATGGATGAGCAAAATGGCGTTTATTAAACTGCGTCACAGGTTTATATACTCCCTTTATGGGGTGTGGTCACTGTGGGGCTCTGTGCAGGCCATAGGGGTGTGTCTAAGCTAACCGTACAACGCGAGATCTTCCAAACGGGATTCCCTACAGGCAACAATTACAGGAGGGTAAAAAATACCAACCAAGAAGAAAAGACACAACATCTGTTTGCCCCGACACCAGTCTTGGCTATTTTGAAAATCTTGTGAATTATGTGAACGTTCATCAGGGGAACCCAATGCACCTACTGAACCCAGGAACTCTGCTTCAGTTCTTCTAGCATATGTGAAATGACCCCCGCCTCGCATAATTAAGCGGCTACGTCAAAATCTGTGCAAGGAAGGATGCATTTTTCCTCAAGCCAGTCAGCTCATTAAAAAGCAAGGCAGAATCTGGGGACAAATCTTTAAAGACAATACTAAAAAAATTTACAAAACAGAGCAAAGGGATTTAAAACACTATGGATTTACAACTTCTAAACTGCTATTGGCTTTACTGAGAGAACAAAGGAAAACAAGCCTCAAATCATTAATTTTGCATTGACTGCTAAGGCAACAGAGCATTTTCTCAGGATTTAAGTACAGCAGCTTAAATTTAACTAGTAAAATACTAGGATTTTACCTTTTCCCAGTGGGTGAATCTTGGCCAATTCCATAAGCCAGAAGAGCCGCAGACGGTTCATGAATTAATCTCATAACATTAAATCCAGCAGCTGCAGCTGCTTCCCTGTGATAAGGTGTAACAGCATTTCATTTTACTTTAATGATTTCTCTGTAGTCACACAAACTACTAAGATTTCACCTGAACTATATATGCCACCAGTTCAGAACTTGGTTACAGCACGGTATTAATAAAGCAAGCAACTGGAAAGGAAAGGTATCAAGAAGTTCAGCTGCTACTATGCTCTTCAGGTAGTGGGATCTGCTGTGTTTATTGTCAAAGAAAACTGATTTATCAGTCTACACACACCATAAAAACAGAAAAAAACCCTACAAGATGGAAGACGCCACCCTCAATCAAACTTGGTAATTTATCTTCAGGCGTGGCATTTAAAGCTCTCGGTACATTATTTCACCAGGTATCATACTAGGACGATTGATTTTACTCCCAAATCAAGTTACCACACCTCATTTCTAACTTTTTCTTTACATGTTTTCTAGAAAATTCAGTAACTCTAGGACCACCCTGCTGGTCGTTTCCTCCAATTTGAAGTTCTTTTGGAACTTGCACACCAAAGTAGCAGAATGTTTCATTATCTGTACTGCAAGTACTCAGCTCACTAATGTTTTATCACCAACTTTAAGCGTGCTTTATGCATTTCATGATGGCTCAACATAAGAGCTTCTACATACCAGAAAGTTGAAATAGACACTGTCAGTTATGCACATCTAAGTCATGGAGGAACTCTTACAGCTACAATTCCAAGGAGAACTTCCAAGTAGAATACTAGTGTGTATTCTGCAGCTGCTCTGACAAAACAGTCCTTGAGGAGTCTCGTAACACCATTTGCTTTGGTGACTACTGTTGTATGAAGGGATGGAAAATTACAGAAGAGGGTTGAGAAACTATTTGCATTTCAGAGGGGACACTGGAGATCTGCTAGAAATAACACACCTGAAACGACATTCTATCCTTGGTGATATCAGAATTCCCTCTCACTTCAATTGATTCAGAATTTCGTTTCTGTTACAACAGTGTCTTCCACGAAAAGTTTCTGAAGTCAGGATTTAATCTCTTGTTTTCATTTTTCGCAATTCCAGTAACATCCCAACGCCTTGGCTGATAGCTGCAAGCTGAAGTCCAGTAGGAGAATTCCCACTGCTGATCTGCCAGCCGGCCTGCTTTCGGCACATTAAACAAAAAAATCTTAATCCTCTTACCCAAGGGCATTTTTCTGATTCTCTTCAAAATCAAATGGTACGGTGATAACAACATCATTTACATCTGAACCCAACGCAGACTGAGCAGTTTCTGTTTATAAACATAGGCAGAACATGGTGATTAAAAGCAAAAAAAAGAACATACCATATCTTAAAAAATGACGACAGCTTAAAAAAAAATAAAGTGTTATAATTTTACTTATTACATACCTTTCATTTTACTGAAAATCAGTTTTGCGACATCTTCTGGGTTAATAAGTTTATTATCTATTTCATACTGAAGCTTCCCATTCTTCTCAATTACCTGCAAGCAAAGCCAACATATCTTTATTAATAACCAAATTACACATCTAACCAAGAGTAATGTTCAATTGAATTTCTGTTCAAAGTAAAAAAGCCCTGGACTGTGCAAATACTTTCTGTGTCAGTACTCTATTACAAAGGAACAAACACTTCCAAGGTGCTTATCAAAGATCACAAACGCCCCTTGTATTATCCAACAGACATGACAGTGACATCCATAAGAACTTAAAGACCCCAGATTTTCTTTTTCTATTAAGTTTTCCTTAGTACAAAAGCAATGTTTAGAACAAAAGTACTTGCCTGCTTATATTCCATACGAAAGACTAACAAATATTCATGTAAACATGTGAATACAGTCAAAAACCAGCAAAAAACCCTCTCGTTCCTTCTTTAAAAAGGTATTTTTCAGGATAATTTTTCTATTGTTTTACTAAAAGGTTTCTAGGAATAAGCACAGTACTATCCACATTAAATACTGAGATTAAATCAAGCAGTTAGGCATTTTTATCACAAGGTGCTATAACCTGAGCATCTTCTACCAGCACTAAGAAACACCCCAACCCTATTACCCAAATACACTCAGAATCATCCCTTTTGAGAACTTTTCTGTTGAACTATGTTACAACGGCAGATCTCCGAACACGGTGAAGTTCTCTATAAAACAAGAAACATTCTCTATGGCAGCAAACGGAACGTATATAACGAGAGCTGGTCACTACAGAACACAAACACGGCGTGGCACAAACAGTGCCAGGAACAACAGTATGAAAGGATACAAGTTATTCTGAGAGCAACAAACAACCCCAGATCATACTCACTGAACATTTGCTTTCTGCAATGTATTTCTCTGCCCGTGGGTCACCAGAGCTGTTGAGACAAATTCAGAATAACAAAATAAATCATGTATTCAAGGGTATTTGCACAAACTCATCTTGCCAATATTCCTTACAATGCCTACAGCGTAAGAAGCTGTAGTTCAACTAAAATCCCTGTTTCCACTTTACAGATACATTTCCATGGGAGAAGAAAACCCAACAACTCTGACTGCTGGTATCTTTCAACCCTTTTCGCCAAACTAGTCATAGAAAAATATTGACTAGTTAGTGAAAAACAAAACCCAAGGCATTGTTTTAACCTGCTATCCCAAATAATCATTGTAAAACATTTTAATGGCACTTTTGTGATATTCACTGAACTATGGTGACAGCAATAAGCTGACTATTGTTAATCCTCTACTAACTATGTAAAGTTACGTATATGAAGAGTGCGGAAAAATACATCAGAACAGACATCATATTGTTAACTCCCTTCAGCGGAAGAGCTGTACCACACAGCTACGCCATCACTGAAAAATCTCACTGCGCCTCTGATGTTAGAGCTAAACTTCTTGGTGTCACCATAACCGCCAGCACAAACCGACACAGCTCTAACGGAAGAATCACGACGGGCGTTACGTCACCGTGTTTCACTGTTGTAATAACAGCAATACAAAGTTTGACATTAATAAAACCCCAGCGGATTTTAGCCACCGGAAAACACCAAGGTAACAAGAAGTTAGATAAGAAACTTAAGTATATATGCAACTTGTCACCAACTTTTACAATTTGATTTTCTCAGACAAATCCAGCCATAAAATATGACGCACCTTTTCACCACTGGAATGAAATGCAGAACAAGAAGTGCACAATGTGATGAATTTTTAAGCTCCGGCCCACCCTCCCACAGCACCAGGCAAACTCAACGCTAGATTACAGGGCTCCAGTGCCAGCGCGGGGACTGGGTCTCACTGACCAGCTTTAACTAGGAAAACCAAACGCCTCAGCTCTCACACCTGTCCTCTTACCTTCGCCCAAGGATCTGCTTCACTTTCACTACAGTGTTGGCAATATTCCTTATCCTACTTTGCTTCGCAGCTAAACCCACAACCTGAAGGGAAAAATAAGGGAAAAAAGAGGAAAAAATAATTAGCGAGCCGCCGGCAGAGCGCCCCCGCTCCGCACACCGCCCCCCCCCAAGGAAGCCTCACCTCCTCGCTCTCCGAGAAAGCCACGATCGCAGGTGTGACCCTGTCCCCGGCATCGTTGGCGACCACGTCGGCGCGGCCATCCTGCGGACAGAGGCACCACCCGTCAGCCGCCCCGCAGCGCCGGGAGGGGACAGATGACGGCGGCCCGCTTCCCCCTCCCGGCAAGGGCCCAGGGCCCGGATCCCGCCCCCCCGGGGACCCTGAGGCCTGCGGGCATCCCGGCACGGCCACCCCTCACCTTATAGACGGCGGCGCAGGCACAGGTCGCACCCAGGTGCACACCGATGGCCGCCATCAGCCCCCACCGCCCCACGCGCGCCGGCCGCCCCACAATGCGCCGCGCTCTGCCCCGCTCCCAACCAATCCCGCTCCCCGCTTCTCCCCGACCGCCAATCAAAACCCTCCCGGCGCTCTCACGCACACCAATCACGGAGAGGCGCGCTTGGAACCGCTGTCATCGGGAGAGCAGCCAATGAGAAAAATCG
>VWZZ01000861.1:43297-71120 GCA_013399095.1 Psophia crepitans | reverse complement strand
GGGGGGCGGTCAGGCGGGCCTGGGGCCTGCACGGCCTGCGGCGGGAGCGGCGCCGCCAGACCCAGCCGTTAGGGAAATGGAGATCTAAAGGGAGAATAGCGCTGGGGCACGCGGCCGTGACGTCAGAGGCCTCTCTCACGGTGTAAATGTTTTTACTGCAAGCGCTGTGGCTGTTAGCCAGGCGGGCAGGCTGCGGCGCCGGTTTTCCGGCACCCAACCGGGCGTGAGCGGGGCCTGCAGGCCGCGCCCGGTGCCTCCTTGTCAGAGCGCCGCTGGAGGAGCCCTGGGGGAGTTTAACCTTCTGCCAGTAGCCGAGCTGGCTGAGGGCTGACCAAAGGCTGGAGCGCTCCGTGCGCGGGAGGCGGTCGCCGTGTTGATAAAGGCAAGACCTGTGCAATGGAAAACAGTAACTTGGAAGTGTGCCCAAACTGTAGCTCCTTTCCACCTGCCCTTGTAAATGGAGGAATGAAAAGAGAAGAATCCTGGAACCACAGACAGGTTTGTGTCAGAAGGGACGACAAGGCCCATCCAGTTCCAAACCCCTGCCACGGGCAGGGACACCCCCCACCAGCCCAGGCTGCCCAAAGCCCCATCCAGCCTGGCCTTGGGCACTGCCAGGGATCCAGGGGCAGCCACAGCTTCTCTGGGCACCCTGTGCCAGGTCCTCACCACCCTCACAGGGAAGGATTTCTTCCTAACATTTAATCTAAATCTCCCCTCCTTCATCTTAAACACATTACCCCTTGTCCTATCACTGCACTCCCTGGTAAAAGAAGGGTAGAGGTGAGCGTGAGACCTGTGGGAAATGAAGAAAGGTATTGTAGAAGAAAGTGATGATGGAAGTGATGCTTTTGTCAGAGGTAAAGATGGAAGGAGTCTGAGAAGAGACACTGAAGATAGGCGGGTATAGGAGAACAGAAACCCCTACTACAAAAGCCATCCAAGAACTGTTTTCCTGTGCGTTCCCCCAAATCCTAATACCAGTTGCACCATTTATGACAATAGACCAGTATGTGCAATCTGTGCCTCAGCAAGTTCTTGTGGCCTCACTTCTAACATTTACATAGTTAAGCACCTCCACAGGTATTTTCCAGTTGTGGTGTCATGAACATGGCAGGATGGACACACAAAATTTCTGCTGCTTTTAACTAAAGCAGTTAACGCTCTTTCCAGGTGTAAGCAAACCCGCAGGCAAGAAGTGCCTTGGCAAAGGTCTGTGGCAGCCAGTGTTTGTTGGGGAGTGGCAGGACCTGTCTGTGTGCTCTTCCTATCTTTTTGGGTGGTGTCCTTCACCAGTGAGAAGCTCTGAGGTCGCACTGAGCTTGAATGAGCTGAGGGATGAGGTGAACATCCCACTTCTAAATAAGAAGTGGAAGAGGCTGCCCTGCTTGCTGTGGCAGTTCTGTAAGAGGGTGAAAGCCTTAGTATGCTTGTTGTTCATTAAAGGTGGGACTGAGGAGGCGAAGACTGATCCAAGCAGCAGCCTGGATTCAGGATGCAGGAGAATTTCATCTTTCACACCTCTGGGAGAGAAATCCAGCTCCAGTCTGAGTGGAGCCCTGCACATCTGCAGGTACCTACATCAAACAAGCCCACCATGCTCCCCCTGCAACAAACTCACCTCTGATTTAGCCAGGTACTCTGCTGAAACCTCTCAGCGTTATTTCCCAGCTGACAAACCCGTGGCCCAAACCTTCACAGCATCAGAGCTGCCCCTTTCCTCCCAGCCTGTGGCGCATCTCTCAGCCACCCAAAAACCAAACCTGCCCCCATCAGACCAGCTGTTAGCACAGTACCACACGGGCTTGCCCAAGCTCCGTCTGTACCAAGAGCTCGCAGGCAGCCCAAGAGGCTTGAATTCAAAAGGATCCCCCCGGCACTGTCCGTAGCAGGCTGACTGTCGGAAAATCAGAGAGATTATGGCAAAACAATAACATCTGCGGAGTTATTTAAAGTGGAAGCAAGTGTCTCTATTGAAAAACGTACTGGTTTGCATCTGGTAAATAGTATATACTCTGAAATGTCCCTTGGGCTGAGGGAAGAAGGATGAGAGAACTTCTTTTAATTATCTTGTGCATATTCTGACTTAATTCTCAGGAAATTAAGCTCCAAGGAGGCTAGAGATGGCAGCTGCATGACTGTGGCCTGTGATCGTCTCTGACCCAGGGATGTGAACAGAGCCAATGGAGTCGATTCTCAGGAGAGCAGTGGGACAGCCTGGCTGCAGAGAGGACCAGGACGGTGGTCCTCCAGGTGGCAAATCCCCCCTGGTTTGAATACAACCTCTTCCCCAAGACAGCGTGAGACTCCGCAGTCCTACTGGAGATGTGATGTCCTACTGAAAACTTCCGCCCCCATCGCTTGCCTTCATAAAAGCATCCATGAGGTTTTCATTTTTTTTTGTTTTGCTTAAAAAGAGGCTCCTCAAACCCATTACCTAAATCTTACACACACCCCCCCCACCAAATAGTTACATTGCTTATTTTGGGCACGGTAATAGATGCTGCATGTCACCCCCAAAGTTCCTGGGTTTTGGTGGAGGCTGTAGGCTACTTCTGGGTTTGCTGTAACACTTGCCACTCATTACAAAAGGCACTTGATAAAATTAATTTCGGTGTCTTTGCTGCTTCATAGTCGCAGTACTTAAGTGATAGGGAAGGGGCAAGTTCAGTTAGTGGATCCGATTAATTAAATTAATTAATTGATTTTTAATAAGCTGAACAGAATGTTTTTATGGGTTGAGGGTCAGGGCTGACTGCTGCGGAGTCTTCCCACAGGAGGCCAAAAAACACGAAGTACACGGGAAGCTTGGCAGGCAAACCTGCTGAAAAGCCGGTATTAGTGCCTGTAGGTGGCATAAATGCAGCATGTAATTGCAATGCCACAACTCATCTGCAACGCTCAGTCTGTTTGGCAGCTCGGTATGTTTGCAGTAAAGTTGAAGCCAGATTTTTTTTTTTTTTTTACTTACACCAGAGTGCTTATCAGAGAATATCCCAAGATTATTATTTTTTTTTTAATTTTAGATGACATAAAGCATTTTAAATGTCTGTTTGGTTTTGTTTGTAAGTCAAGAATGTTAGTTTTCTTTCTCTTCTTGAAAAAGCTTTGAATGCCTGCAAAATAAATCATCCTTTATTGCACTCCACACCGCAAACTTCAGTCACAAAGTAGGAAAAATCCGTTTTTCTTACAACCCGAAACAACCAAACCCCCAACCTGTACCTGGGACATCGATCAGTGTTCACTGGATGAGCTGCTGATCCAGCTGGAGCATCCCAAGGGAATCTGCTGGTGTCTCCAGCGGACACAGTTTGAAAGCAGCATTGTCCTGAAGATGCGAACCTCTTCCAAGGTACTGCAGTACAGTTCTCTGCTGCCATTCAGCCAGCTGCAGATTATTCTTGGCAGGAGTAATGAGGCACTGAGGGCTGATTGAACACATCAAACATACTTCACAGCTAGAACTGAGAACTGGCACAAGTCACCTTTGACAAGGCTTTGTTGGTTATTATGAAAATCAAATATGTGTGATTTTCTTTAGAGTAGGAATAAGCATGTGCCACAGATAATTTCACCTACAGTCTGTGTTAATAGAGCAAGAAATAGGTAATATTCTCATTGCTGTTTTGAGAAACGCTGTAGACTGTTTCAGGCACTAACATCTCTAGGCACATCTATGATGGTCACGACTGGCTGAACAACTTTATTACTTTTGTGAAGTCTGAAAACTCTTAAACACATAAACAAATTATCTTCTTCCCCCCCCCCCCAAGGAAAATAACAGAAAAATCCTCAAATAACTTCATTTTAAATTCTTGGCCTTTTTCCTCTCCATGTTCTAGTTTTTCCATCTCCTAAATGATGTCAAATTCACTTTGCAGGAATGTTGAAAGGTTTTAATAATAGATAGGAAGTGTACTGAGATCCTTGGCTGGAGGATGCTCTGTAAATATAAAATGTTATGGTTAATAACGCAGATCGAAGTTATGACATGAATTACAAAGAGTGCCATAAAGCAATCCCAGAACTTTCCAAGCAAGCTCCGTGGAAAAATATGCCTGAAATTAATTTTTGTGCTCTTGGTGGAAAACCTTGTGTTCATTGAGCACCGGCATGAAGTTTGTGCTTTGTAGGGCGTGTTGAATACAGAACTGAGCGGTGTTTAAACCAGCAGTTAAAGAACAGCCGGCTACCAAAACAGGTCGCGATCAGCATCGGGACAGTTGGTGACCGATGTCTTAGTTTGAGGCAAACAACTGATTTAGGCCTGAGGGTGCCAGCTTGAAACAAGTTCATGCTATGCAGCGTCAGAGATTTACTATATGACCTTGAGGAATTAATTTGATTTTACTGTTACCTGAGTTCTTCATCTGAAAAAAACCCAGCAACCCAGAGCAGAGTTTTCCCTTCCTCCCAAGGGTGTTAGGAGGAGAACTCCATTAATCGGTTGCCTGCTTAGAGGTGAGGGTGAGAGGATGGAGCAGCTAGAACATAGCTCTTCCTTATCTCTGCTGACCAGTTCTGGTCAGTATCATGTCAACTAAATTGATTTTTGCAGAAGGTGATTAAACACAATTAAATGTCCGTGTTAAAAGCAAGGCTAAGATTAGCTTTATTGAACTGAGATCAAAGTGGTGATAGATTCTGAGATCCTTTTATTAAAAAGATGTTAATGGGATCCATGCAGAGCTAACAGAATGATTTCCTTTCCCACAAACCCACCGTTATCTATAAAGCTAAAAGATGAAGTTAGAGTTCTTTTTTAAAGTACAGAGCAGTCTTTTTTTTTTTTTTTAAGTGTAATGATCCCTGTCTTTAGCTAACTTGTTAACATTCCTTTGGCAGCTTTACCGGTTTCTGCTGTTCAGCTTAAGGTTTTTATTTTCCTGTTGCAGTATGTAAAGAATTTCTGGACAGAGTTTACAATTCACTTAAATTCAGATTTTGCCGTGGACACCATGGCTGGTCAGCAGCTGCGGGGATGCGAAAGGAAAAGAGCAGCATCTGGAACCACTCTCTTTTGTTTAAAGCTCTGAGAAAGTCCGAGTTAAATGACAGAACTTCTGATCAATAAATATCTCTGTCCATCTGCACTCATGGGCATTAATTCAAATTCAGTAATGACAATAATAATGATAATTACGAGCAACAGAGGGCAGTCCTGTGGCCCGCGTGAAGCAAATTTGGAGGATCTGTGTTTAATTTTCAGCGTATATGGCTGCATGCTGTTGGACAGCCACTGAAACGAGCGTGACTCTTTCCAGCAGCTTCCCTGGTCGTTGGCTGGGACCCTAAACGGCCTCTTACAACAGGGGAAAATTCGCATAGTTGTTGGCAGCTCATCAGCCGATGACCGAATAGATGCACTGAAATCCCCTTCCACCTTTCCGGACGGGAAACTGGGAAAGGCCAGGGGTGTGGAGGAGGGAGGCTGCACTGCTGAGGAGCAAACAGCAGCGCTGTTCTTCCGTAGTGACCACTTCACGGCCTCAGAGGTATTTCAGGCGCCCAGTAATTTTTACTCTGTGATGTTCTGGTTTTAGTGACCTGGGTCCAGGTAGCTGCCTCTAAAAGAACAGCTGTCACTTCAGTGGGAAGCTACGCGTGTTTATGGGAACCAGAAGACTTCTCGTTCAGGGCAGACCTGGGGGCCGGGCGGTTGGGACACGTTATATCGGCCGATCGTACCACAGGAGCTTTGTGCAATCGGGTGGTTTGAGTTGTAAAATCTCTCCATGCTCTGATGTTAATCAGTTGTGCTGCAGGGAACTCCTCACTTCTTCGGAAGCGAGAGGGGAATCCCTGAGGTCTTTGCAGAAGAGCTGCTGCAGGAGGCACGCTGCCTTCTGGTCGCTTGCAAGGGACAAGTCCCACTCCACTGAGAAGCAGTTTTAGGGCAGCTTGAGCAGACACATCTGCAGCATCAATCTCTACCATGGGCCGACCCTTTGAAGAAAGGTATACGCTGCATTTTCAGCTCTGGATTTTCCCGGGCTATCATGTGGGGATTTTCCTGGCCTGTTCTCATACCCAGAGGTTGTTATTCTGAGTGCTGTTCAACCACAGAGCAAAAAGACAAGATCTACTTGAAGAACTTACAGTCATAACAAAAGTGAAAAGTGAAGAAATGAGCCAAACCAACAGGAATTCCCTGGGGTGCGGAGAAGCGGTGAATCAGTCCGGCCAGAAGATGTGCTGAGGTTTCAGCAGATCAGCCTCCTCCTCCTGTGCTGAAGAGTGCTTGTCCTCCGTGGGTAGGGGCAGAAGACTCTCATCCTTGATTTGAAACCACAGGTGGTCTGTTTGTCTTCTCTGCACTGTGAGAGCTAGAAGGAAACCCCCACTGTTTTCAGTGGGGTGCACTCTACCATGAGAGAGGTGTGCTGCATTGGTGTATCACCTTACTCATTAATTCAGTTAATTGCGCATTCATTGTGTTTACTCATGTGACAGAAGGATGCAATCCAAGGCTTACCTTCAGGATTTATTATAGGTACGAAATTAAACAACATGTTGCCAAATAGTAATAATGTCATTCAATATCACCTTGAAAATCCATTATTTGAACATTATCAACATCTTTGCGAGCAGGCCTGGAACCGCTGTGCACTTCACTTTGCCGTCTGTTTTACCCCATGGAAGAGGGTCCCATCATCTTAGCAAGTGGCTTGCGGCAGTCAACAGCCCTGACTTTTGGTGCCTTCTGCTGCTGTGGGCTTCCAGGGCTGCGAAAGCATCCCCCGCTTGGCAGCGTCCCCTCGCTTTTGTCTTGGCATTAACTCCCTGTCCTGTGTTCTTCAGTTCTGTTACCCTGGAGCTGCCGTAACGCACCCACAAAAATCATTCCTGAAGTGATTTGCACGGTGGGTGCCCACGTGCCCCTGCCAAAGACAGCAGATACTCACCCTGGCGAACTCAGATATGGTAGGCTGAGGTTTTAAAGCAAATCGCTGATCTTTGGAGTCTCATTGTCTAGTTGCATTCATTTATCCTTCTGGGTCTCTTTCTGTCCTTTAGGCTTTCTAAACCTAAGCAGGAAGGGAAATAAATACATCTGTACTTCCTCCCTCCATCCCTCCCTCTCTCTTCTCATCTACTTGCAGCTTAGGCCAGGAAAACTCAGGAGTTTGGTGCTTAGCTTTCCTCCCAGCCAGAGCAGGCTTTGTTGGAAGCCCGTCCGAGTGACTCCCATGCGGATGGGCACTTTCCCAGCTCGGCAGTGAAGGAGGAGCAGTGCTGACTCCTTCAGAGAGAGGTTGCTTGTTCAAGTTGAGCAGCTGTTAACAAAGACTGCAGAGTTTTAAATAACCTGAATAAATGAAATCTCTTCTCCCTCTTCAGTTAATCAGGCCTTGCTTTCTTTGTACATCAAAAACCTGCTTGCTTTCCTCTTACCCAGGCAGTTTTTCATGGCAGATGACAACTGAATGTAAGAGAGAAACAGGCAGTCCCGTGGACTGAATGAAGCCTCAGTTTCCAGTGCTTCACATCCCGTGGATCTGCTGCTTTTGTCCTAGGAAAGCACAGGGGTTGGCATAAGCTTTTCTCATGGCTGGACACTTCTTGTGATTCATTGCCCCGTGTGATTTCTCTGGTGTCTCGTAAGATTTATTCTACAGCCTTGTCTTTGGAGACGGGAAGGCTGTGTAGATCCCAAACTATGGGGAAGCAAGTGAGACCGAGGAGCTGGTGCCACCATCTCTAGAGATGGCATGGACTGGCAGAGTCGTGGTCCTTGGCTTTACTTGGAGCTGCAGACAGATCACTGGAGGGCACAGGACTCCAAGTCCATGTCATGTGGGGTGCAGCAGCTGCTCTCCCCAACTTTGCCACCCCCTGCATTACAGCAGTTGCTCCGCAGCATTTGCATGAACTGAGTGATTTTTTCCTCTCCGGCAGCACAGAGGAGTTAAGGACAATGTGAAAACTTACGTGCTCTCTAAAGCATCTCTCACATTCTTTCCTCTTGCAGAAAGGAAACTGGACTCAAAATCCATGGAGCTCTCCAGGAGGATGAGAGAGGCCGAGCTCTGGATGTACTGACGGCTGGGGAGAAGTGAGCAGGGTCTGTATGGGGAAAGCAGAACTTGTGATCCCGGTTAGGGAGCTGGTCCTGAAGTGTACGTGCAGAAACCCCAGATCAGACTTTTAGCTGGCACCAGTATCAAGCCCATACTGGTCACGGATACCATCTAAAGGTACTGTTGGGTTTTTTATTAGGAATTGCTTTTGTAGCACCCTAGCAGTGCAAAGCATTTTAAAAACACCTTCAGAAAAGGAAACGTACAGTCATTAATTATTTACCTTGCAGTAGGTGAGCAGAGGTCCCAATATGCCAAGACCTATACGTACACATACACAGGGACACGAACGCACGTACCGAGAAGTTGGTTTCCTACATTGTCTCTGAGGACACGGGGTAAATAAGATCACAGAAAAAAAATCCATAAATAAATAAAAGGCAAGGGCTCTGCCCTGTTACCAGTGAAGTGAAGGATCTGTTGCTGGTGATATGAGAGCAGTTAGCCGTGGGGTATTCCTGGAACACATGGTACTGTGGGACGGAGATGGGGAAGGAGGGAAGTGCCAAAGCATAGTGGATGCAAAACTCATATAGACTGACTTAGCTAAAGCACAAGGTCCATGTCTGAGCTAGTTCATGCACAGCAGAAATGGGCACCCCTGGAGATGTTTTCAGCCCATCATTTTTTTGAGCTCTGGCGAGTCCCTCACACGCAGAGTTCTCACTTTCAGACATGTAGTCTCGCACAGATGGATCCTATCCTACGTTCTCTGTTGCTTTGTCTCTCTCTCTCAGCATAGGTAGGCAAGTGAGCAGCACTGCATATAAAAATTGCAGCTATTAGTCACAAAATGCTAACCAAAACTAACTAGCCTAAAGCCTGTGTTGCTAGGAAACAATCTGCTCTTACTGTGCGTTGCCACCATTTGTATGCATCCACTCTTCCCAGTTTCTTATTAATATTCTTTGCTTCAGACCCAGCAAGAAATTCCCTCTACAATCTGGAACAGAATCCGCTCCTCTCCAGGTCCAGCAGACCAATTTAAACCCAGCCTCATGATGGTTTAATTTAACCTCAGACTGCGGGTGCAAGTGGCTTCAGTTCCTTCATTTTAGCCTGGCAGAAAACTGGCAGAATTCACCTGCCCGTTTTTGCACGTGGGCATATGCAAACAAGGGCCGCTGAGCTTTGCAGGGCATAGCAGCGTGTGCTGCCTTCTGGTTTCCCAGCCTTTCCTGGAGGTTTCTTCCTTTCAGTGATGCTCTTAGCTCTTACATGCCTTAAGGAACTAATCTGCCTGCTCGTGACTCTCCAACCGTATCCAAAGGAAAACACAGGCAAAAAAAATTGATCCCGCTCAAATTATTTTCCTTTGGACAAGCTACACTGATAGAAGCACTTTTAACCTTTGGTTTTGTGTCAGTGCTAGGGAGCTCTATTGATCTACTAGATCTGAATTTAAGTCAATGTACTTAAATCGATACCCAACTGGAGTGGAGATTAGGTTCTCCACTGATTTTAAGCGTGCCTGACACCAGCAGAGTTTGTAATTTACAAGCACAAGATATATTGATGTGAGGCAGCTTTAAATCTCTCTGGCCGTGTTGCACAAGCTGCATCCGAGCTCTGCTAAGAATTAGGCTGGGAGTTGGAGGAGGGTTTCCAGTGATGCATTCCCGGTCTGCCGATGGTTGCTGGTAGGTCAGGTCTCCCGACAAAGCACGACGTGTGACTGCTTCCCAGTGCAGTTCTATCAGAAAATCGAAATTTAGCAAACAACGTGGGGTTTGGTTTTTTTGGGTGTGTTTTCAGGTGAGTTTATTGAAGGCAGTTTATTTATGTCATTATGCCATCAGGGTTAGGCAGGGGCTCTGCCCGCAGTGCCGTCAGCAGTACGGGAGTGCCGTAACCTTGGTCCAGGCAGGGCGAGGAGAGCCCTGGCCAGCAGAAGTCGCAGTCGAAGCACTAGCTGCTAACACTGATCATCAGCAGCCAGAAATCACATCACCTTATAATCTCATGCAAAGATATTTGGCACCAGCTGCAGCTTCCACAGGCAGCTCCTTGGCCACAAATCCGTCTTGGCTTTCTTGGAAGGCTCTTACCTTTCATCTTAGCAATGAAGGAAGGAGGCAGGGTCCCTGCGGATAGCCCTGTCCATTACACGTTACTGAATAAGGCAGAATCCTGGCAAGAACAGGCTGAGAGTGTTTTTCAAAAATCAGAATGTAGGATACAAAGGACAAAATGAAAGTGTTTCACCTTGCACCTGTAATCTTCTAATGGATGGGAGAGGCAGTATGGCATAAATGTACGTACATTTTCCCTTGTGGGGATTATTCCATAAGCCATAGGTATTTGCTGTTTGGGAATAGTTCTTGAACAAGCCCGCATTTTCCTTTGCTTCTTGTCTGTGTAGCAGTTTGCCACGAATACTCAGTCTTGTGCACTTGAAATTTTAAATAAAACTTAAGCTCTTTAGACCTACTCTAAATACATCTCTTCCCACCTTGGTGTCTTAGACTTTGCCAAAATCTATAGATATCCAAGGGCTTTACCACCTCCTTTTACTCTGCTAAACTGAAGTTTTCAGAGGATTTCAATACAATTTGAGCTTTCAACTCTTTTATTCTTGTTGTGGCATTCTTCAAATGTCTTGCTGTCAGGGATTTATACAATGGATGGCAACACAACCAGAAAATCCCAGTACTCCAGGACATTCTGCTTGTTTAAAGGAATTATTTGACATATATACAGGTAGATCCTGTGACCTTAATTTGAAGTACAGAAAATGAAGGCGCAGGAAGATCAGCAGAAGGCCATAAAAAGAAAACAGAAGGCTTGTTCATTGTGTTTCTATCTCAAAAAGCCCCTGTCTCCCTGTGGGAGTGAGCAGAATCCCTTCCAACCCCACCAGAAAGGAACATGCCACCTCCCATCTTGGGTTGCACTGCCCAGGCACCCTCATACCGCAAAAGGTGTGGGTGGCAAGAGGACAGGCCATGACATACTGAGTCCTGATTGAACAGCTTCAGCCTTGATGGACAGGATCTGAGCTGGTCCCAGAGCCTGAGACTAGCAGCAGATCCCTTAATGGCAGGAAGAAACCTTCCTCTAGTAACCTGACCCATCCTGGAGGAAGCAAGAGGTATGTTCTACTAACTGGAGGAGCAAAATAAAACAAGATGCAGTACTTGGGAAAGAAGCCAGTTAATGCATTGGAAGCCCTTGAAATATGCCATTATTTCTGTAGCTCAGTGCCGTGTCGAACACCAGCAGAAAAAGCACTCAGAACATAGTTGGTTAAATACAATGGTAAAAATGGTAAAAAGCGAACTTCTAACTTGTTACAAATTAATAAATGCCTAAAAGTTCACATCTGAGCCTTGGCAGCCTTGTCGTGCCTGGAAAACCTGACCTTGAATCATGTGACTGGGCATACATCTCCAGTGCCACTTGGGATCCCCAAGGACACCCTGCGTGACTTCCAGCTGGGCTGTAAGGATGTGCTTCTCCTGGAGGTCCTGCGTCACCTCTGCCCATGCGGGAGTCTCAGCTGAGAGAGTTTGAAATGGCACTAGATACATATGTTGAGGTCACCAAATTGAGCCTGTCTTTGGTTTTGCAGTGAATTTTCAGTATTTCCTGTCACAAACACACGTAGACAGATAGATGGATGGATAACTGTGTATACGTATAAATACATTTCTGAGTCATTTGGGTACATCTGCTTTAAAAAAGGAAGTGGAGAACTAAATGAAAATTAACCTGTCAAATGTGGTTGAAACGCTGTGATGAGCAGGTGAAGACTGTCAACAGATTTTACACTAATGCGCTATATTTTTATTACAAACCAGTTGGCTTATCCTTGGCTAATTGGAGGTCTGAATCCATCTTCCCATCACTGCAGTTCTTGTACGAGGGAGAGAAGTGGAGAAGTGTTGCCTTCTTATGGCCAACAGTCCAGTCTTGCAGATGGGTGAGGAAGTTCATGGATGCCAGGAGTTACATTATGGTAGGCCATCAGAAAAATCCAGACCTTTGAAACTATTGTCTCTGTTGGTGTAATTCTGTTGACCTCAGCAGCAACTAATTTGTCTGTTGGTTTCTAGTCCAGCATTTGAAATCCCTTTAAGATTGTTCTCCCACTTAGGGGTCTTCTGCGGTCTTCTACTCTTTTCAGATCTCCCAAGTTGACATGGGCCTAGGAAAGATCACAACTGTATTGGACTGAAACTAAGTTTAATGCAGTCTTCTCATCTCTGAGAAAAGGATGATGGAAAGCAATCTTTCCTGTAACATAAAACTTTAATTTCTAGGTAGCTTCAAGAAAAGACAAGTGAGAGCTAGGACCACCAGAAAGCACCAGATTTCTTCTCTTTATTCATTAATAATCAGTTATTAATTCAGATCTCTTCCTGATGAGATCTTCCTTCACCTTCAGATGGGATGGCTGGGTCTCAGAGCTGAGATCTCTATTTCACAGCAGGCCACATCCTGGTGGCCAGGCCAGCTCTGTAGGGTTGCGGCAGAGAAGATGGTGCCTAACTAACTACTACAGGAGTGCTTTGCTGCTAACCTCCTCCACGAAAATGGCAGCACAACCCATGACAGTACTAATAGCCATGTTTTGGAGGGGGTGGGTTAGAAAATCGGCTAAGCCACTGAATTCAGTCTTCATGCTGGTAAAGGTAACTTTGGAGAAGAATTGCTCCTTCCACATCAGTAATAAACAAAGGACCTGCTTTAGTGTTAACGTTGCTTGTCTTTCAGAGGTGCCCTGTCACAGGAGTTAAATCCATGTTCCTTATTCCTTCCAGCTTATTAAGATTTTCCAGCTCTTCGTAAAAGAGCAGAGTTTTACCTTTAGGGATGTAGCCAAACACACCTTACTTGAAACCTTCTTGTCTACCTCTGTTTTCCTCCCAGGAGCGTCTGGTTAAGATATTCTGCATCTCCTATCCAAAACTACCATATCATTTTGCAGTGAGGTATAACATTATGTACAAAATACACACATTGTATTTTATTGCCAGTAAATGGATTAAATTGTGTTGCCTAAAGATTGCAAAGTGCCAGAGTTTTCCTTGTGGCCAAGAATAGATATAAATATATACAGACATTTAAATTCTGGTTCAAGACCCTCAGATATGACTTATTTGCCTGTGGAGTGACCGTGGAGCCAGGTGTGCAGGTAAGGGTAGAGTCGCAGTTGCCATGAGTCAAATGAGCTCAGCAGAACCCAAATAATTTCCATCATCCCATGGCTTGCGTGAGGTTTCTACGCCCAGTTATTTAGAGGGAGAGGCACTCAAGTCACAGACATGCTTAAGGAGCAGTTTTAAAATTAGGAAATAAAATATTCACCCTGGACAAAACACAGGAGTGGAAAAGTTTTGTGTGCCAGGCGGGACTTCCGCACCCGATGCACTGATGCAGAAATAGCTGCCACCAGCCCGCAGCATTCTGGAGCTGCCTCCTTCTGTAAGCTGATGTTTGCTGCTGCCAGCAAGCTCAGCAGGCTGAAAAGCTGTTTTTTCCCTACTGCTGAGACCACCATTTCAAAGACTCTGGCAAAAGAGATGCCTTCTGTCTCCCAACGTGACGTGCCAAGAGAAAGCCTTTTGTCCACCTACAATGGCAGAGAAGGAAGTTGTGAAACACTAGTTACTGTTGCTGGGAAGTGAGCCATAAAGGAGAGTTCTGCCAGAAGGACACGGACTGGGATCTGACCTCCCTTGCTACGCTCACAGCTAGTGTATATAGGTGAAGCTATCACTTGTAGGGAGCACTGGAGGCGGCCTGCGTGCTGAGCCGAGCCAAGAACTCCTTGGAAGTGAAGAGGGTTTTTAGCGCTGCGGCAGAAATCCGGGTCTGCCTCGCAAACACGGACAGTGCTTCCCCTCAGTCTTTCCACTGAGGGATTTCTGCCACTTGAGCAATTGCCATGGATCTCAAAAGGCAGCTATGAAATTGGTAGCTATCTCAAATGATATCCTGGAGGAGGGGG
Source organism: Psophia crepitans (assembly GCA_013399095.1). Taxonomy (NCBI): domain Eukaryota; kingdom Metazoa; phylum Chordata; class Aves; order Gruiformes; family Psophiidae; genus Psophia; species Psophia crepitans. The sequence continues at coordinate 57,083 of VWZZ01000861.1, read as the reverse complement.
GCACTGAGCAGCTTTCAGACTGGCCAAATGAGGCATCTCTTTTATTTGCTAAAATCTACCTTCTTAATCGTCCCTGCCTGTGCCTGCTCTCTCTGTGCAACGTCAGCTCCAGCGTGTTGGAGCGGCAGGATGAGGTGCCGTTGGGCGCAGGTGTTGTGCTGAATTGGTCCCCTCCGGAGCCCAGCACCCTCCACTGCTCCTCTCCACCGCAGTCACCCATGCTTGGTGCAGCTAGATCTGGCGGGACACCGATGGGGTGATCCTCTGCGTCTGATGTGGGGGGTGCGGAGCAGAAGAGGGGTGCAGTGTGGGACACTGGCCTGAGAGCACGTGCTGTGCGGTGATGAAGGATCTGCTCCTTCCCCGCTGCAGGGCACACGCTGCCTCCTCCCTGCTAGAAGCTGCGCAAGGCCACAGGCACACGGCAGTGCGTTATGGATTACTCCCTGAGTAGGTCTTCAGACTCTTTTACAGACCCAAGGGCTCAGAGACATGTTTTTAAAGTGGAATCTGCAGTTCTGGCATTATCACAGGACTCTGGGAACCAGGGGTTTTAACCACAGCAGTACCGACTCCATCATCCAGCCTGAAACGACCCTACGACTGACTCAGCTCTTGCACACCTAAATCACACCCTGGGTTGCTGTTGCCTCCCATCTGCAGAAGACATTTTGCTGCAGTAAAATTTTCAAAGTTGCTCCTTAAATCTGTCTGTTAATTTCGTATTTGAGGCGCGTGAATTAAATGGCCAGATTTTCCAAGCCTGAAGCACCTCGAATGCACCCGTGACTTTCGTTCTTGCCAAATATTTGTTCTTGAAGGTAGAGTCAAGCACACCCGTGCTGTGGTTTGTCATGACCTGATTATATTGTGGAGAAGTCGAAGCATGGGTGCGAGGCGAAAGCAGCTATTTAAAACCATTTTCATTGAAATCAGAGCAGTCTACAAGAGCAAGACAGCTGTTCGATGCGTTGTGGGCACCGAGGTGGGAATTCCTGCCTGTTTCATCAGGCAGCCAGCAAAAGCGACCCCGGCAAGTCAAGCGGTGGAAGGCTGCGCCTGCGAGCTGTGTATGTGCCTTTTGTGGGGTTGGAAAGGGGAAAAAAGAAAGAAAAAGAAGTTTAAAGACTTGATCAGACAAATGAAACCTGAAGTGTGGGAACTGTATGGAGGTTAAATGGCAGTAGCTCCACCACAGACCATCTTGCAGGCTCAGGTGAGAGAGGACTCGGCGCGTCGTGGTGAGGAGCCATCTGTGCTTAGGAAAATTTCTGAACGTCTGCAAGAACAACAACCCTCTGTTAAAACTTCTGTAGCTGGGTTACCATTCCCACTGCCTGAAGTTCTGGATAATTAGCTTTGAGGATATTACAGTGATGCCGTTGGATTGTCGCCTGTGAGGAGTCAACAAGCAGCTGAGGCAGTGAAGTGCCTGCAGAGCCCCGGTGCAGAGGCAGTAGCAATCCCTACCATCTGTGTTTAGCTCAGGCACTGCAAGCAAACGTTAAACAAGCGCGTTGCATCAATTACACACACGTATTTCAGCCTGTCAGTCGGGAACCGCCTGTATTCATATGCGGGTAGGTGTTGGAGGGCAGCCCCCTCCACCAGCTCTCCACACTGATCCGGTCAGGCAGTCGGTACCCAACTTTGGCTGGGTTGATTGCTGTGGTTCCTGGGCTCGATGAATGAAGTTTGTTAAGCTACCCGCTTCTACTTGAGGTGGATTTTATGCAGTCATAAACTGGATGACACCAAGCTGGGAGGAGTGGCTGATACCCTGAAGGATCATACTGCAGTCCAGACATCAACAGGCTGGAAAAATGGGCCAACAGGAACCTCATGAAGTTGAACAAGGAGAAGTGCAAAGTCCTGCACATCAGGAGGTACGACCCCAGGCACCGGTGTGTACTGGGGGACACCTGGCTGGAAAGCAGATTCGCAGAAAAGGCCCCTAGACCAAGTTGACCAGGAGCCAGCACTGTGCCCTTGCACCAAAGAAGGTAGATGGTATCCTGGACTGTGTTAGACAAAGTACTGCCAGCAGGTCAAGGGGCGTGATCCTTCCCCTCTGCTCCACAGTTGTGAGACCCCACCTGGAGTACTGTGTCCAGCTCTGGGGTCCTCAGTACAAGAGAGACATGGACGTACTGGAGAGAGTCCAGCAAAAGACCATGAAGATGATTAAGGGTCTGGAACATCTCTCCTATGAGGAAATGCCCCCTCCCTGGAAATGTTCGCAGCCAGGTTGGGTGGGGCTTTGGGCAGCCTGGTCTAGTGAAGGGTGTCCCTGCCCATGGCAGGGGGGGTGGAACTAGATGGGCTTTGAGGTCCCTTCCGACCCAAACCAGTCTGTGATTCTAGGATTCTATTCTATGAAAGTCTGAGAGAGCTGGGTTGTTCAGCCTGGAGAAATGAAGGTTTGGCGGGTTCTTATCAATGTAATCAATGTAAATACCTAAAGGGACTGTGCAAAGAGGCTCTTTTGAGTGGTGCCCAGTGGTAGGACCAGAAGCCATGGGCACAAACTGAATCACAGGACTTTCAGTCTGAACATCAGGAAACACTTTTTAACTGTGAGGATGACTGAGCACTGCACAGGTTGCACAGGGAGGTTGTGGAGTCTCCACCCTTGGAGATATCCAAAAGGTGTCTGGACACTGTCCTGGGCAATGTGGTTGGACTGGATGACCTCCAGAGGTCCCTTCCAACCTCAACCTTTCTGCGATTCTGTGATCTTGTTTCTTGATTAAATACAGGATCTTGGCCAGAGGCACGACTATCCATTTTCCCCAGCATCAAGCAAGAATTCTGCAAAGTAAACAAAGCCAAGTGGTGTGCAGGCATAGCCAAAATTAAATTGAAAGTAGCAAAATGATTGAGGACCCTGTTTGGATTAATCCCTAGCTCTGGCCAAGGCCATCACAAGTGCAGGTTTTATTTAGAGTTTTTAAAAATAGGCTCCCATAAAAGAAAGATGATTTACCAAAGTAATCATTTTGTGAGATGATGATTGCTTTGATACATTCTTTTTTTTCCATGAAAATGTTCTTAGCAAGGAAGATGACTTCTTTATACAAAGAAAAAAGAGGAGTTTCTCTTCATGGAAATGAAATGTTAATATTTTTTAAGTGTTTCTACAAAACACCCAAAGGTTTACAGGGAAGTGCATACCAAAATGAAATTATAAACTTCTAAAATATCTCACTATGTTGCCCTTTTAAATTGATTCTGGTTTTATTACTTCCCAATCACTGCTGTGCTGAGGTGAAGACCAGGTTTTATTCAGCAAGCATACAGAACACAAAGAACAATATATGGCTGAAATCCTATATGATTATGTGTTTTCAAGCCTCAGCGAGAGAAGAAGGAAATACAAGTACTTGTCCCCGCATCAGCAGTTTCTGAGTGAGATTTCGTGGCACATATGTGACGCAGGCTACCTGGCACGCTTCCTCATGGCTCTCGGATTTGCAGATCCTCCTGTTAGCTACAAAACCTTGGTTGGTTAAGGACACACTGAGTCAAAGGAATTGAGTGAATTTACACCGAGAGGTAATCATCACATTGTAATAGTCAAGTAGCAAAGGGCAATTTTAATGGTGAGAGGTAATGACGGTGTTTTGAGGTTAAATAGCGCTCATGATGGTTTTTAGGTGGATATGAGGAGAAGTCAAAGTAAAGATCAGTGGGAGTGAAAAGAACCTGGAAGCCCACCATTCCTGCTCCCAGACATCACTTCCTTCTTTTGCATGCCCCATTTCTCTGCTTTACCCATGTCCAAAATCAGATTCCTGGCCCTGGAGGGCAGGCCAGTGCTGTAGCCTCCGGTGCTGCGCCGCCCTCCAGCTGGAACATGGGGGCTCCCTCTGTTTGCCTGTGTTTGCATGCTGTACAGGCAGAATTACTCAGCGATGGGTCTCATCTGCATAACGAAGAGCCCGTTCCCAGCACAGAAGGCTACAGAGCAGATTTCCTCTCTCCGTGATCCTAATTAGCCATCTGTGGTGTGCGACTGGAAGGGACTTGGTTCAGGCAGCGGAGCAGGAAAGGGGCAGCCAGAGCATGGTTCCCCCAGCCTAGGCTCGGTCAGCATTTCTGTTTGCATCGGAGCCGACCCTGCCCGTGGCTGTGGGGAGCAGTAATGCAGCGGCAGACCAGCGAAGGGAAGGCTGACCCCCACGTTCTCACGCCAGTTATGCAGAAGCAGGGAAAATCAGCGTCTGAGAAAATCCCCGCTGGGAAAAAGGCCTCATCCGTACCCAAAAGGGCATCTGGCAGTCTTCTGCATCCGTATGCCAATCTGTGCAAGCAGAGCAGTCGCCCAACAACCGGCCGGGAAGATGGAGGTTGGCTCTGGGGCACTGGATCAGGCCATAGGGGGCCAGAGATGCACCTGCTCATCTGTGTTTCCAGTCTGAAGACGTGTGGCCAGCAGGTCAAGGGAAGTGATTCTGCCCCTCTACTCCGCTCTCATGAGACCCACCCCCTTGGTGTGCTGCGGCCAGCTCTGGGGTCCCCAGTACAAGAAGGACATGGAGCTGCTGGAGCGAGTCCAGAGGAGGCCACGAAGATGATCAAAGGGTTGGAGCACTTCTGCTATGAGGACAGGCTGAGAGAGTTGGGGTTGTTCAGCCTGGAAAAGAGAAGGCTCCAGGGACACCTTACTGCAGCCTTTCAATATATAAAAGGGGCTTATAAGAAAAATTGTACACTCACAGAATTGCTCAGGTTGGAAAAGACCTTTAAAATCATAGAGTCCAACCATTAACCCAGCACTGCCAGGTCCACCACTAAACCATGTCCCCAAGCACAACATCTACATGTCTTTTAAATATCTCCAGGGATGGTTACTCGACCACTACCCTGGGCAGCCTGTTCCAGTTGGGGACAGACCTTTTAGCAGGCCCTGTAGCGATAGGACAAGGGGTAATGGTTTTAAACTAAAAGAGGGTAGAATCAGAGTAGTTACAAAGAAATATTTTACAATGATGGTGGTGAAACACTGGCAGAGATTGCTCGGAGAGGTGGTAGATGCTCCATCCCTGGAAACATTCCAAGTCAGGTTAGACGGAGCTCTGAGCAACCTGATCTAGTGCAAGATGTCTTTGCCCATGCCGGGGGGGTTTAAAGGTCCCTTCCAACCCAAACCATTCTATGATTTTAAGTTACAAACAAGATCCTCTTTATTTTATTCCTTGCAGATGACCTGCCTTTTGGGGTGGTTGCTAAAAATCAGCCATCGGGCAGCTCTGTGTTATTTTGAAAGAACCGCACGGAGGCTCGAGTGCTTATTTTCAAATTCAAAAGAAATCTTTCTGTGAAGAAAAATCACTGAAGCTAAGGAAGTATTTTGTCACCGCTCTTTTGTTTTACATAATGCTCACAGTCACGCCATGTTAATATCAGTGGGTGAGAGTGAAGAATGGAAAATTGGAATAAATGTATGAAGTTGTGAAGGCTGGTTGTGTAATTGTGAAACGAGCAGAAAGTAAATGAAGCTGGTCAGTTACCAAGTGTCAATTATATTAAAGTATTCCTCTGGCTCTGAAGCTTCAAGTGTCCTCTGTCCATGAAAGGACAATTTAGAACAATAATATGGTTTTTAATCTTGAATCCTTTAAACTACAAACAGAAGAGGTTCTACTCCTGTCTCAAGGACAATTTGTGCTCAGACAGAAGTTTTATTTCACTTGCTGTTGAGCCAGCTATGGGAACAAGGCTCTAAATCCACGTCAGAAACTAGTAGCACTTCTTATAAAAGAACTAATTTATTAAGGAGCCTTCAGATTTTCCCAGCTTTCACTGACGGAAGCAGCCTGCCCAGCTGGAAGATAGCTAAGTAAATGTCACCATCTCCATTGTACCCATTTCAGCTGCAGAATTAAGATTTGGTTTAAAAAGGCTTCTGGCGCCCAGGTCTTGGACTTTGGGTTTTTTAATGAATATTAGTTGCATGGCTGAAAATAGAAAACCCTGAACAATGACTTTCTTTAAGAGTGATTGAGTACATCCATCCACCTTTGGGAATCATCCTGGTTTTAATTCTGCAGTAGGATGGCCCAATTTACTGAAAACAACTTTCCTCTCCAGCCTTCTGTAGTCTGACCAGCTGGGTTTGCTTTTTACCTGTGTTTTTTCCCAGCTGCTCAGTGGCCAGCATGAATCCGTTATGGGATAAACATTTTCACAGCCCTGCAAAATGACAACCCTTCCTGGGAAGGCAGAGAGGGGTGTACTCAGTGTCTATCTCCAGCCAATCCTTGAGTCCTGTTGGGTTTTAGGTGTTCCAAGGCAGGAGGTCTTCGCAGCCTCCTAGGAGCAAGATGTTGGAGCTCACTGAACAGGCCCACTCAAGACCTTCAGAATTCAGAGTTCAATGGAATGTTGGGATTTTGGTGACTTTTGGGGGGGGGTTGGTTTTGGTTTTGTTTTTTTTTTTTGTAAAAATGGGCATTTTTGGTTGAATGTTTGAGCTGTAAAGTTAGCTGGAATTCTTCAACCATCAGACATGGTGATTAAGTCTTAAAAGTATCAAAATATTTAGAATCTTCAGAAAATGAGTTAGAAAACCCTCAAAAAGTTTCCTGTGCATTTTTTAAAACTGGTTTACTATTAAGTAAATTATTTTGCTAATCAGTCTAAATTTTTCCTGTCAAGAAACAAAGGCTCTGCCATAACTGGATGAGACTAGTGGTTTCCTCTTACTCAGTCAACTGCCCTCAGTGATGCCTAATAACATGTACAACAGAAGATGAAAGAAATGCTGAAGTTATTAGGAAGTGTTTTCACTACCATAATCAGCTTCTTTTTTAACTTCTATTCCTATGCTTCTCAGATAAACACAGAGCAGTTTATCTTATTGCTTATCTTACTGGTTTCTTGTTGCACGTCCAGCTGAGCTCCTTAAACCTTCCCCTGTGAGTCAGTTCCTCTGCCATCCACATTGCATTTCTCTGAGCTCCCCTCTGTTAAGCTCCATCTAAGTAGTGCCAAGTTGCTTGTAGCTGTATTTCACGGTTTAGATACACTCCCTTCACATCCTACTCATCTTTTTTGGGATCTGGGAGTCTTCGTGGACAGCAAGTTGAATATGAGCCAACAGTGTGCCCAGGCTGCCAGGAAGGGCAACCGTGTCCTGGAGCGCATCAAGCACAGCATTGCCAGCAGACCTAGGGACGGGATTATCCCACTCTGCCCTGCGGTGAGGCGGCCTCACCTCGAGTGCTGGGTGCAGTTTTGGGCGCCACAGTACAAGAAAGACATAAAACTGTTGGAGAACGTGCAAAGGAGGGCAACCAAGATGGTGAAGTGTCTAGAGGGGAAGCCCTATGAGAAGAGACTGAAGTCCCTTGGCTTGTTCAGCCTGGAGAAGAGGAGACTGAGAGCAGAGCTCATGGCAACCTACAGCTTCCTCACGAGGGGGAGCGAAGGGACAGGCGCTGATCTCCTCCCTCTGGTGACCAGCGATAGAACCCGAGGGAATGGCATGGAGCTGCGACAGGGAAGGGTTAGGTTGGAGATCAGGAAAAGCTTCTTCACTGAGAACGTGGTCAGGCCCTGGAACAGGCTCCCCAGGGCAGTGGTCACTGCACTGAGCTTGGCTGAGTTCAAGAAGCATCTGGACGATGCTCTCAGTCATCTGCTCTGATTGGGCTGGTCCTGTGTGGAGACAGAAGTTGCATTCAATGATCCTTATGGGTCCCTTCCAACCCCAGATATTCTATGTTTTTCTATAGAATGTATGTATTACATGTATATAGATAGTATATGTGAAGTAGGGGAAGCCAGAAGCTCACCTGGTTTTCAGCTACATTTTGGGCAGTCTGAAAGAAGGTAGAGGAAATAGCAGGAGACCGGATCTAATCCCTCTGGTCACCCTTTCAGATCCCCATAATTTGAAGGCAGTGGAGCTCTACTGATCATCACCAGCTCAGATTTAACCCACAACTTCCTTTGGTGCAGCAGACCCAGGCTGAGGCTTACAGCAGGATGAGAAAGAGGAGATGCTGGGGGACACCAAGCTATGGTGTCATGGTTTAGACAGTTATTTTGTTTTCTGATGCTCCCCCCCTCACGTGAGGAGGGGAAATTGGGAAATAAAACTGTCTAAACCACGACATATGGCCAACCCCCTCCAGACACACATGGGTTTGGGAGATGTTTAGACACTCAGCGCTACTTGAGGGACATGATGATGAGGAAAGAAGAGACAACACAGAAGCACAAAAACAGGACAACATGCTGTAAAACTGGCTCCTGCAAAGACGATAACCAGCTAGGCTGAGTCCCTGCTGTGAGTGTGGGGTGTCTGAGCTAAACCTGACCCCATGTCTCCTGCTTAGAAGAGAGTATGATGTCAATCATGTGAAGAAAAAAATTCTCTTGAAGGAATAATACTGAAGACAGGTCAAGAGTTGGCTGAAATTCACCTTCTCCATTTACTCGACATGTCCAGCTTGCTGAGGCGTTAAGCCAGTACATTTCAGCTCATCATTAATTTATGAGCAAATTAAAGAGGTATAAAGTGAGTCTTGTCACTTGTCCTAATAATAGCTCATCGCACACAAAAATGTGGTTAGCACGCTTCGTTGATTGGTGCAAGGAGATCTGCTTGAGTGAAATAAACCTTGAATTGCGTGTTTAGTGTTAGCTAGTGTGACTGCCTTAAGCCAAAGTCCCAAGCTGTGAGGAGACAGGGCCCAGGTCTGAGTGCTGGGGCTCACGGCTGTCACCTATTAGATGTCATCAGCAGTTCATTTTGGATGTCCTCTGCTTGTGGCGATTTCTCATGTTCTCTTTAAACTCAGGACAAGACTCCTGGGTTAATTACCCATGCCCTTTTTGTTGGCTGGAAAAGCATCTCTGTGGCTCTCACAGCGAGCAGGCCATGAATGCCCTCTCTCCTTACAGACACTACAGGCAGACACCTGATTTTTAGAACAACCCCTCTTGACACAGACATGCATCTGAGCTGCACGGTCACTTTAAGTGATCAAGACACACTTATGCAGCTAGCCTTCGCGTAGACTGCCATCCCCATAAACTCACAAGGATCTCAGAGAGAGCTGAAGAAAGGTTGGTATGGCCAACTGAAAGCCTGGAAAGAATTGAATGTGGGTTGTTGGCTGACTGGCTTGCCGAAATAATTATTTTAATTCCAGGGACACCTTACTGTGTAATTAAAGATGTGTCAGATGACCTGAAGTCTTAGTTGTGCGTCACTTTGTAATTACTCTTCACATCTAAACACCAAATGCTGTTCCCACATAAAAGCAGTTATTCCTTTGGTTGGCTAGTCCTGCCTCTTGGCCATGAAACCTGTCTGGTGTCTACCCACACCCAAAGTCTCAGCCTTTTTGTAGCCAATATCCATGATTTTCTGGACATGCACCTGAGCTCCCTTGTTTAATACAGTCATGGTAAAATAACTTTATAAATAGTCTCATGTACTAAGACATCAAGTACCCAAGTGGTACCATGTCTAGCCCAATCATGGGATAATACGTAAACACTCAAAAATGTCGAGCTAAGTTTAGAAGATAACACAGACAAACCTCCTCGAGGACTGTCCTAGTTTCCTCTCAGACATTTTAATGAAACCTCAGAATTAATAAAGGGAAAGGTACTTAGGGGGGCTTGCTCTACAAGAAATAAGATAGTCTCTAAACCTCTGTTCATGTCTAGGCTCAAACTTATCTGCTTCTAAGGATCTGAATATTTCAGTAGTATCTCGAAAACATTTTACCTGTGCCCATTGTACTGCCCAGGACTGAACTGAGGCAGCAGAAATCTTGGTGAAAGGGAAGGGAAACAAGGGAAAGCTTGTTCTGTGGCACAGGTCCAGCCTCACATCCTCAACGAGTCTGTACAACTCAACTAGATACCCAGCTGTGTGGGTACTTCCTCTGCTTGTGAAGTTCCCTGATCTGAGGGATTGATCCTATCAGGCTTCCAGTGCTGTGATACTAGAGCAGCTCACAATGTTTTAACATCCACGAGGCAGAGAAGTGCTGTTATCTACCCTCAATAAATTAGAAACCGAGGGAAAGAAACATTCAAGGTCAGATCCAGTAAAGTTAAAAGTTAGGGAAAAAAAGCACTGGAACTTTTAACTACCTACTGCCTGATCCATCTGCAATGGAACCCCTTCCAGGGGGATCCATGTCCACCCTGAAGGATGCAAAGCAAGGGGAAGTTGCTGCACAGCCTGTCTGTTGTCTCCTGGCACTTGCTGTAGGAGGAATAATGAGATTGATGCTGATGCTTTCACCTCACAAGTGAAGCAAGATATACCCCAAACTAAAATCATCTTCTTCCATGACTATAATACAGATAACACACTTCACCTAAAGAATCTCCAATTTTTAGCTTGTTTGCACCCCTCTGAGTTTGCTTTCACCACCATCAGAGTCTTTTCTGACTTTTTTCAAGCTTTTTTAGCTCACCAGGTACATCTTTCTCACTCCAGGAGCTGTACAGTCCTCACCCCACCCTGGTGGTATTTACAAAACAGGGAGCAATACAGGACAGCAGGAGCTCCTGCAGCTCAAAATACATTGCTACTCAAGCTGGAAGCTGCTTTGGACCTTTCCAAAACCCAACAGCAGCCACTGAGACAAGCTGAAGCACAAGATATGGGTTAGGAAGGGGTACATGGAGGATAATGGGGGATGAGGGACCTGAGATTGCTTTGCTTCAGGCACTGACACAACAGGAATTTAACCCTCAACCTTCTCCACTTTGGTTCCTGATGAGCTACTGGAAAGGAGCTTCTCTTAATATGTCACATTTTCGCTCCGTCTCGAGCCTTACAGTAAGATGAAAGGCACAGTTACAGGGAGGGTATGACAAGCGTCTAACAACATCTAACAACTGACCAGGCTAGAAAAGTAAACGGAAGAGTACGGGTTTGTTGGGAAAGACTGAAACTGAAAATTTCTCTTTAGCTGTTATGAGCAGGTAGATGCCGTGTTTGCATTCGGAGATCTTTTGGACCAGCAGCTTAAGAGCAAGTAAGAGCAAGCCGCTGCCCTCCAGAGTTTATCACCTTTAATAAAGAGGCAGGATATGTATAGTGGGTGGAAAAAAAGGAGTGATTACTTTCCTCCTTCTTACAGATGGAGATAGAGATCAAATAACATCTCCGCTATCGCACAGGAAGCCTGTGGCAGCAGAAAAAAGAAGGACCTGGGATTTTCTGGGAGCAGATGCTCTAACCGCAAACTCTCCCTCCTTCCCTCACTTCCCACATATTTTTGTTTTAACAGCCAGCGTCGAGGCACTGAGGGCTGGAAAAGGAAACGCCGCCCCTTTCACGCGCCCAGCGGAAGGTGAGTTTTAGCAGGGTGCTTCCCCGGTTTCCCCCAGGGAATGGAGGGGGCCAGGCGGAGCAGCGGGTGCCTTTGAGAGGAGCCGGGAGAGGCGATGCTGCCTGGCAAGGAGCGAGCTGCGTGGCCAGAGGAAGAGCTGTGGGGCCGTATCCTGCCCGTGCCGTAGGATGTGTGCTGGACAGGATGTGGGGTGCCCACACAGCACCCCATCTTCTCCTCCCTGACCAAAGCAGCCACTCATTTTCCTTTCTTAATGATGAGCAGCCCAGCCTGAAAGTACCTTTTTGATCTAAGTCAGTGATAGATGAACTAATGAATTATTATTGCTAATAAATATCTGAGCGGTGTAATCGGAGCCAGTTATACTATTGTTATGATGACACTGATACACCGTCGATGCTGTTATGGCTGGACAGCTCGGGCTACATTATCTTTTTGCCTCTTTCACCAGGTAACTTGAGGCTGCGGCACTATTGATTGAGGACTGCCTGTGCTGTAGTGTCCGCTCCTGTAACCATAGCTCGCCGGGGTTATGGGGCTACTGTGAGGGCTTTGTTTAACTGCTGACAGCTCTGAGGAAGAGCATGCAAGGGTTGCAAACGTTTTTCTTGTGTCTGTGCCTCTTTGCATCGCTGACGATAGGAGAGGGCAGCGGCGAGGAGGTAGTGGGCTGACTTTGATGGAGGACAGAGCAGGAGGTATGGTACCCCACTTCTGAATGCTTCTGAAAGCAGAAAAGGGGGTAGAGCAACCTCTTAGGAAGGCTGGAATGACATTATGCCTGGGCTTTCAATTTGGGCGCTCTTCTAGATGTGACTGCAGCCTGTTGATTATGCGGATGTGGAAAGCAGGCTAAGCAGATCCGATAACCTGTCATCCAAGATGCATCCCTTCCCTTGCTCAGCCCTGCTCACCTGCTTTGGAAACACACACGAAAACACCCCATTTGACCAGCCCAACGCAAGCCCTCTAGCCATGGAGGAGGAGAAGACCGAGGAGACCTCAGCAGTGTGCCTGCAGCCATCCGCAGTAGCAGCCAGCAGCATCAAGCACGGGGGAGAGAAGGACAGCGAGGAGATGTTCAAAGCCAGCAGATGCTCTGACAAACACAACCACGCAAGCAGCAATTCTAGCAATCATATTGCGGCTCAGTCAGCGTCTGCTGCCACGGGTTCATCAGTGTTTGCTGCTAACGAACTAAGCCACGATGTTATTGCACTCTGTACTCACATCCCCAGACCATCCATCATCCACGTGCCAAAGGTGAGTGCTCTTAGAAGTCGCTGTGCAGCAAGGTAAGAGAATTGGCTCACTTTAACGAAGTACAAAAAGGGGGGGGGGAATCCACAGAAGCATTTATTTTGTATTGATTGGCATACAGTCAAGAAAGGGCTAATGGCTGTTCGTACTAAAATAATACAATATGACAGCTATTGCTTTCCTGCACTATTATCCGAAGCCTTAGGGGATGCTTGTAATAATACCGGGCACTTTTACAGTACATTTCGTTCAGTCATCTTCCTATCTTCTGGTGATCCTCACTTATTTTGGACCTAGTCCAAAATCCCTTGAAATCAACAGGCTTTTTTTTTTTTCCCCTACTGACCTGAGTGAACACTGCATTTTTGCCACCTCAGCCGCGTGCCTCAAGGCTGCTGCACCAGGGACTGCAGAATCCTTTTTCCATCTTATTTTTGGCTTGTGTGTGCTTGGAGGCAACAACAAGATTTTGAGTACAGTTTTTGGTGAGTTCAGTTTGTTTTTGCCTGAATAAGAAGATCACAAAGTTGGGTATTCTGCCGTTGGGACTATTAAAATAATGAATAGTAATGGGCAAGTAGCGCGGTTCTCATTTTCTCTTGGTTAGGTAACTGGAGTTCACGTGGGTGGTTTTTTCCCAAATAAACTCAACTTTTTAATACAACAGCTTTTATTTTAATAGACCACTCCTCTACTAATTTCCCTGCCAAATCACATATACTCAGAATGCTTCTCCTTGCTTCCCCTTCACAATCAGCTAATACTGTGTTTGGCAAAGAAATCTGTCCTTCTTGCAGAAGTGTTAGAAAAAGGTTTAATATGAGATAGTAGGTGCTAGAATTAAGAAAATTATCAGAATCGGAATTTCCGGGTGGGTTATGCTGCTATTCCCAGAACTGGGAGCTCTGCAGACCACCATTTCAGTCCTGTTGGCATCAACCACAGCCCCTACGTAGAATGTAAGGAACAACTGGAGCTGCCTGAGAGCAACAATTTGCTTCAGTGTAAAAGAGAGAGCTGGCTGTGGAGGTGGTGGGATCTCTCTTTCATGTGAAACTTTGAAGAATCATAGAATATCCCAAGCTGGAAGGGACCCATAAGGATCATCGCATCCAACTCCTGGCTCCCCACAGGACCAGTCCAACCAGACCAGATGACTCAGAGCATTGGCCAGACGCTGCTTGAACTCAGCC
>VWZZ01000861.1:21062-43077 GCA_013399095.1 Psophia crepitans | reverse complement strand
AACCTGCACCCAGCACTCGAGGTGAGGCTGTACCAACGCAGTGTAGATTGGGACAATCCCATCCCTGGACCGGCTGGCAATGCCGGGCTTGATACGCCTCAGGACACGGTTGGCCTTCCTGGCAGCCTGGGCATGTTGTTGGCTCATGTTCAACTTGTTGTTGACCAAAGAAGAGCTAGCTGACTATTCTCTGGGGGTGGAGTGAGTATATTTAGTCCAACTGTCATTCAAGGAGCCTAACAAGATGCTATCAAGGTCTCTTTCACCAACACATTTCTGCGGTTTCACTTGCCTTTTCTTTTTTTGCTTGGGCGGTTCAGGTTGGTTGTTAGAAAAGCTTTCTCACCTGGAGGGTAGTGCAGCATGGGAAAAGGTTCCCCAGACGTAATGAGGGTGCTGTGCTTGGAGGATTTCAAGACTTGTCTGGACAAAGCCACAGCTGACCTGACGTAGTGTTGGCAGAAGGTGGGACAAGGGGCTTCTAGAGGCTTCTTCCAGTCAACATTTCTGTGTTTGTGTTACATGTGGATTTTGATGTAGGTGTGCTGCTTATAAGCATGAGGAAACTGGATCAGACTGAGGCATCTATTTTCTGTCACGGCAAAGCAGCCGGTGCTGCTCTTGGCTCTGCAACACTTCTGTGACAATTTCTTCCCTCCTCCTGCTCCTACCTGCTCCCTTCCAACCACTTCACCCTGCCTTTGCTCATCTGCTGCTCTTCTCTGTGCTATCAAAGCCACTGCCAATACCTGTCTCATGCTGTGAGTGTCCACTGTAGCAGAAGAGGTTCCCTGCGTTGGGCACAGATATCTCTAAGCTCCTCAGGGTCTTCTCCACATCTCCTTTCAAGTGCCCTGATGTTTTCCTGTCACTGGAGAGACCTGTGAGGAAACTCCATGTCACAGGTAGGAATTGGGCTTCCTGCTGCCCATCAGCATTGAGACCTTCCTGCCAAGGCCTGTGGGGTCTTGTTGATGACACTCGTGAAGTCCCACACACATGAGGAGGACTTCTCTCTCCATGACACTCACAGCCCAGATGTTGCATCTGATCAGTCCCAGACTGTCAGGGCACCCTGCCACCAATGGACTGAGCTGAGCCGATTTTGGTGTCATGTTGAAAATGGGAGACTCACAGACATCTCAGTGTCTGAGTATCCATGTCCAGGTTTTCTATGAGGGTCTGCACATCAGAGACTTGCTCAGTGGCAGCCTTACGGCATAACGGTGTCCTCCCTCTTAGCTCTGCCCATCACCACAAATGGTTTTAAAATGTTAGTACCTTCAGAGATTGCCTTCCCAGGCAAAAAGAAAATAAATGATTGAAGCAAAATAAGAAGATGGGGCTATTCCCAGTGATGCACTGTTGGAAGTAGAAGTGCAGTGGGTAGAAGAAGGCATGCAGAATGCTTACCAGCTCTGATGGGATGAGAATAAAAGCGTGGCACATGGAGATACTGGGGGATTTGGACTCCCTGCCACAGCAGGGGAAGAAACATGATAAATATGAAGAGGAGGAAGAAGGTGCCAGCAATGGGACTGCAGCAGAGAGTGGGGAAGAGCCCTGTAATGAGGAGAGAGGGAGGGTCATGGTGTGTGGTGGGCTGAGGACCACACACACAGCTCCTGGTGTGAGAGGGAGGAAGAAGATGAAGAGAAAAGGTGGTGGGAGGCACATGGGACATCTGGTATACATCTAAGGGAAGGGACCGGAACCCAGTCCTGAGGGAAAATAAGGGCCATGAGGAGAGAAAGAAGAGCACGGGATCTCTGTGAGCAAGGCGTGGGTGGCCTTGGCAGGAGGGAGGAGAGGAAAGGAGAGGAGAAAGCACAGGGCTGCCTGAGAACAGGGGCCAGAGGCATTTCAGTCCCCAAAGCAGAGCTCATGCCTGTCCTAAAGTAATAATATCCAGACATCACTGAAGGAGCCAGTGGCCAATGAAGAAGACAAAAATTTCCATCCTCCTTGGCGTATCTGAGCTTTCCTTTGTACCTCAATTTCTCCATCTATAAAACAGACAAAATTTGTCCTCTTTCCTATGCAATCGTGCTGAAATCTATACATTAAAATAACACATACCTGCTAAGTGGCAAAAGGCAAATGTGCGATGTCAACACAGGGATCTAACAGTCCTATTCAGGAGATTTTTAATTCACATTTTTGCATCAAATTCTTCAGTAGAAGCTGAAGTAATGTCAGGAAAAATGCTCATACTGTTTTGCCTCTTTGATTTTCAAAATGACATCAGCAAGGGGCTAAGGACAAATATGCTGAGAACTTTCAGCACCAAGAGACCTGCTGTCTACCTGTCAGCATAATCCTTTTCAAGCAGAGGATCAGCCCATTTTTCACTAATAACAGCATAAAATTCTAATTTGAGCACATCATACACTCATTAACAAGATCTTCCAGCTGACCCTCCCCACTGGGACATGTAGTCACATATTTTGGATTACAATGGAGTTGCATGCATGTAACCAAATCCAGAATTTGATCAATTATTCCTTTTATGAGAAGACTGCATCTGCTCCAGATGGAGCCAGCCTTAAATCCAAAATAAACACGATCCCAGCAAAAATTAGTTTTGACTATATCTTTGCCAAAGAGATTGAGTTAGACTCGTTTGGTCACAAATTACTGGCTGCAATGTGCTTGTAACTAACTGACCATCATTGTAGTATTTAGAGATTGCCTCAGTAATAAAGTATGACTAAAGGTCAATGAAGTTCTCCACATCTAGCATCTTTTTCCTGATTCTGACATGTAAAGAATTAATTCTTTCGTGTTTTGTATGCTGCTCGGAGGGTCTTTATCAGACTTTACAAGGCCATAAATCAAAGCTGCCAGAACTACCCACTGAAACTTGCTTGCATAGTCCTTCAACTTCAACTACAACAACAAAAATTTCCCCATCTTTTATTTCCAAGTCCAGTTTAGCCACTGATAAACTCCGGTGTGGAAGCTTAGGAGAAAGCTTTATTGTTCTGAACCAACAAGTGTGCTATGACTCCAATAAATGTTTCATGTTGACAAAAGCATGTTAGTGACCCTTTCCACTAGCAATATCATTCACTTGACTTGAACTCTGTTGACCTTCAGAGTTCAGCTTGTTTGTTTTTTTTCCCCTCAAAACAAAAGAAACCCAAACATCATCCAATGCATCATGGAATTATTTCTTCCCCTTCAAGCTGTTCGTGACACCAGAAAATCAGGAGCTGAGATCTTAAATGAGAGATCCTGAGAATGATATGTTTGATGGCCTTTCCCCACAAAGAAGATAAATTTCTATTACCCTCCTCATTTTCTTCTTTGGACCGTTCTCTGGCCATTGCAGGTATGGTTTAAACCTGAGGGATTCAAGTAACGTATTGATTAAGAATCATGGCAGGATGTTGGAACTAGATGATCTTTGAGGTTTCTTCCAACTCAAACCATTCTATGATTAAATCATAGAATTGTTTTGTTTGATTCGTCCCTGCTCGACACTTTGCACAATTGTTTACACCCATGAAGATCAACTGTAAAACAGAGTCTGATCACAACTTGCCACACGTTCACAGGAGAGGAAGGTGCTCGTTCAGTGGAGATATGAGACTGCAGGAGGTGGGGACTGTTGAGATGGAAGAAACATACCATAGCTGCCTAGCTGAAGTCCTACACTGAAGGGCTTACCCCATAGGTAAACTCCATAAATACATGAGAAATAGGAGCAGTCCGTTGAAAATAATGGGACTTCTCACAGTTAAACTCACGCGTACGTGTGGTTTTGGAGTACCAGCTCCTGGGGACACAATGCTCAGGAGGATTCCTGGCAGTGCTTGTGCTCCCCTGGGAAAACGGCCAAGGGTGGTTGTGTTCAGCTCTCCCCGGGTGCTGGATGACCCCGTGGGCCGGAGTGTCCGACTGCTGAAGGAAGCATTTCGAGTACACTTTGGGAGTTGGTAAGTATTGTGATGACTAGTCAGCAGCTGAAAACTACCCGGAAATGCACAGCGTTGCTCGGTGAATGGCAGCTAGTTGGTACTGAACCGTTTCCTTTGCTCACCTTCACAAAAGTTTCACCCCACCCCTCAGCAGAAGGCGACTGCTGTCATTTTATCAGTGTGGCCATGGAAATTGCACGGGGACAGGCTTTTCCTCAGCACAACACGCAAAAACTACCTTTAGTTTCTCCAAACTTACTCTGGTGCAAATTTGCTTTAATTTAAGCAAATTAAATCCAGAGGGTAAACCCCATCCCTTCCAAGTGCTCAAGCTGGGCACTCAGACATGCGCTATGGTTGCCAGAGAAACGTTAACACCCTTGGCTCCTCCAGCATGTGCAGAAGCTTAGCGCCTCGAATAAAATGTCATTTATTTAAATTACATTTACGTTTTAGCACTTTGGCAAATTCACCTGGGAGATTATGCCCTTGGTGACTCGGCCAGAGCTTGAGAGAGTCCTTGGGCAGAATTAATTTATTTATTTTTTTAATTCTGCTTCCTCGTGCTTTGCCACCGAACCCTCTCTCAGTAGCGTATGCTACTGTGATGTTTTCCCGGCGTCGCTTCCTCTTAATCTTGACTCTCGAGCTGGCAGTTGTCTGGGGAGAGTGTGTGTGGGCCGGGAGTTCTTGACTCCCAATATAAACAGCACCTAAGTGAAACCAGACTTTCTCATTACATTTTTTCTTTGCTTTCCACTCCCACACAAACACAGAGGTAATGGCACTGCGCAGCGCAGAGCCTTTCATCCCGGCCAACGCTCAACTCATTTACTTCTGTGGCCTGCACATATGCAAAATAAAATCCATCCTCGTATTAGAAGCAGCAAGGTCTGATGAGAGACCCCGTGTCCCGTCCCGGGCTGGTGCACAGCAGCGTTGCTAGTGGTAGGCTGGCACATCTCTGCACACACGGGCGAGCATCGCCAACCTCTCCTGCTTGCAGGATGCCCCATCCAGCAATCTTTCCTTTCATCTTTCACATGCCATCGCTTTAGTCGATACATAACTACTCCAGATGTGACCCTGAAGAAATGGTGCAGTTTCCCCTATTTAACAAGAAGCTCTTCTTATTTTTCCTTCTAACTCTAGCTCCTACCCCTTCACTGCTCAGCTTGCAACAGCTAGGATATTTTTTGCAGAGGGGTCACACAGCTTTCAGCCACTGTTCTGCACCAGCTCCTGCATAGCAGAGTGATGAAGGATGGCCTAAGTGCTTCCTTCATGCCCTCTCTCACCCTGAGACCCTTTCCAGCTGCTCTTGGTAGTAATGAACCTCCTGTGTGCCAACAATAATAAGAAATAGTAAAGCTTTCAGGGAGTTCTTGGAAGTCCTGAGACCCTCATTCAGAGGGGATTAAGGAGGAGAATTTGTAAAGTTTCATGAAAGCTACTTCTTAAAACAAGATATTGTAACAAGAGCACTTTGAAACCTCCACGAGGAAACTGGAGACTGCATGAAACTTGACGTGGTTTGGGTTTCATCACCGACACAGAACAGCCAAGGGTCACTGAAGAGTTCATACCCCTTCCACTCTTAGGGTGAGCATGAGGGTCCTGGGGTGTTGCTGTGTAAGTAAACACTGGCATCCCATTAGCTTTCAGTTCTTTGCTTTTGCTGACTTTAGCACCTGCAGAACTGGTACTGTTCGGCCTTCATAGGCTTTCATGCCCCATTTGCATGTTCTCCATAGCTTTGCTCTGAACACAGCGTGGATTTTGTGTTAGCATTCTCCTTCCTTCTGCCTTTCAGTAAATTAAAGGGTGTTTGCAGCTCTCGGGGGGAGATAAGATGCAGTTTGAATCAATGGAGTAATTACAGAAGAATATGATACTAATGGAGCTGATTTGAATGCGTATCTAAGGATGAATGCTATGGCTCCATGCCCAGACGGTGTACTCTTTCCTCATGATGAGTTATTTATGACTTGACACATCGCAGCTCTGCTGTTTTATGGCTCAGCAACGTTCATGTCGTTGATAAAGCAAACTCTGTCAATATTTACCGATCCAAGCCTGACTGCCATGCAGTCTTCCCATCTGATACAGCCAGAGGCAACCCCTCACAAGCAGCGAAACCAGAAGAGAAGAACTGATATGGCATCACCAAGGGCAAATCATGTCAGACTGCGTGGCCGTAGAAGTGGCCTTCTGTGATGGAGTGACTGCATCAGTAGACAAGAGATGAGTTACTGATGGCATCTACCTGCACTTCTGGAAGGCCTTTGATATGGTGCCCCACAACATTCTTGCCTTAAATTGGAGAGATACAAATTTGATGGATGGACTATTAGATGTATAAGTAATTGACTGCATAGCCACATCCAAAGAACTACAGTCAACCTCTCAATGTCCAAGTTGAAACCAGCAATGAGTGATGTCCCTCAGTGGTCTGTACTGGGACCAATACTATTTAATATATTTATTAATGACATAGTGGGACTGAGTGTACCCTCAGTTTGCAGACGACACCAAGCTGTGTGGTGCAGTTGATTCACTAGTGGGAAGGAATGCCATCCAGAGGGACCTTGACAGGCTGGAGGAGTGGGCCCAGGTGAACCTCCTGGAGCTCAACAAGGCCAAGTGCAAGGTCCTGCACATGGCTTGGGGCAATCCTCAGTATCAATGCAGACAGAGGGATGAATGGAATAAGAGCAGCCCTGAGGAGAAGGACTTGGGGATACTGGTGGATGAAAAACTCAACATGAGCCAGCAATGTGATCTTGCAACCCAGAAAGCCAAGCATATCCTGGGCTGCATCACAAGAAGCATGACCAGCAGGTCAAGATAGGGGATTCTGCCCCTCTACTCTGCTTTAGTGAGACCTCACCTGCAGTAGTGCGTCCAGCTCTGGGGTCCCCAGTACAAGAACATGGAGTTGTTGGAGTGAGTCCAGAGGAGGCCACAAAGCTGATCAGAGGGATGGAGCACCTCTCCTATAAGGACAGGCTGAGAGAGTTGGGGTTGTTCAACCTGGAGAAGAGAAGGCTCTGAGGAGACCTTAGAGCACCTTCCAGTACCTAAAGGGGCTACAGGAAAGCTGGAGAGAGGCTGTTTACAAGGGGATGGAGTGATAGGACAAGGGGTAATGGGTTTAAGCTGAAGGAGGGGAGATTTAGATTAGATGTTAGGAAGAAATTCTTGATATGAGCATTCAGCCCCTTCATAACCAACATGCCTAAATCTTCAAAAAAGTAATTTCTAAACCATAAGAAGAGAAGTCTTATTTCTTGATTATTTTAATGGAAGCATTTAGACAATGAATAACTGTGCCAAGAGCGGCAAAACATATAATCTGGGCCATTAGTTCCCCTAATGAAACAACGGGGCACAGCCAGTCCTAACTGTTTGATGTGGCGGGTCCATCCCAAGAGAGGTCGTCATTGATTTTAGTGCCTGAGCATCAGATCCAAAATGCTGTTATGTAAGCTCTGAAGGCTTCAGAACATGCACACGGAGCTTTATTTTGGGTAAGGGCTCTACATGGAGACTAAAACCCCTTCAACAATAACGGCAGGTTACTGTAATTTGGGACCAGCTATACATTTTGCATGTAGCACTACTCTGTCACCCTCTTTTCCACACACCAGCGGTCATGGCTCTCCAGCTGCTCTGTTTAAATTAGTGCTTTTTTGTTGCTCTTTAATTAAGGAGAATGCCACAGCAATAGCAGAAGGGACCCTTAGCTTTCCTGCCCTGACACAAAGCAGAGACATGGAGAGAAGATGATGCCTTCTCAGGGGACAGGATAGTCTTTTCACCTATACACATATGTAGCTGCTTCCAGTCCTGTTGTTTTCCTGGCTCCAAGAAGAAAAGCTGAGCAAAGGTGTATAACAGAGCCAACGAATAATTCAGTGGGTTAAAGCTCTTGAATAAAGTATAGACCCACATGCCATAAAACATGTGTTCCTTGCTCTGTAATTTCAAACTGTAATCGTGGGAATGGGTAGAAAGGATCTCTTTCTTGTAACTGATCTGTCTAGTGACAGAATTTGTGTCTGTGCTTTGGCATATTTTGGAAAAATGGAGCTGGATGCCAAAAGCTTAGATTCATTTTTGGGTACCCCAAGTGAAATTTGGACAGATATTTCTTGCTGCCAAGGAACACGAGTGCTTCACTCAGCCTCTGTAAGAACCAACCCCAGGTAATCAAAACTGGGCATCAAAAAGTAGTAATAGTAGAGGACCTTGTTTCAGCTGTAGACCTAAATCTTGTTTCCAAACCACCTAATAAAACAATCAGAATTTAGGTTTTATTTCTCTCTGTGTCTTCCACAGCCCAGCTGAGTGATCTACACCCTTCTGGGGAAATAACGTAATTAAATTAAACGCAGTGTGACTCTGCTGTCCAGGTTTCAGCTCAATGAGATTTCAAATGGCTGATATATTTTCTTACTGACAGACTGGTGTCTTCGCTAGGAAGAGCACGGGCTCAAGTGACCCAGATAAGCATCAATACCTGCACGGGATGAGGCCCATCTCCCACCAGAGCAGGGTATTTTTCAGACTTAAATTTATTTGTGAGCAAAAATTTGCCCTCCGAGGACCACAGTAACGTGTGTTCAGCTTTTCTGGATGTCTCCATGAGCAGGTCCTGTTCTAATATTAAACCCAACTCTTCCTAGACTTGCACAAACCTGTCTAAAAGCTCTTCTGTCTGCTTCCAGCTTCCTCTGCAGACCTGCCAGACCTCGACAGATCCCTCCCTTCATATGCCAAAACTCCTTGGTACTCGCTGTCTCCCTGCTGAGAAGATACATGGCCTGCTAGACATTAAAAGCAAACACAAGTCTTACACTGCAAAAACCAGTTTCAGTTCTGCTTCTCTCTACTCAGCTTCAACACCTGAGGGAACCTCAGTCCTTCATGTTGTGTTTTTCTCCGCTCTCTGGAGGACATACATAAAAATTTTTCTTCCAATTTCTCTGCTATTATTCAATCAGATATGATCCTTTGACAGAAGCATCTAATATTCATTATGCTGTTACCATACAATTCCCATCATACACACCCTTCACCCTCTGCAGCTTTTCTCAATTGTGACACTTGCAAATGAATAATTAAAAAAAAAACCATAATAGATTTTTCTTGTTTCAGCCAAATATAATCATGTAAATAATTTCAAATGTTGCAATCTCAGAATTTCAAGACAAATTTGTTTTCATTGCACAAGAATTCAGCAGTATATCATCTGGTATTAAAACTTCATTTGAAAGAAAAGTGTGGGAAATCAAGTCCAGATCTTGAGATCCTCTGGCCTGAAATCATGCACAGCTTCTGAAAGGCAAGAGTGGCAGCCCCATCTCTCAGGAAATGTAAATAATAAACTGGAGCAGTAAATGAACATTATTTATGCTGAGCCATTGTCCACTGGCAGAAGATTCTCACTAGTAGGACGGGGTCTTTTCACATGTACCTGAGAATATTAAAAAAAGAGAAGTGTTTAAGGTCCAAAAATGGCCATGAGATGAAACGTGATGGCAGATGCATAGGTGAGGTAGATGGTCAGGAGAAGAGAATTTCTGTGTCCACAAGATCCTCTCTGAAAGTCACAGTAACTGCCTCGACTCCTGCCTGCTGGAAACGGGCATTTCCAGGCATCGTGCTCCACTTTAGCAAAGGGGCGCAAAGCAAAGCAGTGTCACCTTGAAAGTATTCTCCTTCCCTTGGTTCTCACCTTGTCAAGGTTTAGCTGGCCCAAACTCAACACATGAAGTCACCCACTCTTGTGACATGTTGAGACATTTTTCAGGGTCTTCTCACATACAGCTGTGGCCTTTCTAGTCTCCCCATTCAAATGAAACTGTTCCTGCTCAGAAGCCTAGAGAAGTTCAAGCAATCACTTCATGGCTGCAGAGCCTTTCACCTTCACCTTTGCTGCTCGGGGCTTTCATATCCTTTGAGTCTGTGCTCTTTCCAGCCCCGAGCAGAGGCTGAGGTGAACTGGGTCCTTCATGATGGAGGCTTCTTGGACACTGACTGAGAGCAGCTAATTGCTCCCATAACCTCTTCTGCTCGTCACCTTTACCTTAGGATTGGTTTTTTACTTACATGATTTTAGCATTTCTTGGTCCAGAGGGAATAACCATAGATGGAAATGACCAGGTTTCAGGAGTCCCTCTTTGG
Source organism: Psophia crepitans (assembly GCA_013399095.1). NCBI lineage: Eukaryota > Metazoa > Chordata > Aves > Gruiformes > Psophiidae > Psophia > Psophia crepitans. Next base: position 32,965 of record VWZZ01000861.1, on the reverse strand, counting down.
TTCCTGGCCATGACTTTCTGGTGCTTTCTCCAGTCTGTCCTAATGGGCTGAAATCAGAGCTGCAACCACGATGGGTAGGCACAGGAGAGGGCTTGTGCACCTCAGAGTTTGTCTGCTCTCCCTCTCGGTACCGCAGCTCATCCAATAAAAGCTGTTACCTCTCAGCACAAGTCATGGCAGGCCCGCTCTGCCTTCCTTCATCCCCATCTCTGCAGGGTTTTTTTCTGGGCACATGCCCTGCCTCTTCCCTCTCCATCTCATCTGAGATAGTTCGCAGCTGGCAATCATGTCTGACATTCACCCAATGTTAAATGATAGTTCTTGTCTTTTAAAAGCCAGGGCATGTTCCAAATCCTCACGGTCGCTGAGGAAAGCTAGAACACCCTAGAGGCACAGGAAGCAAATAAACATGACAGTGCTTTAATATCAAAACAAATATCATTATTCTGAGCATGCCTGGGTTTTGAGTTGAGCATCCCTGGAGCCACGCACACAGGCACACATGCACGCACACTCACGGAGCAGTGTTTAAAGGCTTCCCAGGAAGGGAAGGAGGTTGCATATTGCCATCCTCAGCCCCCCAAGAAGGGGAGAGAGGAGACTACAAAGAGGGTTGTGAAGGCACCTGCTGCCCCTTCCCCAGCGTGGCTCCAGGGACAGCAGGGGCTGGACCCAGTTATTGGGGCTCTGGCTGAAGCCGGTGGCCTTAGGCAGCTGCTTGCCCTTATTTCATCATAGAATCATAGAGTACCAGGTTGGAGGGGATCTCAAGAATCATCTGGTCCAACCTTTCTTGGCAAAAGCTCTGTCTAGATAAAAGCACCGTCGAGAGAAGATGACCAGCACCCTGTCCAGATGAATCTTAGAAAGTCCAGTGTTAGGGAATCCGCCACTTCCCTAGGGAGATTATATCAGTGGCTGACTGGCTGATTTTTCTGGCTTTAATTTCTGGGGGAGTCTCCAATTTTCAGAGGGATTTGTCTTTTCTGTAGGAGATTTTCCTGGCGGGCTTTGCTTGTATGCATAGGGAAGAAGGCTGACACAAGCAGGTTTTAATTAAACTATTCTTTTAGCTCCCCAGGCTAGTTTAATTTAACTTCTTCTCAGAGATAATATTAACACTTATGTCATTTTTCATCATCATTAGTTTTGCTTGTGGAACTGCATTGGAGAGAACCCCCCCGGATGCAAATGCTCATTGAATCCTATTGTTTTGGTTCTCTTCAGCCATCATTTCTCAGCCTAAGAACAATTGTTATCGGCAACAGGAAGGAACTTGATTATCCAACAAAATCAGCAACATTGCACACGCAGAGAACAGGCAGGACGTGTCATTATGATCTGCCTGGTTAGAGGCATTATTTGTCAATAAAATGGAAAAAAAACCCCAAAACCCACAAAAAATTCCAGGTGCTGTCTGAAGGGAACTGAAGTGGCAGAACTGAACATCAGTGGCATCCCAGGGACACAGGTCTGCGGGAAGGGAGAGCAGGGATGCAGGGAGGTGGCGGGAGCCCTCCTCTGCCCCCCCAGTCAGCATCTCTCCCTGTCTTCTCACCCACTTGTCAGTTCGTTAGCAGCCTGGATGTCATCTGAAGCAGTAAAATAAACCCCACAGCAAGTGGAATATCCAGGATTAGCTGCTCTGGCCTGGCGGGGTATGGGCTCACACTTTGCTCGGCTCTGGAGAACAGGCAGATAGGTAAGAAATCATGGATTGAGTTGGTTATTATATTACACCGATGGGCACATGCTGTGCTGTTTCATTTCTGAAGTTCATCCTTTGTTGCAAGGACAGCAAGAAGGGATAGCTCTTGTGAAGCGAAGCTTAGGTCTTCAACCCCAAGAGGGGGGAATGCGTATATTCAGATATAAAGAAGCATCTGGAGCCCAGCTTGCTTTTACACTGTTCTGAGGAGACTTACTCTGGGTGCTCGGCACAGCTATGATCAGTTTAGTAGTTTACACTGAGATGGCGAGGCGGTGTCTCGCTCAGCCCATAGGGGCATGTCACCAGAGAAGATGTGCTGCCGCTCCTCCATTTTACAGGGGGAAATTCTGAGGGTTTGTGGTGGGTTTCCCCATCACCTCCCTGTCCTGGACGTGGGTGCGGCAAGAACAGACGTTGGTTGTCCCTGCCCTTGGTGCGTGCACGCCCATGCTCCAGCACAGCAGGGGAAATGTTTGAGCCCTGCTGAGTTTTTGCATACCCTGAATGCTCTCTGTAACCTGCAGGACCACGTAAATCATGTAGGCTATTTAAAGAAACCGTACTGCTCTCCGAAAAACACCAAGGCGTTAGAAGAAAGAAGCCTAATCTGATCTGATGGGTTTCTCATGAAGAGTTTCTTTTCTAAAATATAGTGTCACTGTGATTTTAACATCTGCGCTGATAGCTGTCACAGTCTGTGGGTCTGGCTCCCCCATCCTTTCCCACATGCCTTGCCTTCCTCTCCTCTGAGCCTGCCTTTCATCTTTTATTTCTTACTGTTTCTCCCTAAAGCACATTTGCTGTTGTAAACCCTAACCTAGCCTTCAAAATGCCTTAGCAAACCTGCGTAACGTATGACAAGAAGTGCTAGACATGGGATCTGGAGGGTGCTCCTCCTCCCCTTCCTTCCCACCCGCTCCAAAACAAACCAAATAATGCAGGTTTTGGGGCTGGTGAGCTCCATGAGCTGTTTTTGCTCATGGCTTTAGATCCAGTTGGCTCAAGCTCAACATCAGGAGTGGTGGACTCCTGTAGGAAGGGAAGGGCTGAGAGGTAAATGTAGAGGGATGTGAGTCCCTAAGCCAGCCTGTCACCCGAGAGCATGGCCAGTGGGACAGAACGTGGGAGGGAAAGAGAAACTCCCTTAATGCTGAAAAACTGGAAGAGAGGAGAGTTTTGGGAGGTGACCAAAACCCACCCCAATCCTGCTTCCTCTCCTGTTCCTACCAAAGCTAGCATGGTTTGAACAGGAGCAGCACCGAGACCTGAATATATATTTTGTAATTTCAGGTTTTTATTCATTTCCCCCAAAGCACAAGCATACATCATGCCCAAAATTATTTCTGTTTCTGCTAAAGAAATTTCTGTTGTTGTTGTTTGGCGAACAAAACAAAGCAAAAAGCCAGGATGGAAAACTTGGAGCAGCTCTAAGTTTATTAATATTCACCATGGCTGTACATCAGAAAACTCTAGTTTCATAATACAATATCTTAAAGTATTGATGTTTGATGCCAGTGTCGATATTTCAGCTCTGCTCTTACGTCTTTCCTGGTTGTATCGTAAAACGCATCACGGCGGCATGGCGCCTGCTAACCTCTAGAAACACCCAACTGCAACGACGCTGTGATTTTCTGTAAACGGTCGGTTCAAAGGCTTTTCGTTGTGTTTTGGACCTCAGTCATTATGAATTTCTGGCGATGGCAAAGGGTAGTAAGATAATGCATATATATTTTCCAATACTGTGCTTCACTCGTCCTGCCAGGCTGCTCTGTGCCGGTGGAGCTGGAGGGCAAGTACCCAAAACGATTGCACATCGGGTCGTAAGTGGAATAATAAGGAGCAGTTTAGCAGAGCTGCTGAACTGATACAGGAATTTGGCATCGCATCGACTTTCTTCTTACCCAAGGGGAGAGTGGTGAACATATGTGATTAATGTTCTGGGTCTTTCAGGGGACACGGGTAATCTAATATGGCAAGGTAAATTTTTTCAGGAATAAATTAGAGGTGAGCTATTCCACTTTCCTGTTTAAGGTCTTTTTTTTAATCCTTGTCCTTCAGCTGGCTTGAAAACAAGGGTGGGGATGTTTGAGAAGGAATCCCCTAGGTAACTGGGATGGAAGGATCTGATGCAGACTTTTCTTTACTGCGTGTGATATCATATTGTACCTCGTATTACTGGGAAACTTGTGCGGCTCTGCGACCTGATACACTGCCAGGGTTGGATTAGGAGCTCTGGAAGTTTAGCTTTGATTTCAAAGGGAGATATTTAGCTAATAATCCTTTGCAGGTTTGCGCAGGAATGCGGAGGGGAGGCGTCTCTCTGCTGAGGGACTGGCTGATTTATTACCCTGCTATCTGCCGTGAGCGTGGGCTGGGAAGGGGCAGCGGTGGGAGGCTGTTTCCTTGCTGCAGAAGGCATTAAGCCCTGCCTTGCTGAGCGAGGCAAATCTTGGCAGCTTCCCCCTCCCGGAAACTCATTTCCCTTTCCCCTTCCCTTCCTTTGTTCCCCTAGAGAGCGGCTCTGCTAGCTGCACCCCGAAACTGCTACAGCTCTGCTAGTGCCTTCTCTTTGGTTTCTTCTGCTCTCTAAGCAAACTCCGTGTGGTGCAGAGCACTGTGGTATGCTTTCAACTTATTGAGCTCCTCCTAGGCAGACTTTTCCTCTTCTTACTTCAGGGAGATTCTTACAAAGTAAGTCTCCTGCCTTCCGTATACAAAAAATTCCTCTACAAGGTCACTTTTGATTCTGCAACTTCAGTACCCCAAGCTTGCAAAGTACTGCCTAAGACCAGGGTAACCATTCCTTCTGGGATGTTAGATGTGGATCACTGGCCCAAGATGTCACACATTTATGACAAGGAGATACTTTCTTCCACTTTTGGACAGTCTCCTTTTTTAACCCAGATTTTGCAGAACAGCGTTTGCAAACAACACATAGAACCATAGAGTATCCCAAGTTGGAAGGGACCCATAAGGATCATCGAGTCCAACTCCTGGCCCCACACAGGACCAGCCCAATCAGAGCAGATGACTGAGAGTGTTGGCCAGACGCTGCTTGAACTCAGCCCAGCTTGGAGCTGTGACCACTGCCCTGGGGAGCCTGTTCCAGGGCCTGACCACGTTCTCAGTGAAGAAGCTTTTCCTGATCTCCACCCTAACCCTCCCCTGTCGCAGCTCCATGCTGTTCCCTCGGGTTCTATCGCTGGGCACCAGAGGGAGGAGCTGTAGGCCACCATGAGGTCTGCCCTCAGCCTCTTCTTCTCCAGGCTGAACAAACCAAGAGACTTCAGTCTCTCCTCATATGTCTTCCCCTCTAGACCCTTCACCATCTTGGTTGCCCTCCTCTGGACACTCTCCAATAGCTTTATGTCTTTTTTGTACTGTGGTGCCCAAAACTGCACCCAGCACTCAAGGTGAGGCCGCACCAGCGCAGGGCAGAGTGGGACAATCCCGTCCCTAGAGCAGCTGGCAATGCCGTGCTTGATGCCCCCCAGGACACGGTTGGCCTTCCTGGCAGCCTGGGCACACCGTTGGCTCATGTTCACCTTGCTGTCAACCAAGACCCCCAGATCCGTTTCACATGCTCCAGTTTGTGTAGCAGCTCCTCACCTCTCTCCTTACCAGCTTCTCCCCGGCATAGCCTTCCTCCCCTCCAGAGCCTTCTGCTGCAGGGTAAGGACCGGTTTCTTCTCCCAGCTTTAGCCTGTAGGTTGACACGTGGCTCAGCCTTGCTCTTATCTGAATGTCTTCCCTCTCCATGTGTCCCCTTTTCTCCCCACATCCCAGATTTCCTGGCACAGGATGGGACCGAGGAGGTTTGGAGCAGGTTTGGGTGAAGCGGGGAGCAGTCTTACTGCAATAACCCCAACAGCCAGCACCAGGGTTGCAACAGAGCTCTGCTCCACCTTGGACAAACACTGAGTTTCACCACAGTCAGCAATGGCTGATGAGATACCGGCTCCGTGCCTCACTCAGTCCCCTGTTCTCTAACCTCATGTCTCCTTCGGGTATCCCCAACGTACCTCAAGGGTAAGAAGCTGTCCTAAAAGATTTCAGGGGAATGACTTCCCTCCAGAGTAACATTGCGTCAGTGGTGAGGTACAGATGAATCCCACCCACATGGGAGAACCGCTCCATCCTTTTATTTCCATCTTCCTGCCTTAATCCAGGATACGCCCTGGCAGGGGGTCTGAAGGCTCAGAGGATCCCACTGGCCTCAATCCACCGCTTGCATAAGTTCTGCAAGGAAGCCTGTCCCTACTAAAACACCCGAGAAATTAATTTGCAGCAAATCCTTTTGATCTCTCGCGAGATATTTGAAATCAGACTATAGCTGACTGTTAAAGGTTTGCCCACTTCATGTTCCTGGGAAAGGAACTGCCTTCCTTTACATCTTGCACTTTGGGAGCCTCTCATGTATGACACTCCCACATCCCTGCGGGATAAAATTGCTCATTTCTGCTGTATGGCCACGTAAAATCCCCTAGAGAATTACAAATCACTGCCTCTCTTCAGAGTTTTGTTGTAATAAAAAGAAGGCACTCTGAAAGAAATCCGTATGACAAAATGAATCGCCTGAAAGGGCAGAAGGACTCTTTACGCACATCTAACCTAACCTCCCAAAGAGCATAGCTATTGACTATTGTATAGCAATATCCCTACGGAGATCAACAAGAAAATCCAGCAGCACTTCAGCTTGTCTTTGAAAGAGATGTCCGTTTTACTCCATCGGTTTTGAAAGGGGCATTGCTTAGAGCTAGGAAGCATGGTTTTTTGATTTAGCTACTAAAAAAAAAGAAAAGGAGAGGCAGCCTTCTTGTCACTGCTGGTGGCTGAATTCACTTTTCTTCCTTCTCCAAATTCTGCAGGTTTTAGCCCCCTCTAGGCATTTTTTTTTCTTGGTTAACTACTAGCAGTTGTCCCTTGGTAATGAAGGATGCTTTGTTAGCACCATCCTACCCACCACATTCCTGATGGGCCTTTGAAGTCAGGAAGGCAACACCTTCCTTTTCTGGAAAGCAATTCTCTTGAACCAAGGAGTTGAAGGTTATTTGTGCTTGGAAAGCAGAGTACATCTGATAGGAATGCAACTGGTTGCTCCCAGCCAAAAATCACACCTGTGAGCCTTTGATTCAGGGAATCCTATTGTGATGAAAAAGGCTTTATGAAATAGCAGCGTGGTCTCCCCCTGCGAAGTAGAAGATTAAATTGTGATCACCCTGCTGTTGACTCAACTGTTAGCAGCTGAAATATTATTTGCTCGACACACTTAGCTCGGTTATGATCTGCAGAAAGATGCTGTGGTTAGAATGCCTCCAAAACACAATGGAGCCTCACGACTTCCCCATTAAAAGAGAATGATTTGTATTTACCAAAGGGAAAATGAAAAGCAGGTTTCCATGAGAAGTTCAAGCCAATCCAGCTCTGCCTGGCTGCCCAAAGGGATAGTCCTGCTTCCCTGTCCCATCCCACCTCACCCCATCCCCAGTCATGCATTCCTGCCACCACCACTGTGCCAAGCTAGCAGTTGTGCAACCACATGGTGAGGCAGGTCAGCCTGTTAATCTGGCTGAAAAATGACCCACCAAACCGATCCAACTTGCCACATAACAAGCCGTGACTAGGGCAGGGAGTAGGCAGGACCACACCTTCAGGTGACAACATGGTCTTAGATTGGCTTGTGAACCATGGGCATAGCTGGAGGGACATACCAGTGTTGATCCTGGTCCAGGACAGTGAGGTCCCATTTCCCTCAGAGGGTTTTACAAGCAGAGACTGGAAAAATCTCTTGGCCTTGCTCAAGAGACAGGCTGGTGTTGACTGCAACCAGAGCGTGGAGAATGTGGGCTGAGTGTGGTGGGGCCCAAACCCAGCAGCCCAGCCAGCGCCCAAGTGCAGGAGCATGTCACCATGCCCTGCCCAGGCTTGTCACGGCTGGTTTATAAAATCCTAACCCTCTGCACTCATGCTGCTCTGACGGTGCAAATGCCCGCGATAGCCCACGCAAGAGGTGGTGGTGGTGTCTCTCTCCCGTGGACAGGCGATGATGTATTTGTAGGACGGGACACAGGGTATCTCTAAACCCTTTTCTCTCATGAACTGCATGTATTCCTGCACACGGGTAGCAGAGGTGGGTTTCCTGGGGCGGCAAAGGAGGGGGTGACCCTCCCCCCATTACCACTGCGCAGCATAACATGCATTTAATGCGTCACGCAACGTTACCAATTCTGTTCCCACTGCCGCTGTGTCCTCCCCCACCACGCACATCATACGGGCTGTTCCTGGCTCCCAGCCTTCAGTATAACCTCAGCTGGGGATGTCTTCTCCAGATACCGTTTCTGCGCTCTGCATCTCTGCATGCTCCACGCTGTGACGCATGCGGTACTCGGCGCCCAGCTCTGTGGCGGGCGTGTGGCTCGGCCCTCCCACGTGCCACGGGCACAGAGGGGGGCTGGAGTAAAGCTGGGGGTAAATGACTGAGAAGGAACGTGCCTATTAAGGGGGAACGTGACAAAACCCTGCACGAGGATGTCGTGTGTTGTTTGCGTGTTGTTTGCATCTTGTGAAAGCAGAACGTTTTTAGATCGTATTTCTGCCAGCACTGCTGATGATTATAGAGATGAAAGATTTTTTCAAGGGTCTTTACCTCATTTTCTTGGCTAATGCCAGAAGAGACGTGCAGCCTCTCTGATCTGGGTGCTGGGTGTCCAGGGAGTCCCAGCCACCACTGCTGCACCTGGCCATCCTCCTTGCACGGTACATGTGCCATCAGGTGGTGCCCAAACCATCACGGGGAGTTTTCCACTTGGCAAATCCCAGCTAGAAATATGGAAACCCTAATCCTGGGCTGCCCAGAGCTCTAGGAACAAAGCTAAAGCAAGGCAAGGGAACAGACAGAGTGGTTGAGGCCAAGAAACCATCCTTCAAGGCTCGCACAGCATAAATTCAAGATCAGATTTATTGTTACAGACCAGCAGAACACCAAAAAGGGCAGTCCATCCTCGTCCCCTTCTTCTCCCACCTTGCTGTCCTTGTGCTGGCATGAAGACTCACGCATTTACACAGAGACTGGGGATGGGGAACTGTTAGAGAGCTGCAATGCTGACCCTGACTCAGCAGAGAAGAGCTTTGCTCCAACCTAGTTTGCTCCTCTGAAGCTCACCTTGGGGCTTTCAGTGCAGGTGCTGATCTAGGGGAAAAGACAGCATCCATCCTGCACTTCAGCTGCCCCTCTCTGCAGCAACCAGACTGTGAGGGTCGCTGTTTTGTGGATCATGAGACCGTGCAGGACCCAGATGTTGTCCTTGCCTCGCGCTGTGCTGCGTCGTGGGCGCCGGCATTGCTCTTGGCTGCCCGCAGCTCTCCTGCTGAGTGGCCTGACCACAGGTACTACGCAGCTCTGGTTGCTGGCAGGAGAGGATGAGCAATAGTCAAAGCAGTGCGATGCACCACGGCAGCCAATTTCAATGCTTTTATGTTGAACACTGCTTAGAAAACTCCACTTTTTTCAGTGAAATTGTGTCAGTCCAAGTTCCTGGTGAGTAGGTTCAGGCCCCTTTCATGCACTTTTTATTATTCTTCTGAATCCAACCCAAAACTCATTCAGGTCAGACTCCCCATCGGTTTTCCTCCCCTATCCTGCTCAAAGGGCTTTACTGCATGTTTCCCATAGGACTTTTCTGCTAGACAACACGTTTATTGTTAGAATTGTTGAAGCTACTCTGCTGATAAAGATCTCATCCCTCCTCCCTCCAAAAAGTTCTACCAAGCTCCAGCAGAAATAAGAGCATAGAGATTGCTGCTGTTTCACTGCTGGCTGGCCCATCCCTCAGTGTAGGGTTGTCAGGGAGCTTGGAGGTGGTTGCTTCATGACTCAGGAGGGTCTTTCCAGCCTGACATATCCAGGTGCCACTGCCATGTGCAGGGACTTGGTCTGGTAGGTCTCTCTCCTGCCCACCTCTAACTGCACAAGATCACCAGCCTGTTGCTTCCAACGCGTGGGAAATAACTGTGTTTCCTGCAGGGCTGACATCTCACTGCAGTTTCCATGACCAAAAGCTTTGTCAGGCTTTGCGGGCATGGGTACCATGGTACCATGGACCTCGGCATATCTTCTGCACATGGTCAGCAGCCAGAGCTCGCAGTGGAGAGTGCGTTCTGTAGGGACATAGGGACGCCTAATGAAGTGGTTTTGATTTGGTAGCAGCCAGTAGATTGGAGAAGTCTTTATCCATCATATTATAACAGAATTAAAGCAAGTCATTTTTGGGACAAGACTAGAGTGAGCCCTATCTCAGTGACTAATTAATAGTCAAGAACCATAGTTATTACACTGATTAATTTATTAATCATAGAATCATAGAATCATTATGGTTGGAAGAGACCTCAAGGATCATCCAGTCCAACCGTCCCCCCACCACCTATTACCCACTAAACCATGTCCTTCAGTACCACATCCAACCTTTCCTTAAACACCCTCAGGGATGGTGACTCCACCACCTCCCTGGGCAACCCGTTCCAATGCCCGACCACCCTTTCCGAGAAGAAATTTCTCCTCATCTCCAACCTGAACCTCCCCTGGCGCAACTTGCAGCCGTTCCCCCTTGTCCTGTCACTAGTTATCTGCGAGAAGAGGCCAACCCCCAGCTCACCACACCTTCCTTTCAGGTAGTTGTAGAGGGCAATAAGGTCTCCCCTGAGCCTCCTGTTCTACAGGGTAAACAGACCCAGTTCCTTCAGCCACTCCTCATCAGACCTGTGCTCCAGACCCTTCACCAGTTTCGTTGCCCTTCTCTGGGCACGCTCCAGGGCCTCGATGCCAAGTACCAGTAATGAAATAAAGATACTTGCCTTTCTGAGATTTTTGTCTGAACATTTTAACATTGCATGAATAATTTGTACTTTTGAGCAGCCCAAATTGTACATTAGTCTGAGTCTAGTTTATGGCGTGCCGCACTTTTTCCGAAGGGCAGTTCAATTCCAGTTTTTCAGCCCTAATAGACATTTATGAGTGCAGAAGTGAAGTTGAAAAATAAACCAGGGACTGCAGAATGCTCTTTACCCTGAAAGTTTGGTGACTTGTGAAGGCCAGACAGATTTATGTATTTCCTCTTGCAGAGGTCACATATTTTTAGCTCACAGATTGTTTTGTGAGATACAGAAGAATCCAAATCACTCTGAGACAAAAGTAACAGGAGACTTTTTAAGGTTGATTCTGTAGCTGTCTCTTGCTTTGTTTGGGGTTTTTTGTTTGTTTGTTTGGTTGGGTTTTTTAAATTATTCTAAGAATAGTACATCACTGCATGTATAGGGCTGGGACAGATGGATGTCAGAGGCTCTCCAGAGGTCTGCAGTGGTGAAGTACACTTGACCCTAGGTAGAGAAAGTCACTGAGGAACATGTAAAAGAGACCTAGCATGTACCCAGACCCAAGGAGAAGGTGTCTGCTAGGGCACCCCAAGGGGGAGATTTGCGTTGAAGAGGAGGGAGATGGGGTGCTGTAAAGTGTGAGGAGCAGGAAGCAAAGGTGCTTTTGCTTTGAGTTGTACAGCCAAGACCCCAGGTGCTAATGCAGGCAGGGTGTTGTGTGACTGTGTGAGCAAAGCCGTTGGGAAACCTGGAAAAAGAGAACAGAGGCAACAGCAGTGCAGGAGGCACGTGTACAGTCACCTGTATGTGGTACATTTGAATATCTCAGGCGAAACGTGAAGCAGGACCAGGACTTGTAACCCACATGGCAGGGCTGGGAGGGATGTCCACTCCCCACCTTCTGCTCCATCTGAGTTTACTTGGAAAAGCCCAGAAGTCACTGAGGGTGCTGGAGAACCCCTTTCTAAACAAGAAGATCTGCTTAGTGGTGTGCTGGTGGTATCTGCACACAGTCGGTACAGCAAAGCAAGGAACCTCAAGAAGTTCATGTCCTGTGATGATTGTTCATTTTAGCCATTCTGCTGCTGCAGTGGCTTTTGACCCAAGCCACATCTGGACTGCTGTATCAGTTGAGGCCTCTAGTGTGCCAGGTGCCTTGGTGAAAAGTCCAGAAAATAGAATCATAGAATCACAGGATCACAGAATATCCTGAGTTGGAAGGAACTCATAAGGACCATCAGCCCAACCCCTGGCCCCACACAGGACCAGCTCAATCAGAGCAGATGACTGAGAGCGTTGGCCAGACGCTGCTTGAACTCAGCCC
>VWZZ01000861.1:316-20812 GCA_013399095.1 Psophia crepitans | reverse complement strand
CTGCTCTCCAGCAGCTCAGTCCCCAACCTGTACTGGCAACCTGTACTCTCCACCCTAACCCTCCCCTGTGGCAGCTCCATGCTGTTCCCTCGAGTTCTGTCGCTGGGCACCAGAGGGAGGAGATCAGCGCCTGCCCCTTCGCTGCCCCTCAGGAGGAAGCTGTAGGCTGCCATGAGCTCTGCCCTCAGTCTTCTCTTCTTCAGGCTGAACAAACCAAGGGACTTCAGCCTCTCCTCACACACCTTCCCCTCTAGACCCTTCACCATCTTTGTTGCCCTCCTTTGGACACTCTCCCATAGTTTTATGTCCTTTTTGTCCTGTGGCACCCAAAACTGCACCCAGTACTTGAGGTGAGGCTGTACTAGTGCAGTGTAGAGTGGGACAATCACGTCCCTAGAGCTGCTGGCAATGCCACGCTTGAAGCATCCCAGCCACGGCATATATAAAAACATAATGAAGATTCAGGCTGGAAGCATTTTCCAATAAATTGCAGTAGGCTCTGGTATCTACTTTTGCTCTTATGTTGCCCTTTAGTGGTCAGATATTCACCAACAGGCTTCTCCCTCTCTTCATAACCTGCGAGGCAACGCGTACCCACAGGCACACCCAAGTGTGTGGTTAAGGCTGATTTGGATGAGCCTTTGGGTTGCTGATTTCCGTTGGGAGCTGCAGTGATCCCTCGCAAGTCTCAGCCAACGCTGTCAGCATCTTTCCCACCCCGCAGGACAGAGGGTGACGGACGCTCACCCCTCATCCCAGCTGGTCCATCCTGGCATGGAGGCTTCCCAGGCAAAGGGGCACGCATGGCTGGATGGTGACACGTGGGGACCCAAAGGCACCTCCCTGCCCCTCCATGACTCCTCTTGCAGGACGCCTCCACGTAGCATCCTCTGCTGTCCCAGAGCGGTGTTATTTCCTTCCACTGCCATAGCCCGAGGGAGATCCACTGAGTGTTACAAAGGGAAAAACGAGACAAAAAGAAAAATCTCTCAGCTGTTCCCTGCTGCGCGGGAGCGCAGGAACCGCTGCCAGCGGGTTTAGCTCCTACCTTCTGGAAAAGGACTTACTGGGAAATGACAAACATTCCCCAGCACTTTGAAAACCATCACGAGGCAGTTAGGGGGAAAGACAGTGCTGCAGACTTCAAGCTTTGGTTTCATAATCTGATTATCTGCAGGATTTCTCTAGCAAAGGCAACGCAAGCACGGTACCTGCTTTGCGTCCGCCACCCACACAAACCTAGTCTTGAGATGGACACTTCTCTGTGGGTGACCTGCAGGTCAAGAGGTCCTGTAAGATCTTAATTCCTGGCAATGGAGAAAGAACTGGTTTGACTTTAAAGAAAAAACAAAACCCTACATTTTTTAAACTGTTTCCCCCAGACTCACCTGCAGTTTTCTGAAGCCTCTGAGTTCTCCATCAAACTGAGAAGTGCAACATTGCTCCCCCCCACACACACATTTTGTCCCTTTTAATAGCAGCATGAAGGGCTGGAATGAGAAGGAAAAAGGTTTGCACAAACATTTTTTCTCTTTTAAAATAAACTCCAACTAATAACAAGAGTGAGAACTGCAGCGTTGCCACTGCCCCTTCCCCTGTTCCTACCACCTCTGCTGGAAGGGACCCTTCTTACCCAAATACCCGAGATCTGCTAACCCAGCAATCCGCTTGCACAACCGGGGGGAAGGCAGTTTGCTGCCCGTTGGGGGATCGTGGTTGTGTCCCTGCCTGGAAGCTGTGCCGCACATCTCCGGTGCTTCCTGCATCAAGCACAGCGGCATCGTGGTGTGACACGGAGCCTGCACCCCTGTTTCCACACCTTTCCTGTTCCTCTGCTTCTCCAGGGCGGTTAATGTGTTGGGATCTCCGGTTTGCAGCTGGTGCAGGGACTCGACCTCCTTCAAAAGCCCAGGGGCAGCGGTGTGGGCAAAGGGGGCTTTTAGAGAAGGGAGAGGAATGAGAGGTGTGAGTGGGTCTGGGGGTGTCCCGGAGCACTACCCACTCCCAGGGAAATGGGAGGATCCCTGCAGGCTCCTCCTGTGACTTTGGAGAACCACCTGCACTCTGTGCCGGGATGTCAGAGGCCTGAGATTAGGCAGGTAGGGCCCTGATGTGGAACCTTTTCCAGTCCTGGGTGTTTGGCAGCTGGCTTGAACTACAGAAACCAGCAATTTCTGCTCTCTGAATTTTTGTTGCAAAGCCCTTGGCAGGATTGCACAGCTTGGCCTCACCTCTCGGTCATCTGGCAGTACTGCTGCATGAAGTGCAAATATACAAATGAGGATTTGATGAGGGCTTCCTTTTGTTCCCTCTTCCTCTTCCCCCTTTGCTTTCAGCTCCGTTGCTTGCTTTAGGCAAACTTGCCTGTCTTCGCCAGCTGTGGGGCATAGTGTCCTCCAGCCGAAGCAGGTACAGTGCCATCCCATCCTCTGCAGGTCAGCACGATCGTTTGCTGTGAATGAGGCTGAGTTTCACTTTATGTCTGTGCTGGATTAAAGGCTTTTTGTGATCTGCTGCACCCCGAAGTCTGCGAGCTCTCCCGACGCCATCAGTGTCCAACAAATCCAGTTCCACAGGTGATATAAATCTTGGCGTGTGCAGGATGCCAGCACGGCAGCAATTTCTTGTGCCTTGGCCCTTCCAGCTGAGATCGCCTCAACTGCAAACATGTGGAGGGTATAAGCATGGGGAGGCAGCCAAGGGTGCACTCAGCTGGCAGAATGGCTGTGCCAAGAAGGGCTGGGTGACAGCATCCTGCAGCATCTTCCCTGAACACCAAAGCTGAAGCCACAGAAAGGGTGAGGAGATGGGGGAATATATTTATTAAAGGAAATTAGGTTCTAGGCTGTGCTCATTAAATATCTGATCTTTCACATACAGTCCCGCACTGGCAGGATCATCAGAAATGATGTGGGATGCAATGGAAGTTGAAGGAAACTGTCCCCAGAAACTAAACATCCCAAGGATAAGACTTTGAACAAATTTCAGTGGAAGTAAAAAAAAACCAAAAAACAATGCAAATATTGCATGGGACACATACACTTAAAGAAAAAAACCCACCATAATATTTTAAATTTTGCATTCTGAGAGTCAAAGAAACACTAGCAGGGAGCCAGCCCATTAGTGATGAACCTTGTCCTTCTCCAGAGACTAAAGATCCTCACACAGCTTGTGCAGCCTTAGAGAAACCGTGAGCACAACCTTCTCTAGGGGTCTGCTTCCACGCACGCACGCGTGGCAAGCAGCTCCGCCAGCGAGGCTAGCTCATGGGCGAGCTGTGGCCAAACCAGATCAGGCTGTTAGTGCTGCAAAGGTTATTGCTTCTGAACTGCTTTGCTGAGGATCTGTTCCCATGGTCTGCGACACCTTTTCTAGCCTGATTTGGGTGAGTGGCTAACAAAGGGCAATTCAGCAGAAGGACAAGTCGATCAGCCCTGGGGTGCTCCGTTAGCACGGGTGGGAAAAGGTAACGTGCTTGAATTGGCAGTTTGTGTTCAAACACTTCCCAGTAACCCCCAGTGTGTTTCCTAAGGAGATTAATTTGTCTTCTCTCCAAGCAGAGACGTGTAACCATTTGGGGATAGAAAACCTGTTTCTAAGAACATAGATCAACTTATAATGGCTGTCTGTAGGCTTATTTAATGTGAAGTGGGAATAAGTGCCTGGGGATGTGGGGGAAGCCTGCATGACTTGTTCTGTGCAAAAATTTGTGCAAATACTGTTATTGCAATAAATACGATCTTTTTGTGTGTCTTCTGAATAGAAAAGGACACGGGTGTTTGCTCTGTGGGGTAGGGAGACCTAGCTCATCTCTTCACGACTTTACCCACCCTATCATTACTCAAAATGTGGCTATTCCAGGCGATTGCCAGTAAATTCTGCCTTTGGGGAGCGGGATCAGCCCGTAGCCAGGAGTCTGTGTGTGCATTTTTGCGAGCGCAGAAACAGAGGCAGACATCAGGATAGTAAAAATCATGGAAATCAACAAGTTGACCCAGGGAACGGGCTGTGCCATAGCAGCGAGCTGGTTGCAGATAAGCTGTCTGAAAATCACAGTCTTTTTGCTGGTTATTTTTACCTGGGAAAACAAAAACCAGCAAAAAATGATTTTGCGCCAAACTGCTCCAAAAGCAAGAGCTTTCAAAATTTTCCACAAACTTCCTGTATCTTGCAAGAAGCCTATAAAATGCCAGGTCCCCAGCAAGCTTTTGCTTTTTTATCTTTTTTTTTCTCTTTCTGTATTTATTATCAGACCAGGCATCTTCCCTCCTCCCCTGCATTCAGTTTGTATCTGCAAACTCTTTCTTGGTTTAGAAAGACACAAAAATTGCAGACTCAGCCAACTCTCAGAGCCACCTTTGAGACCCAAAGGGTGGAAGACCAGGAATGACTTTCTATTTGGGACAAAAAGGATGCAGACTAGGGTACGATCCCAAGCTGAGACATTGGAGTTAGGAGTTTGAGAGGCCTTTTTTATCTGGCGGTGGAATTCAAATTTGTTGATGCATCCAGTGCGTTTTAATACAATCGAGAGGCTCAGAGACAGCCAAAGTGAGGCTTTTATTTCAACTGAAAATGGTTTCTGCCCAAAGAAACTGTGAAAAAACGTTTCTGAAAGGAGACAAAGAGGTTTTCCAGGCAGAAAGTACAAAAGCTGTTTACATGGGCTTCAGCGTTTGGTCACAAAGCCCAGGGCAAGGCTGGAGAGAGCTTAGTGACAAAGCATTCTTGCTTGAGGAAAGCCAGCAAGGGGGAGCGAAGGACAGGAAGAGATCAGGCGAGACCAGTTTGACCAGCTTTAAACCCCCCTAAAATGACTCCCTGTTTGTAAAAAGCCTTTCTACCCTAAAGATGACACTTTGCAATGCTGGATTGCCGCTGACCCCGTAACTCCCCCAGCCGAACAATACATGAGGTGAGGAGTGAATCCTCTCAAAATCAAAAATATTTATCCAAATATAAATTAGAGAAACACTATTTATTTCTATACGCATATTTGTATATTTTAAAAATGAGATAGAGGCAAACAATAGTCCAGGAAGTTTCCCAGTGAATTGCTGTTGATTTTATGCAGGAAGAGCTCGGATCCCACAGCAATGGACAACATACATGCAACCCGTAACGCATCTGGAAGCTTCTTCTAGAGCTGAAAACCCTGAGCCAAGAACCGCTTCTGGCTCCCACATGGTTTTGGGCTGTGTGACTTGCATTGTTTAAAGAAAAATGTGCCTGCCTTAGACCAGCACCCTAAATTAAAGATGAGGGGAATCTCGGCTTCTCAAGGACCTCTAACCCGGGTGAGGGACAGATAGCTGTGTGGCCCAGTAGCTGTTTTCTGACCTTGAGGTGAGACTGGAGACTTCGGGGAGGACAACACATGGGAATCAGCATTGGTGGCAGACCGCATACATAATGCCTTCAGAGCAGTTTGTCCCACCATGAGACTGCGTGGTCGGCAGTGTACAAAAGGTGAATGGAAGGATCAAGATGGCCACGTGGGTCCCAGATGGTGGGACAATGTGTCCCTTAAAAACAGAGGTGGAGGGAGTTGTTACTGATGGCACCAACTGCTTCTCCAGAAGAGGCAAGGTCAGGAAATACTGTGGGACTTCTTCTACTCCAAAATGGACTGGAGCCCTCTGAGAGGAGGAGGTGGGTGATGAGGTAGGCCAGTGCCCATTCTGGACTGAGACAGCTGGTGGTATTGGTGGTCTTTGGTGAGTACCATGGCAAGACTGGGTGCAGTCCTTCAGTGCTTTGCAAAAGAAGGCAAGGAGCCAGCTGACATGGGTGGGAGACAAAATCGATGGTTCAGCACTTCTAAAGTCAGGTTCATTTAGGAGCCTTCTCTGCATTGTGAAAACCATTGTTAGTTACATGAGCTTCATCTTCTGGTTAGTCTTCAGCCTGGTCCTCAGTTACTGTGAAGGGGTACGAAATGCTACAGCCGTGGCTCGCATGTAAGTGTACTGATGCTGCTAATTTATAAGCTAATGAGCAAAGCAACAATCATGGTGTCTCCCCTCTTCTTAACCCCCCCCCCCCCCCCCTCCGATTTCTGCATGTGTTAGAGTTTTGTCAAGCTCACTTGTCAAGGCTCATTAGGTTTCCTGATATGAGGTGGAGAGTAGAGTATTTCCTAAAAATTTCCAAGGCTTTTTTGTTGAAGGAATAAGGTGGGATTTTGGTTTTTTTTTAGTTTATATCATTTTATATGTGTAGAAATAAACATTTTTTGGGATCTCACTAAAGCCATTTGTAGCCCTGATCAAGTGGAGTTCTTACATATGAGTTTGTCAAGGTCAGCCACACAAACATTGCCAGTCTGGATGGATTAGAGACACTCAGCTCTCCACCATTTTGAAGGTAGGAGATTACACCTAACACCCAGAATGAGACTGTTCCTGCTAGTCTGCAGCACCCTGAACAGCACATTCCCGCACGATCTGAAGCTCAGCTACAGTGACACCAACTAGCAGTGAACTCCAATGGGGCATCTGCCTTTGGTGACCCAGTGGTTCCAGCAGTTCAGTTGGCTGTCACAAAACCCAGCTCCAGAGACACTACCGAGCACTTCACTGGAGTGTTCTCCAGACTTTACCTGAATGATGCAGAAAAAAACCAGCCAGATATGGTTAGGTAGGTTTCCTACCCATCTCTTCCCCCTTCCTCTCCTCTGTGGAGAACGATTCAGATGGTGCGGAGACAATGTAAAATGTCTGGTGCTGTGCCTCACCTACGGGGTCCTGGATTAGGGAGACTGATTTGGCTTCTGTCACCTGTCATGTGTGGTCCTTGTGGGCAAATTCAAGATTGCACAAGCAATTCACAGACTATTCTAAATCATTTGGAGCTCAGTGCGGTGATGGTCATGCTGTAAACATGGGATCCAAAATCACCTTCACAGTGGCACCTTCCTGCCACTCCAAGGAGACGGACACTCAGAGCTTGTGTCTGCGTGAGGCTTCAGGACTTTGGTCAGGATGAGCCAGAAAGTCCTTTCTCCTCAGGAGGAGTAATTCTGACAGTTCTCAGAGGAGGATGTGAACATTTTGAAGGCAGCTGCTAATCTCCAGGCGTTTGTGTGAAAGGGCAGTGGGGTTCCTTGCTGGGATTTAGGAGAGCCTGGGAGCGGAAGCAGGGAAGTGTGGGTGGGTGTGATGTCCCCCATGGCTTGTCCGGGCTGAAGAAAACCATCTGTCAGATCAAGTGCTCACTGCTGGCCTGGTGGGCAGTTAAAAGATACAGGAGACAGCACGTATGTGAACACCCATCCTCCAGCTTTCCTCTGCATCCTGTTACCAATGGCTTTTTCAGGATCCCATAGCTTTCTCCAAGCTTTACTTTTATCCCCGGAGACTGGGTAAGTTTTGTTCTGTTTCAGGGACCAAAGGGACACGGTCTGAGTTGGAGAGACATGAAGGCAGATTTTCTGCCAAGAGGAAACTGCTGTGGCCTGTCTCTGAGCAGTGGTAGCACCTCAGAAGAAGATGATCAAAGCTGGAAGTCCAGCCAGATCATAGTGGTCATATCATGTCTGCTTCCCCTTGGCCTGGGCTTGGAGAGGTGAACTAGGAATTTAGTGATCCTTTATTCACGCTTAGAGGATGGGGACTCATTTACCACTTACACATCCTTGGGCTCCTATTTCAACATGTGTGACCTAGGGGAGGTGTCCCTTCCAGAGCTGGACCACATCTCAGGACCCCACTGGACATGCATGTCCTGGCATACAAAATGTATTCTTGTATCACAGGGAGATGTCCAGGGGCCACCAGGCTGGGGTCATCTGCTTTGACTTCTAGGATAGGCTAGGGCTGTTAAAAAACCCACTTCTTATTGGGTCTGACAGGGATGGGTGAGTCCAGCATCTCTCCACTGAGAACTGCCGGGCCATGAGGTGTGACTGCAAGGCTGAATTTATCCAGCCCCAGCTTCCAGCCTCTGAATCTTGTCAGGTCTTTGTCCATGAGCCAACACCCCCAAATCTGATCTGGGGAGAGGGGCATAGCCCTCATCCCATGGTGGGAAGAGTGGATGCTGTTACTGCATCTTATGGGGCCAAGGAGAAACCCCAATGGAGCAAGACAACAACTTGGGAAGAACCTCCTCTAATGCTCCCCACCCAGTAAACCCTGTGCAGGCTGTATTTTTCCCAGGCATTTGTATCTCTGACCATTTCTCTCTCCGCCTGTTCACGGGGTTGAGCTGAACAGTGTGCGCTTTATACCCCAAGTCTTGTTTCCAGAACACTTTTTAACCCTCCTTTTAAACGTTTTTCTTGACAAGTAGGCGTAGAAATACTTAAGGCAGGANGGGGCCAAGGAGAAACCCCAATGGAGCAAGACAACAACTTGGGAAGAACCTCCTCTAATGCTCCCCACCCAGTAAACCCTGTGCAGGCTGTATTTTTCCCAGGCATTTGTATCTCTGACCATTTCTCTCTCCGCCTGTTCACGGGGTTGAGCTGAACAGTGTGCGCTTTATACCCCAAGTCTTGTTTCCAGAACACTTTTTAACCCTCTTTTTTAAGTTTTTCTTGACACGTAGACATAGAAAGACTTAAGGCAGGGTGACCCTAGGGATCATCTTAGAAAAATGGTGCACAGTGGCAGCTTCACTTCACTTCCCATCCTGTAAATCTACAGACCCCTTCAGCTCCTGCATGGTGCGTGCAGCGTAGTGTGAGATGCCCATTTTCCTCAGTAATGCTTGGCTGAAGTCTTCAAGGTGGGTTTTGCCAACGCCACTGAGGTGACCCCCAGGTGCTGTTCCAGAGGTTCCAGTCATGCCAGGCAAGAATTTTTTACGGCATTGCACAGGGAAGAGAGCATCTANCAACGCCACTGAGGTGACCCCCAGCTGTTGTTCCAGAGGCTCCAGTCATGCCAAGCAAGAATTTTCTTTTGCCAGGCTGCTTTTCCCAGAGGTGTTGAGGCAAGATTTTGTTAGGCTTCTGAAAAAACAGACCACGATCATCTCGGTGTTTCAGTACACAACCTTGGAGCTGTCCTGCTATGTGCACAGGTACCATCGCATGGGCTCCAGCAGGTCTGAAGCAGGAAGGCTGAGGGAAGGATTATTTACCCTGTAGTCTCATATAGCTCCGTGCTGCATACCAACACAACACACTTACGGTATTGCACAGGGAAGAGAGCATCTGGCTCACATCTCAGGTTCAAACAAACTATTGGTAGCCAAACTGAAGGAAACTCTTTGTCCAGACGTGATCCTGACTGTGTCGCTAAAAGATCTCCCTTGATCTCAGGTTTGGATTTAACCCACGGTTATAAGAGGCAGCTGAAGAACCCAAGCAGAGGATTCCAGCCTCTGTCTCCCTGTGGGGCCAGCTCGTGGGGGGCAGAGGGCTTGCTCCTGGGGCTCTCCCCTTGCATCAGACCTCTGCCCAAGTGTTCAGTGAGTTGCAGCTGTGCTGCAGGAGAGGGATGGAGATGATGAGTGCCGGTTGGACAGATCCCCAAATAACTCTCATATGAGAAGGGTGCCACTGAATTTAAAGCAGTCGTGGCGGTGGGAAACCAGAGGTGACTCACTAGAGGAGGTGGGTCAGAAGAGGAGAGGGAAGAGCCAAATGGCCAAGTCCCAGCATGGCGTGCACCCCACTGCCAGAACTGCGGTCCGCTCTCGGCCGTATGATGGCTCCTCCACAGGGTGGTACAGCTGCATGCTCTG
Source organism: Psophia crepitans (assembly GCA_013399095.1). NCBI lineage: Eukaryota > Metazoa > Chordata > Aves > Gruiformes > Psophiidae > Psophia > Psophia crepitans. The sequence goes on along the minus strand of VWZZ01000861.1, from coordinate 11,119 downwards.
CTGGGCCGAGGAGAAACACAGAAAGATCAGCTGTAATTATTATAAATTACACAATGGAATAAGCTGATCATGTAGTTGGTCTCTATGTCATAGTTGGCATGCGAAGCAAATACATGCATTTCTAAGGATTATGGGCCAGAAATGCAGCTATTATAAATCCTCTTATCTATCCCAGAAGGCCTGTAAGCAAACCTTTTCTTTTTATCTTGGAAGTGCTGAAATATGTATGAAATGTTACTTGCCCCAGTCACCCATAAATATGGCTCTTGCCTATCACTGTGCTTTCATTCAAGACATTATTTCATCCCCTTGGCATGTCATTAACCACGCCGTCCCTTCCTTATCAGCCCCCTCCTAACAGGGAGGAGCGTCCGTGAACTGCTTGTCCCCCTGCGTTTTCCAGTCCGTTTGGGCTGCGTGTGTGAGCCCGGTTTTGGGTTTGGTGCCTGACCCTTTCTGCGAGGCAAGACACGGGGCTTAGTTCTTGCAGCCTCCAGCGTCTTCACTCCACTGCAAAAGTTTGTCTGGGACCCAAGCCAGGGTAAACTTTTACTTGGTGTAGGCGCCAGGGTCATGAGCATCCTGCTTTCTCTCAGAAGGGTCCTTGGACCAGAACTGTAGCTGGCACTGAGAAGACATTCATAGCACTTACAAAACAGGGAATATGTTACTCCATGTAGCTTCTCTCCAGCTTCCATCCACTGCCTGAGGCGTCAGCTTCTCTGGTAGATATTAAAATGTGTTTATTCTGCAAAAATCAGAAAAGTGACAGCCTCTCCTCGGACCTACCCAGCACCTCCTGACTAATAAGTCCTGCATCACTCTTCACTCATCAGCACTATGGTCCCACTGACAGTAGAAGACAAATGGCATGTGAAGCAGCCATAGAAAATAAGGAGGAGAAAAGGTCTTCCCAGCTGAAGAATGCCCTGGGACTGGTCACTCTGCCCTGCCACCCCAGGAAGTGCATGGGAAAAGTCATGCAAGACCGAACTGCTGAGCCCTAAAAAGATTTCACAATAGCTTTTCGGTTTCAGATGCACGGGTGTGCACTCGCATGTGAGAAGCTTTACCAGGAATGCCTCGTTCTTTTAGATGTTGTTAAAGCTGCACCTCCAGCCACCTTCGTGTGTGTGCCTGTATGTCTGTACATACCTATGTAACTCAGCAGGAGTGGGAAGCACAAAGGCATTTCTTCCGATTAACCTTTGCTGCGAGCTACCAAGATGGTATCTTCTTAACGATCCTGGAGAGGGGATTTTCTTTCCCCCTGATGCCCTGACACAACTAGCTGGGGTATTTGCTGTTCTGGTGCAGCACCAGCGCTAGTGCATGGCAGGTACGAAGTGATAATCTGAATGGGTAAACCCCAGGACAGTAAATGCTATTGACTTCCTTGGTTACTGCTCTGTTTTAGACGCTGTGGCTGGAGACTACATCGAACTCTAAGCAGATATTATTTCTGCGGTGCAATACAAATTGGGATTTTCACTTACTTACAGTGAGAACAGGCAGGTGCATACGGTACATCCCCACATGCTGCAGTCAGTTCATGGCTGGTCTGAGCTGGAGGGGGTTTCTGCATATTCAGGAACCCACAGCCCCTTGTCTCCTGTGTACTTGTCTAGCTGCCCCACGTGAAGCCACAGATCCTTTGTATCCTTCCTACGGAACCTTGTCCAATCTTGTTGTAAGTGTGTAAAACGGAAATGTTCTTCAGTTCCTTCACAAAAAGGAAACACTCCATTGGTTGGGATACGAGAAACTTAAGTCTGATTAAACTTTGTCAGGAGACAGTGGTGGCCGTATTTAGTGGTAAGTCACACTTGTTTGGCTTCTACTGAAGGTCATGTCTCGAAACTACAATAAATGCCTCCCTTACCAAAAATTTTGGTATGCTGCAGTGAAGACTCATGGAATGTAGTTCCCTTACCTCAGGTCCCCACTGTATCCTGATCTGTATCTTCCAGGGTATCTGGCCTCTATCTCCCTGGTGCTTCAATGCCTGAAATTTCCACTTTCTGAGGAGGGAGAAGGTTATGGAGGTGGAGCATTGCTTATGGATAAGAACAGAGCATTTATAGTATAATCACTCATCTATATGCTCAAACCCAAACTAAATGTCCATGAGGCATCTTGGCAACATTTCCATAGCCATTGCCTTCAATGTTTGATGAATACTGTTGTTTCATTTTCACAAAACATTAAGAACTTTCCATTGAAGACCTTCCTATGGAGAAGGTTCAAATTGCCACAAGTTAATGATGTTGTCAACAGGATGGTGAGGCAGCTATCAGGCAGCTATTTGGGGATGAAAGATGAGGGGGAGTGAAACAGTGGGGGCATGCAAGACCTTTGCCTGCTGATAATGTGGCTCCCTGCCTGTCATTTACCTTTGTGCTGGATGCTGTCAGCTTTAGTCTATTCAAGTCACTGTGGCCAAGAAATGGTACAGCAGGTGAAACCTAGTGTGCTCCAGAGCAGACACGGCAGTGAAAAGCCAGGATGATAGCAGAAGTTGGTGCAGCCTTCACCCAGCGTGTCCCAGCGGTGTCTCCTGCTCTTCCTCACCATCAATGCTGTTGCCATCTCCTCCACTCCACACCCACATTTCCCCCTTCGTTTCTCTCGTCTCCCCATCCTGCCTCATTAAACTGGTTTTCCTAAGTCAGTGCAGGGCTTAATTCTTATTCGCAGTCGTATTTCCCCACCAGATTATAAACAAACCTTCAAGCGGATGTGAACGTTAGCTCCTTGCCCCCCACACAGCTGCTGTGTTTAGTTTCTGTCAAAACAATGCTGAATAGCAGCAAACTATTCACCGACCCGTCACTTGAGAGGCTGGTGTTGTCAGCAGGTTCTCCATAACCACCTCATCCATCCTCCCGCTCCACGTGGTGGCCTGGGTGTGTGACAGATTTGCAATCCACACTGCATTTTTAATAAGCCTGGCATCCCTCTTTGGACGTCACAGGCACCATTCTGAAAGTCAGTCTCAGCCTCTGACCTCTCTGAGCTTCCCTCTTATATTTAATCTGGAAATACTACTCTAAAAGACGAATATGATCTCCTGCTTGCTTTACGTACCAGCAGCTCATCCTTTGCTTGCCAGTAGCTGGGTGGCATCTCGTCCTTGCCAGCTCTGAGTCCTCTGGGCTGCATCGCTCATGCTCATGGGCAGCTCACTGCCAAACATCCCAAATATGCACGGTGCAGAGCCTGCAGGAAGGCTGTGGGTTTCTTTTGCTTGTGGGTGGAAAACCGAGGCGTGGAGAGATGGAAGCGTGTGAGCAGGAGGAGGTGAAACCCGGTCTGCAGGCTGAGCGCTGGGCCGTGCCATGGTGAGCAAAACACGGTGACGTGAGGCATGATCCACGCTATATTCTTCTGCCGTTGCTGTTGAGAAAGCTCTGCTGACAGTATTTTTGTCCATTTTGATCGGTCACATCTTTTGGTGAGTATCTGCTTGGCTTCATTTGCTGCACGAGGTCAAGCTGTCTGTGCTGTTTGCTGTAATGAAGCAAAATAAAGCAGAAAATGCACTTGGTATTTGAAATACAATGATTTACAGGAAAGGGTTGCAGTCTGTGTTGTCAAAGCTGCTCTGAGTTCCCCAGAACAACATTCATCTTCCAGCCTGGCATCATGAAACCTGCTTCCATCACGCACTCAAAGCTCCATCCAGATCTCTCCAAAACGTCCCTCCTTTTCACTTTTAAATCGCATGGACTCTTCTGACAGGCCATTACTCCAAGACACTTGAAAGTGCTGAGAGATTTCTGCTTGTCCCAAATTACACCTCACTATGGCAATTGCAGAGTAGCTTTCACTGTATCTGGCTGCAGTCTTGAAGAGTTGCAAAGCTCCATTCATGTAGCATCTGTTCAGTGCCCAGACCTGACTTTATCTCACAGTAGATGGCAGGTCCCATCTGATCTCACCCATGACATCTCTCACCCATGACATCTGCAGCTGTATGTCTGGTCCATCTGATGTTCATCCTGTGCTGTCTCCAGACTCATCTTACTTGTTTTAGGTGACTCTCTGAGATGGGACAAGGTCACCAGCTGGAGGTGCCTGTCTTTAAAGCCTACAGGGCAAACATAGACTAGGCTCAAGGCAGATAAAACCAAGGAGAAAGGGATCCCTCTTGGACCAACTTGCCCAAACTGTGGAAGAAGGGTGTTGTGGGGACAGTGACTTGCACTGATACTTTCACAGTCCTACGGTGATCCACCAGTCGCACCTTCCCCTCATTCTACAAAATGCAGTCACAAAGTTATTTCTACCCCATCAATACGTGTACTGCTCAGACAGTACCAGAGGCCATCGGGTGCACCATCACTGATACAAACCTATTTGTGGGAAGTACTGGGTTGCTTCTCTTAATTAAATTTTGGGAGATGGCAAGTCAGAAGTTTAGTTGTGAACAGATTTATTCCTCTGAATCCTAAAGACATTCACTTGCCGGGGGCCAAAATCTCAAAAGAAAAAGCAATCATGCTGTTTGCTTTGTTCTGCCTTTGGCATCAATGGGATTTTGAAACGAATGGGATTAATTCTAGTAAAACTTTATTTCTCTTCATAAACGGACAGAGAAGCTTAATGTCTTAATGGGTTTTAATGTCAAGATCAAATGTTGGATTTGAATCTCCAGCTAGCTCTACCATTCAAATGCTGGGTGGTTTTGTGAGGGTTCACATGATTTCTGAGCTTCACAGTCTCCATCTGTGTTAGCGGCACCATGGGGAAGTGATGTCTGGCACGGGCTGGTAGGAGGCTTGCTTTCATGCTAGGCACGAATTACACGACTGTTAGATGAAAGATGGTTTTGGTGTAATTCATGTTTCTATTTGTTATTAGTACCATTCACAATTTTCTGTCTCTTCTTGACAAGCAGGTTAATGATTCACATTTTCTTTCTTTTTTTCTGCTTTCTCTTGGGAAATGCAATATAAAAGGAAGAAGATGAAGAAGAAGAGGAGTTACAGAAGGAGCTGGAATTGCCAGTCTTGGAGAATGAGCCCTTACCAGGTATATGTGACGTGGAGCTTGCTTCCTCTCTGTGGTGCAAATTAAAACCTGTCTTTTCTAAATTGGACTGATGATAATGTGATGACATTCAGATCAAGGCAAATGAAAAGGAGAGAGATCTGTGGTAACAGACGTTGGACTTGTGGCATGTCTATTACAGCCTGTCCGTTGTCTCAGGATTTTATTTCAGCGTGTTAACACAGTAGTTCTGGGCCTATATAACACCATGGCAGGCACCTGCGGCTAATGCAATTAAAAATGTCTTTGACCTCGTGTCTTGCAAAAGACAGTGACTAGGGGCATGCGCAGGATTTGTTCACTCCTGCAGTTCATGCACAGCAGACATAGGTCCTTGCAACGGGAATGAACAGGAATTTAGAATAAAAACACAGAATGGTTTGGATTGGAAGGGACATCAAAGCCCATCTAGTTCCAACCCCCTGCCATGGGCAGGGACACCCCCCACCAGCCCAGGGTGCCCAAAGCCCCATCCAGCCTGGCCTTGGACACTGCCAGGGATCCAGGGGCAGCCACAGCTTCTCTGGGCACCCTGTGCCAGGGCCTCACCACCCTCACAGGGAAGGATTTCTTCCTAACATCTAATCTAAATCTCCCCTCCTTCAGTTTAAACCCATTATCCCTTGTCCTATCTCTACATGCCCTTGTAAACAGCCCCTCTCCAGCTTTGTGGTTATAGACTGAAGTGGGGCCAGCACTGAACATGGGCCCACCCAGACAGCAAGCGAGACATCAGAGCTGGAAAAGGACCCTGAAAAAAGCTGCCTGTGCATCTATTTATCTTTAAAGCATTTCAAACTTTCTGAAGCACAGTTTATTAATGATAATAGAAGACTCTGAGTAAACGGTTGTTACCAGCAGCAGATGCTGAGACTTTGGATGCTGAGACTGGAGAGAGGAAGATGCTGCAGCACCGACTGAGCTGGGGCAGGGTCCCTGCTGGGCAGAGGCATCCCAGCTCCTGCGGTGGGGCTGCCCATGCCGGTTGGGGCTGTGCAGCAGGACAAAGCTGCTGAGGGACGGCATTTGAGCTGATGCAGCCGTGGAAAAAGTGTAGGGAAAAAAAAAAGCATAAGAAAAAAGCTCTCCCGTCATTCCCACTTATGTCAACGCTGAATCAACGTAGCCTGGACACGGGGATTTCCGTGTGCAACGTCTGCGCCACGTCCCGGAGGCAGCGGTGTAAGAAAGCAGCAATGAAATGGAACATTTTTATGGATGTAGCTTTTACCCTTTGTCAGTTAGAATCAGTTGCAAGGTTGCTTTTATTTTTTGCGGCAGAGAAATGAAAGTGAACCTCCCAGCTCTTGCATTTGTGATCCAACAGACAGATTGTGGAGCAGAGATGCTCTGGACAGCACACAGCTCTAGGACTGGTGTATGAAGAGTCAACTGGAGATCAATACTGAGCTGAAGAGGTGCCCTCTGAATTGTAATTTATCTAAATTCCACTAAAGAGAGAACCTGAGCACATTATTTATATTTCTGGGCAGAAGAATAGCAAATGTTTTCCATGTAGAGTCTGAAAAGTTCAGACATAATTTTTATGATTGTTTTTTAGCATTGCTCACAGGAATGTGCCATTTTTAAAAATGAAAAAAACACACATTTTCCTGGCTTAAAAACTGGACGGCGCCAAAAGAAATGCAAGTATGAGAAGAAAATACTCTTAAAAAAAAAAAGGGTTGTTTTTTCATAAATATCTGAACAAAACCCAGTTCAGGACCAGCAAGATGCCCAGAGGAACTGGGAGCTCAAGCTCCGGGAACCGCTTTGATGTCCAATTGCCATCAGCATCCAGCTGAGGATGACTCTGCAGCACAGAACAGCCTTTCCCCATCCAGACCTCGGTGAGGTTGGACATGATGCTGGTGTGAAGCTGCTAGGAGATGTTCTGGTGGCTGTGAAGCTGCTTTCTGGGCCCTCCATGCCAAGGCAGAGAGAGTTTTCCCCCTTTGCACTTCCTTAAACTTACCTCCAGGTAAGGACTAGATCGATATCTTCCACTTCTGTGGTTGCCCATGACCTGTTACTGGCAAAAAGGGGTTAGCTCTGCCTCCGAGCAGTACCTGTGTATTACTGTGGACCCTCCTGGTGGAAGTGCAGGTCCCAGAAAGCTGTGAAGAAGAGAGGGAGGAGTGGAGGAAGGAAGCTGGGGTCCACTGCACCCCCAGGCAGAGCCAGGAGGAGGGGAGAAGGTGTTTCACTGCCTGGGGCAGCAAAGGGGGGGAAAGCTCTGCCACAATTCCTCATCTCAGTGTCTTGTAACATTGCTGCAGGAGGCCTGGTCCACCTTGGCTTGCTAGGCTAGAGCAGGCTGTCACACTCTTCCTTCTTCTGCTCTCCAGTGACAGGTCCCTCCTTAGCTCTGGGCCGTAGCTTAAGCACCCGTGGCACAGGGATCTGTGCTAATGGCATTGGCATCAGCATCGTCAATGCAAAAAGCAAGTTTCGGCAGCCTTCTCACCACTACTTTGCAACTGCATCCTCATAAGCCCCATCATTCAGCACTTCTCCTGGCAGAGATGCCAGCAGCAATGCTGGCACCGGCTCTCAATATCATGCAGCGTCCAGGGAAAGATAAACTCCACAGACCAGTCAAAACTCACCCATCCCTTCTCCATAAACCTTGAAAGCAAAGCCAAAGTAGGAAATCAAGGGAAATTAAGAAAAAAACCCCAACATTCTGGCTTCTTGCTAAAGAAAATCCACAGGTGACTCCTCTCCTCTTGCTGCCGTGGTGTGGTTACACGCTGCACCACAAGTGAACTGGCCACCATCCAAGCAAAGCAGAAAGCAAATTTCTGAGCAGAAATCAGAGAGTTTGCAGATAACCGGCAAGTGGATGTAGCTGCAGTAATTGAATATATTAAGGACTCCAACTGGACGTGCTGCTCGTCTGCTTCTGCACTGGGGTCAGAGAATGAAGAAGCTTAAATTGACTTAGAGTGATAAAGAGGATGGAAATGGCAGTGCTGGAGGGTAAGCTGTCCAGCAAGACATGGGCGTGTGTTCATTTCTGCTGCCTTTCAGGCCAGCTGATGCTGCACTAAAGCAAACATCTGCATCGTTGCAAAATGGTTTGGGTTTTTTTTTTAAATGCCTTCCTTAAGCCAGCCCAGACTTTCTTTGATTGCTGCAGGATCAGGACACAGGTATTTTTAACCAGCACTGAAGCAACCGCATTGTTGCTCAGCTGCAAAACAAACGTGGTTTTTCCTGGTTCAGCAGGTCTGTTCTCCACTCACGGCTTTCGGCTGCTCCCAGGACTTCTCCATTGAGCCACAACTTCCTCCTTCAGTTACCGGAGGATGAAATATTTTGCCGTCTGCAACTTTTTCCTCCTCTGAGATAGCAACTTACACAAGAAAAGTCTAAACTGGCCAAGATGTTTATATCCTTGGCTAAAAAAGCTGCTTGAGCAGAAAAGGAGCAGCAGACTAAAAAATGACAAATGGAGCATGGTCTGCAAACTATTTTGCCAAGCAGAGTTCAACCAGAGATAGATTTGGGTCTTGCAAACTAGAAAATACCCCACATTTCACATTTACCTCCCTTCCACTTTCCCCAGGCACGTGTGGAGCTTTCTCTGTGCGTGTAGGGGTATGGTGTGACCGATGGCAGAGCCAGTCGTGACCTTGCAACAAAAGCTTGAGGCTGTGGGCAGGAAGATCTGGATTCTGTTTCCATCCCTTTTACATAGCACCCACATCTTCAGGTCTGCGTGTGTTTCTCTTTGCAATGCCACGAACAAATGGGAAGCTGAAAAATCACAAGGAATGCTGGAAATAAAGGGGGATAAAGGGCACAGGGGGTGTGTGGGGGTTTTATTACAAGGAACTCCCTCAATGTGGCTCCCTCCAGTAAAAAAAGTGAGTATTTTTATTGCTCAGAGCTTTGGCAGCATCACAGATACCTTTCCAAACTATGGCCCATTTGCTTATATTGAGATAAAAATAAGAATGTAAAAAAAAATCCTTTCTTGCAATGCAAGGTGCAAATATACATCACACACCTTGAATGTAATTTAAAATAACAACCCACAGCACATGGGACTTGATCCAAAATATAAATGCTACGTAACACATCAGGGCTCAGAAAGCAGATTCTTCCATGTTATTTGCAGGTGAGCTATCTCCTGACTTGGCCATCCTGACAGCAGGGGCCATTATAATAGGTCATCTGAAGGTGAACAGACAGAGGCAAGTCCACCAGATGCAAGCGCTGATGAGGAATGGGGGATGTCCCTTTGCAGGGTCCCTTCTCTTGCCCTTGGTGGCTGGCATGGAGAAGGTGCACCAGCCAATGCAGGAGCAAACTGCATTGGGTATGGCTTTTCAAAAAGCAGATGGTTTGCAGTTTCCCTTTGGTGTGTCTGATAAGCAAGCAGATGTTGGGAGATTTATCTGTGTTTCTTGAAATGGCCAAGTGGAGCTGGGATTCTGGAGGGATTTCTGGTATTTCCTACTTCCAGTCAGGCTAAATATACTTGAGGATGACCTTTATCTCAATATCTTAACCCTACCTCTTCTAATCCTGGTGTGAAAAACAAAACAAAGAGATTCCTGGAAATACGAGGTTAAAAAAAGGGTTCTGGTCCTTTTTTTCCATCTCTGGAAAGGGAATGTGGTCATTAAGGGGTTTGGCAGTTCAGCCTGGTTATTATTTTATTCCATATAAATCCAGAGCTCTTTCATTGTGCTCAGTGAAGCTTTCCTCACCTCTTGCCTTTTTTTTATAGAAAATGTAAATCACGTCTTTTTAAAATCCTTTTGGACCACCAGAGATCCCTAGCCATCAAAACCATCTTACTGGAGTATCTAATGCTTTCAGTTAAAATATCAGTATCCATGAAACAGAGTCAGCAAAACTTCTGACCATTTAAAGCTTTTGCTTTTAATCACAGATGTTGTTTCCAAAGGCAAATTCCAGGGGAACAATCTGTTGTCAGCATGGCCTTTAGGTAGCACTGAACCTTTGGCAGACCTGCTAGACAGAAATTCTCTTCTGGAAGCTCCTCCAAGGAACATTGACTCATTACTTGATGAGAATGGTCACCTTACAAACAGGGACATAGACAAAGCAGAGACGTTTAATGCCTTCTCCGCCTCTGTCTTCAACACTGATGATGGGCTCTGGGACCTCAGATCCCCCAAGTTGGAGAACTGTGAGTGTGGTAACGATAAACTCCCAGCCAACCCCGAACTTCTGTGGAAATTACTGCTTCACTTGGATACATATCAGTCCATGGAGCCCGATGGGATTCATCCCAGGGTGCTCAGAGAGCTGGCTGATGTCATTGCGAGACCTCTCTCAATTATTTTTCAATGCTCTTGGGAATCTGGAGAGGTCCCAGTTGACTGGAAGCTGGCAAACGTCGTTCCAATTTTCAAGAAGAGCAAGAAAGAAGACTCTGGTAATTACAGGCCTGTCAGTCTCACCTCAGTGCTTGGTAAAATTATGGAGAAAATTATGCTGGGAGTTACTGAAAAACACCTGAAGGACAACGCAGTCATTGGTCACAGCCAGCACGGGTTCGTGAGTTAACTAACTTAATTTCCTTCTATGACAAGGTCACCCATCTAGTTGACCAAGGGAAACCATGGTCATTTTTACAGATTTCAGTAAAGCTTTCGATGCTGTCTCTCACAGTATTCTTCTGGACAAGATGTCCAGCACACGGTTTGACAAACACATAATGCGATGGGTGAGCAACTGGCTGAGGGGTCGGGCACAAAGAGTTATGGTAAA
>VWZZ01000860.1:467869-480106 GCA_013399095.1 Psophia crepitans | reverse complement strand
TGCGCGGCCGCCTGGGAGTCCCCCGGGCAGACGGCAGCAGCCTGGGGCGTGCGATAGCGGAGGTGCCCTCCCGCCGGCAGCCTGGGCCGACACGGCGGCCGCTCGGAGCAGGGGTGGCTGCTGGGCCCCTCCGCCCGGTGCTCTGGGCGGGCAGGGGCCTGGCAGCCTGAGCCCGGCGCTGAGAATAACCCCGCTGAGATGGAGCGCTTGCGTTTAACCTGGCGGAGCTGCGCGGCTCCCTGCGCTGGGCCGCCCGGCCAGCCCTGGCAGCAGCCCGGCCGCAGGCAGGGCCCGGGACTGGCATGGGATAGGGCGGCGGGAGGGACGGGGGGGGGGGGGATGGACAGATGGACAGGCAGAGGCGCGTGGATGGCTGCTGAAGGCCACGCTGCGGGCACTGCTCTGAGGAGCGGGCATGAGCTTTTGCCTGCCACAGCCGCGGACCAAGCACCCGCAGCGCACGTGCTGGGTTGAGATCTGCCGTGCTTGTCACCTGGGGTGCCGAGCGGCGTGCGTGTGTGAAGGACATCCAGGCAAACCTCAGAAATGTGGCCTTGAAATAAAAAGAAAGAAACCCTAAAGTGAACCACAGCCGCTGCCAGCGCTTTCTGGTCCGTCTCTTGAAGAGCAACCGGGTCCGTCCCCTCCCGTGGCAGCAGCATCCTCTGCAAACCCTGCTCCGCCAGAGCCTCCCGCAGACTTTGCCCGGTGCCAGCGCCTGCTCCCGTGGCCGGCGGCGGCAGTGGCCGGCGACGGCGGTGCCCAGCGACGGCCAGACAGACCAGACACTCCTCCCTGTGTGCCGGGGCGGCACGGGCTGCTCCGGAGAGCCCTGCTCCCAGCACCCTGCCCCCTCCCTGGCTGCTGGCCTGTGGGTGTGCTTCGGGTGTCTTTCCCTCTGACATCAGCTTCCTCCCCAGAGGCGCACGGCAGCCAAAGCCCTCCCAGGTGAAATGCCCTGCGAGGAGAGCTGGCTGACGGGGAAACCCACCCACCGGCATTTCCCCTCGAGCCGGGGCCAGAAGGGTGGATCACACCGGCCAAGGGGCTCCCCCAAAATCCCAAACGCCGTCTTCCCATGGGGGTTTGCACAAAGCGGCGCCAGCAGAAGGGAGAGGAGGGAACCTTGGGCTGCCCCGGCCTTGGCCGCCGCCGCGTCGGGTGCCTGCGGGGTGGGAACTCCCAGCGCCTCTTCCCACCGCCGCCATCTGCTGAGGCCAGCAAACTGGAAACCAGCTGCTTGCCCAACCCTCACCAGCAGCCAGGCTGTTGTCATTGCTATTTGCTTTACATCAGCTCTGTTTGGTTTGGCAGGCTGAGGGCAGCAGGTTCAATCCAGGCAATTTTACGAGGACTGGTTCCTGTCCCACACCCCTTGTCGGTGAACACGGCGTACATTGAGGATACCCTCGCCCCACAGCCTGGGGCAGGAAAGGGTGCGGCTGAAATTAGTGTTTGCTTCTCAAGGGCAAGCCTGAAGTGCCGGTGTTTGGGAAGGTAATCACCGGGCGTGAGAAAAGGCCTTCTGCATGGTCCTGGCAGCTCCCCGTGTGCTGAGGGTGCCTAGTCACCTGCACCCTGGGCCCATGGGGAAGTGGGGGTAGGTGGCCAAAGGCAGAGATCATGCCAAGGGTCATAAGTATGTCCAAAGTCGCCTGCCAGAGGGACTGAGGCCAGCGTGAGGGATGTCCCACGGGGATGAGTACCCTCCCACAGCTCTTGCCCCAGGCAGCGCCTGCTGCTGACACCCGGCACGTGCAGCGTGCTCCGTTTCCACCTGAGATACATCTTGTCCAGGCAGCTGGTACCCGGGGTCGGGAGGGGCTTTATCCTCCACATTTCGCACTGATGTGAGAAAGGAAAAATGCCACTCTGGCTGCTCCCTTTTTCCCAGGACAGGCTGTCTGCCCTCCAGGCAGCAGGGCGCAGACACTCACAGCTCCTGGGCTGCAGGGAGCCACAGAGGCCAGTTAGTCCAGCGTCCTTCTCCTCATCAGCTCCTGCCCCGCCTCAGTCCGTCAGGCAGCCTCGGTGCCCCGTCCTGCCAGTCAGTGACCCTGCCGGGGCGGGGGTGCCCCCCCTCTGTCTGCTGCTGGACCTTACCCGGCGGGAAGGAGCAGCAGGGCAGACGGCAGGAAAGGAGCAGCAGGGCAGAGGACAGGGAAGAGCATTGGGGCAGAGGACGGACTTCAATGCGCGGCAGCAGTTCAAGTCACCTCCGCCCAGCCCTGCCCTGGCGGCTCCTTCCCAAACCCGCCCTGCCCCATGGCACGCAGGCCCAGCTGAGCAGTGACGTGGGCCAAGAGCAAGCGTCTGGAGATTTGGGGTGTGAGGGGGCAGCCCTGTCTTGCTTTAGGTCCCCTCCTTCCTGAGCCGTGTATTTCTTTCCCTTGTGCTGGCCATAAGAGCACGCAGCCGTGTGGCAAACCAGTTCAGAGAGCTGATCTGGCTGGAAACGGAGCACTTTATTTCAGCAGGTTGGAGGGCAGCTTGGGCCACTTGCTTCTCAGGCTTGCTGCCGGCTGAGCTGCTGGCAGGGCCCCCTTCCTGCTGGGGGACCCCATTCCCGCTCCTTGCCGGGTCGAGCTCTCAGCTGTGGGGTGAGGAGCTGCCCTCCTGTGCTACCCCAGCAGAAAACTCTGCGCTATCTTCTGTCAATCAGTGCTCCGCTGGTTTTGCAAGGTGAAATGGCTGGGAGCAAAGTCAGGAGTCAGCAACCGGTGCAGGGAGAAGGCTGGGTCCTGTGCCAGGAGCAGTGGGAAAAGCCAGCCTACGGCAGCGGGGCTCGGGCTGTTGCGGAGCTGCAACTTGGGAGGCCAGGTAATGGGCCGTGCTTGCGTGACGCAGCACGCAGTGCCAGCAACTGCCCAACACCCCCTAAATCAGCTGATCCACATCTGTGAGGAACAGCCGGCACCTCCCGAGCCGAGCCGGGGTGCACGGCGCTGCTCTGGAACCTCACAGTGAGCTGCACCGGTAGATGGCTAACCCCTGGAAAGAAAAGATGATGGTTTTTCTGCCAGATCAGCTCCTGGATCTGGTTTGCCCAGCAGCTGTGTATAGTGTTGCGCTGGCACAACAGAGAATGCGAATGAGTGTGGACGGGTTGGGATTGCTTAGACCGCCTTGAACAACCCTGGCACCAAAATGAGCATAACCATGGCCGTGCAGAAGGTCCCCGAGCTAACAGACCTCCAGGTATCTGCAGAGCCTTTCTGAGTTCAAGCCTGGGACAAGTCTTCACTGAATTGCCTCACTAGGACAGGCTTTCATGGGTGCTGGATCTGAGCTCTAGCAGCTTGGGGGGGAGGTCACCTGCCCTTTTGCATAGTATTTGAACACATTCACATTTCCCTGCAGAGCTGAGGTGGTGTGAGTGGTTGGCTGCTCTCCCATTCTGGTTTATCCTGAGTCCGTAACATTTTCGCTCCCTGAAGCATTTTGGTTTCTTTCTCCATTTTTGGGTAGTTCTGATGCCAAAGCTGGCAGTTTTGGTGGCCTCTGTCCCCCGGGCAGCATTCACAGTGAGGTGCATCCACAGTGGCATTGCAGGGGGCTGCGTAAGAGCACCACTCCTCTCACTTCATCCCGAGCGTGCTGCCAGGCCAGCACTACAGGGGCTTGCAGAGCTGCCCCACTCTCTGCGCAAACCCTCTTCTCCCTCCACAAGCACCGAATCCAGCTGTATAACCTTCGGGCTGCTACCCTGTATTCTGGGCTGGGCTGCACTCATCCTCTCGGTGCTGATTTTCCTCTCCCTCCCCAGCAAGCAGGATCGCTCTGGAGTGAGCCACTCACTGCGATCACGACTATTGTGAAACAGTTCAACTTCCTACGGGAACAGCAGCCCTCGCCTGTCAGCCTGTGCCTGGCGCTCACAACGCCTCCAGCACTCACAGCCCTGCTTCCTTCTCCCTGACGTGCGCACATGCATGCTCCTGCACGCACAGCCGTCCCTCCCCCAGCACGCCTTCTGCGCCCGCCGATTTCCCAGGGGCCGGGATGTGCCCTGCGGAGGGGATGCGGCGGCATGTTGGGGGGGCCATGCCTCCCAGCGATGGTGTGGGAGGGATGCACAAGGAGGATGAATACGGGTCCTGCTGGGAAGACCCCTGGGGAGGTGACCGCCACACAGGCCAGCATCTTCCTGGGTGGGTGGGCAGTGGCTGTACGTGGACCACAGCCCCCGTACCCTGCGGGTTATCCCGCACCCAGCAGCAGCTGGGCAGCAGGCCCGGGCTTTCAGGCAGGCACATGCCCCGGGGGGGAATGTCGGATGCCGTGGCCGCCACGCACGCTCGGCGGTGTTCCCAGGAGGTGACTCTTTAGGAAGTGGGTGCGTCCCACCGGTGCCATGGCGGGAGGCCCAGCGGGAACTGCGTGGGAGCGAGGAGAGCCACGGAGCGGGTTGGGCCCTGGCCTGACCCCCGGTCATTAGGGAGAAGGCAGCTTTGGTATGAGTCAGCAGCAGAGCTGGGCGCAGGGTGAGCGGGACCCAGAGAGCGCAGGAGCAGGGCGGTGCCAATCAGCATTGTGACACGTCCTAATTGCTTTAGCTTCCAAATCCACGTTGTGCTATTAAATTTGCTTGCTTGCACGAGAAACAAAAGCAAGAGGCATTCCCCAAATCTCCCCCAGGCAGTGGGCTCCAGTGCCTAACCCAGGTCTTGGCAGATCCTGCCTGCGCCAGGCAGAGGAAGGAGCCCTGGTCATGCCACCTCCTGACGAAAACTCCCAAACCAGCAAGCCCAGGGTTGCTGCCTTGCCTGGGACCAGGCACCGGAGCGTCACTGACGAAGCCACTGCCCACGAGGACCAGGCACAGAGGAGCCGCAGCCACCGCGGGCGAGGAGCTCTGCGTAACGCCTCTGGTCCCCACAGTTGGGAAATAGCATTGCGTGGAGACCAGGCGCTGCAGTCAGCTAGCATGGGACAGGATCACCGCTGGCCGCTCACCACGTCATGCCTTACGTGCGGGAGGTCAACCCCAGGAGCAGCCCCTGTGAGATCCCAGAGGCTTGGCCGTCGTCAGACATTGATTTTGTGATTCTGTGTCCACGGTACCCCAGGGCAGCAGGAAGCACAGGCAGCAAGGGTGGGAGCCCCCCGCATCCCCTCCACCCCATGGGGTCCCTTGGCTTACTGCTTGGCTCCCAGCACCGAGTGCTGGGCTAGGCCTGCCGGGCTCCTCCGTGGCCCCACCGGCCTCCCACGCACCCGCAGAGGTCCCGCGGGGAGAGCAGCTTCCTGCTGCTGCTGCCACCTAATGGAGCCGCTCCTCTGGCCCGGGTGAGATGAAAGCGTCAGTGCTCTGCGCTGGCAGGCCAAAGCTTGCACACCCCAGGCAGCCTCTTGCCGGGCTGTGCCCATGCCCACGCTGACAGGGAGCGGGTGTGACATGCACGTGCTGACATCGGTGAAAACCTTGAGCACGTGTCACACCACACGGCAGGCAAAGAGGGGACCAGGTCTCCCCCTGTAGATGGTCACCCCTGAATCTTGCTGACACGCTCTCCCTCCGTACGCACGCACGTACGGCACACCTGGCCCACGTGGCCACCGAGCGCGTGGAGGTCTTGGCTGCCGGCAGCGAGCATCTGAGCCATCGGTTTGTTGCGGCTGAGATGGGGAAAGCGAAGCAGCTCCCGAGTGATGCAGGTCATGGCAGGATGCTTTATATAACCCACAGCCACAGAGAAAACCAAAATAGCTGCCTCCCTGCTGCTCGGTTCGTCTCTTCCATCAAACACGGATAAAATTAGAGCAGGCGGTGACGTGCACCTACGTCTGCGCAGGGACTCCAGGGAGACGGAGGGAGCCGGCTCGGGGCTCTGCCATTAGCGGCACAGCCTGCCAGAGCTTTCAAGTAAAATCCGTCAGCCAGGCTGGTGTGTGGCCGCAGGGGATAGATGTGTGGAAGAGGAGGAGGAGGTGGGGGCAGGGGGGGCACGGCTACCAAAAGCATTTGGGGACCGTTCCATGCCTCGTCGCTGCTTTTTGGGAAACATGGGCTGACCGCTCGCACGCAAGCTGGGCTTTGCAGCCACACCGACCCTCGCCTTCCCAGCGTGGACACTGCAGGGGTTGGAGCAGGGCTTCTCCGAAGGCTGAACTCCAGACTGACACATCTCAGAGGGCCGAT
Source organism: Psophia crepitans (assembly GCA_013399095.1). Lineage (NCBI taxonomy): Eukaryota > Metazoa > Chordata > Aves > Gruiformes > Psophiidae > Psophia > Psophia crepitans. The sequence continues at coordinate 473,964 of VWZZ01000860.1, read as the reverse complement.
CCTCCAAGCAGGGGAGTGCCGGAGCAGGAACACTTCTGGCAGAGCTTTGGAGCAAACATGCCTCCTTGGGCTGGTACCCAGAGCGGCTGCTGTCCCCTGGGAGGTGAGCCGCAGAGCTGGCCAGCCGCGCTCCATCTCTGCTGACTTTGCAACCTGGTGGAGCCCCAGGTGATGTAGCACTGAAGGGTGGTGAAAAGCTGAGTCAGAAAACACTGCGTGGAGACTCAAACCCCTTTAAGAAAAAAATGAACAGGAAAAAAAAGCCGTCACAAAAGCCTGGGCTAGCAGCTGGAAAACAGTCAACTACATTCCTGTATAGGCACCCAGATAAGGTCTGAGCCTTTCACTGGCGACATAAGAAACTGCAATTGCTGAAAGCCTCTGAATACTCTGTAAAAATCAGTGTCATTGTCCAAAGCGCACACAGATGGAGGCGTGTCTAACTCTCCCTCTTTTGGATGCGTTGGCTTTGTTTTTTACTGTCTGGTTTACTGGTCTGAACACAGGTGAGGGAGTCAGGAATGCAACTGACCGCTATGCTGTGACATTGCCCGGGTCTGTGACCTTGGGCACATCTTTCCTTGGCATCCGCATGTCTGCGTGGGTGCCTTGGTGTCCCATCCTTTTCTCTGGGGCTAATGTTCTCCATCCTCATTCAGCTGACAGGTTAAGGATTCAGGAAGGTGAGCGAGTTAATATTTGTCAAACAGTGAAGATGACAAGAGCCCTGGAGAAGAATTCAACATTAATCTTTATTTATGCAAAAGCAACCAGGAAAAAAAAAAAAGGAAAAGGAAAAAGGACAAAAGGTTTAAACTCGCTTTCCTGGTCTTAGGGACATGTGCCCATGTGTGATGGCAGTTTATGCCCATCCCTTGGAGCACTGCCACCGTCCCCCTCCACCTCTGTCACACGGCAGTGCTGGATACCTCTGCTCTCGGAGGGGTGGCGCAGATCCCAGCCAGCTCCTGGAGGCAGGGATCACAGGTATATATAGCAGCACGGCGAGAGGCAGGCTGGGCAGCCACAGCAGCAGATCCTCGTGCTGGGCTCAAAGAAACCCCAAAACCACAGAGAGCAAATGAAATCTGCTCACCTCCCCCACGAGTTCCTGGAGTTAAATGGCTTGACGGGAGAACTGGCCAGACAAGAGGGAGAGGAGGGATACCTGTGGCACGCTGCGGGGTCCCTCCCCACTTGGTCCTGCCCTCAGCCTGCCAAGGCCACCTGGAAGTTGCTGCGTTTCCTTGGGGACATTGTTTGCTGAGTATCCATCGCTGCTTGTTATCTTATCTCACCGATTTCTGAGGAATTGCCCTGCCATCTAAATGTCAACCATACAGTGCAGAACAACCGGCATGTCCTTGCGTCCTCTGTTATCTTCTCCTTTGGCCCAGGACAAGGCCGAGGGATGCATGCCCACGTACAGCACGCGGGCGCACCTGAAGTGGTGCAGGTTGGTTTTGCATATTCAGTGAGGCAATTCAGCACGGGTGGTTGGGAATCAAAGGGCTTCTTGAGACTGTGCAGCAAAATCCAGCCTCTCTGGGTTAGTACTGAAGCCTGTGTGACGACTCCTGGCCACAGACAGCTGCACGTGCATCCCACAAGCCAGCACAGCCTCCTGCCCCTGCCATGCTGCTCCGAGCAGGCTCCTGCCCGCTGCTGCCCACACTGCCAACTCCACACGCAGGCAGAGCTCTTGGTGCTGCCTGCCAGCTGGGCAGGGGTCATTCATCCCGTGGCTGCCCAGGTTATCGGGCTCCTTCATTTCACTGAAATCACTGGTTTATGGGTAGCGTTCTGCCCCTCAGAGAAGGCAGAGGTCAAAGGGAGCAGCAAGGATGGGACAGGCCAGAAGGGCCCACAAAACATGTCCTTTCCCCACAAGCCACAAATCACCCCTCCTCAGACCGCGCTGGCTGCTGCTGCAGAACTATGAGACACCAAAGGCAGGCGAGGCAGCCATGGACCAGCTGCCAGCAGAGCAGGGAGAGGTTGTGCAGCTCAATGGCACGAATATGGGAAACCTTTGGTGCTTCCACCGCACTCACACCTTCTCTGTGCTCTCTCCTGCACACCAGCTCTTGAGGGATGGAAGAAATAACACATGAACATCGAATATCGGGCATATTTGTTGCAGGCAAGGGCAGAAGAGCACTATGATACAGTCTGGGATTCCCCTGGGGCTGTTGGAGGACTGGTTTTTACTACTGGGATCTCTGCTGGGATGAGATGAATGGGGAGCAGGATTAATCTCCAATCCCTCTTACGTCACTTGACGGAAGATTTAATGACTGGGATTTCCCTCTGGTTATCCTGGGGGAATTGGAGCTTATTTTACGAGCTCTCGCCCTGCATCAGGCAAGGAGCTATTCTCAGGCCGTTGGAGTCTCTTTAGAGGAATAAAAATTGTTTTCTGTGAGTGGTAGCAAGGAGCAGCCTGACACAACTGTGGTCTGAAAAGGATACTTACAACAGGAGCATCTTTTTCCTCAAACCCTCAGCATATTGCTCTTTCATAACTGTTCTGTAGCCCAAAATAACCTGTCCTAGCAGCTGGTGTTACTTGCCTAAAGAGGAAGCTGAGGCCCTCAATGAGGTCAAAGGGAACAGCACCCTGTCTAGACTAACATCCCTGGGGATTTCAGCCCCAGCCTCCTGGAAATCCCCCTGGTCCAGAATTGCCCTGGTGAGTCAGAGCCACTTGCACAAATCCAGCAACAAGACAAGCTCCAGAGCTATCCCACCACGCTGACACCTCTCCTGTGCCCTGCTCCTCTTGGAAGGCTTCTGGGCGTTCTTCCCATTCGCATTGCAGGCCAAAGGAAATTTCCACGTTGCTTCTACCACTTGATCCTTATCAGCTCTTCTCAGCCATGCTGCAGGACAGATGAGAACCTGCAGTTGCACATCCTATCCATCTTTGTTGCCTGGTTTTCCCTTGCCTCCTAGTAGAAGGCCTTTCCTGTGCTGCTCAGCAAAAGGCATTTCTTGTGCTGCTCACCGAAAGGGCTCTCTGCTAACAGGCTCCGTATGAGGTGTTGCATGCAAGGGTCAGCCATTTCTTTGGGACTCACGAAGCCCAGTGCACTGGCAAGGCTCGCAAGGCCCACCAGTCTTTGGTACAACGCTTAGGAGGGACTTCTTGCCTGTGGCCAGCAGTGAGAAAACCAGTATCCCTGAGGTACTTCTTCGCTGGGTTTTGGGGTGCCTCCTGCGCCCCCATCCAGCCCGGCAGCTCAGCTTGCCCTTGCAGAAGGAACTCTGCAATGCAGAAGTTGCCCATCTGCACCAAGTGGCCACGGAGGCTGTGGTTTGGGTGAGCCATCCCGCTACATGGAAGCCTTTCCATAGAGGAGTTATTAATATTCCTGTTGCCCACGTGCCCTGCTGACTGGCTTCCAGGGATAAGTGCTCTCCTCATGTGCCTGTGAAGAGAGGGGACTTCCCAGGCCTAATTCAATGCTTCCCATTCCTGCTTTCTTACACACCAATCTCTGCCGAGGCTATGAATACGTCCTGCTGATTCAGTGTTCATCCAGCCAACTTCCCCTTTTCACAAGGAGAAATATTTATAATCTAGCACTCAAGCCACCACACAGTGCAGCTGGTGGAAGACATCCAATAAACATCCCATCTAACTGCTGCCTTTGCTGCCAAGCCTCCTCCCAAGAGTTGGCGACTTGAGTAGCATTCGACTGCGCTGTTGTTGATATATACGAGGCAACGTTCGTTAAGCCGTTGGTTAGATGCTGACCTCTCTGGCAAGCTGCATAAAGGAATGTTCTTCATGGAAATCTTCAAATAACGAGCTGAAAAAACAGTCCCATCAATCTGAAAGAATTCATTAAGGGTTGGCTTCAGTGGAGAACCTACTTGGTACTCTCCGTTGCATCTAGCATGAATATATCTTGAAATATAGTGTCTCTGTGCATAAATGTCCTCTGTTTATTATTACCAGGTGATATGAGGATAATACAATTAATACAATTCAGAAATAGTTGCGCCGTAGCTACGGCTGGGATTAATTTTGTGTTTAAAATAGGGATTCGAGTTCTGTCCTGACTTGGTGTTCCCTCTTCAGCATTCTTGCACCGCTTGCTACATATAAGAAGGAGAGATCTGAGAACAGACAGATACAAATGTTAAATAGCTGAAAAGTTAAAAACAATTAAAATTAGTCCTTGAAGAAATACAGCCTGTAGTAACAACCTTTTGATGTTTAATCATCACCATAGTAGAATAATAAAAAGACTTGAGGCTTCCTACGCAGTAAAATCTTACTGCTATCATGTGTAAAGCCTACACAAGAATATTTATTTTTTTAATTCCTGGGTATTTTTCACACTACTTTTGACACATGGCAATTCCTCTGGATGGTTACAATAAGAATTCAGTTCAGAATTTTTCTTTTAAAAACGTGACTGAAGTCACAACTCATCTCAACTGGGGATCATTTGCGAGAGTTGCTCTTGAACGCGCTCATACACAAGCCTTTCCTCATACCTACTCACGTATTTCTCTCAGGCCCTGTCTCTCCTCCACCTTCCCTGGGAGCCGACTTGGCTGTGTTCCCATCAGGTACAACTGGAGGATGAGTTTTGTGGCAGATAAGCTCTCGGTTATGAAGAGCTGAAACTGATTTAAGGAAATATCTTCACAGATGCTGGAAAGTGAGACTGGAAGGCATTTAAGTCAAGAATTCAGCAATATTGAAAAGCATTGAAATGTATATGGCTGGTAAGAACATTCAAATTTTTAGAAGTCAATGTATGTTTTCAAAAGGGTGGTGAGTCTTCCACTGAGGTCCTCTGGCTGGCTCTAACTGGAGATTTGATGCTGGACTAAGTATGTCATATCTATTGCTAGCCGTTATCAGAGGGAGGGCAGTGGAGGAGCAGGTCTGGGAGCTGGCCTGGGCGTCCCCAGCAGCTGACGGGTGAGGTGAGTGAGGACGCCACCTGATCTGCAGGGAGGTGAGCCTGGCATGGCCAACCACCTCCTGTTTCAGGTGCTGTTCGTTATAAATTGGCTTTATCTCTTCCTTTCACTCATTTGTTTGATGGGTGAGGACTGCTCAGTCAGAACAGCAATACATGGTGTAACTGCTGATTAGACCTTGATTTCAACATAAATTCAGTTTGAAGAAACCTGGGGTGGGATTTACCTCACCGAAATTAGATGTCTGATTCAGAGCAAGATCACCTTTTCTCTAGAATAACTTCTTTCTCTCCACACTTGGAAAGAGGATGCAGTCCCCGTGCCCCATATTGTGGTTTAACCCCAGCCGGCAACTAAGCCCCACACAGCCGCTCGCTTGCTCCCCACCCCCCCGCCCCCCGGTGGGATGGGGGAGAGAATCGGAAGAGTGAAAGTGAGAAAACTCATCAGTTGAGAGAAAGACAGTTTAATGGGTAAAACAAAAGCTGTGCATGCACAAGCAAAGCAAGACAAGGAATTCATTCCCCACCTCCCCTGGGCAGGCAGATGTCCAGCCATCCCCAGGAACGCAGGGCTCCATCACGCGTAATGGTGACTTGGGAAGACAAACGCCATCGCTCCTAACATCTCCCCATTCCTTCTTTTTCCTCCAGCTTTGTATTGCTGAGCCCAACGCCATGTGGTATGGGATATCCCTCTGGTCAGCTGGGGCCAGCTGTCCCGGCTGTGTCCCCTCCCAACTCCTTGTGCACCCCAGTACTGGCTGGTGGGGTGGGGTGAGAGGCAGAAACGGCCTTGGCTCTGTGTAAGCGCTGCTCAGCAGTAACTAAATCATCTCTGTATTATCAACGCTGTTTCCAGCACAAATCCAAACCACAGCCCCATACCAGCTACTATGATGAAAATTATCTCTATCTCAGCTGAAACCAGGACACCCCATTAGATGCAGAGATGGGTATTTGATCAGATGGATCTCAGCTCTAGACTTTTAAGAAAAAATAGTCATAATGTTATGTCCCGAACCTTTAAACGTACTCTCTTTTGTGTTGTCCTGAGCCTGCACTGAGTTTCACAACTGAAAGAAAAATAATGGTATGACTTAACATTGGAGAGTTTGCCTGTTAAGACATGACAATCCCCCAAGCCTCTTT
>VWZZ01000860.1:443610-463358 GCA_013399095.1 Psophia crepitans | reverse complement strand
CAGCGGGCCTGTGCCGGGGAGGGGGGGGGCTGGACTCGCCTGATGCTGGGGCCACCAGCTCGCCCAGGGCCCTTCCCGCCGGCATGTGGGGAGCGGGGCAGGTGTCCGGCTTGCCCCGAACCCAGGCTTTTCCCCCCAAAGATCTCATCGCAGCGGGCAGGCCTGCCGGACGCTCTATAACCCCTTCGGCGAGCGGGTTGTGCGGCGTCCGGCGGGCCCGTCCGCTGCCGTGAGGCTGTCCCAGGGCTGCTGGCACCGTGTGAGCAGGACAGGGTTAGGGTGACGTGGCTTTCCCAGGGCCCCCTCCTAGCCTGCGGCCCGGCGCAGCGGGATGGAGCGGCAGGCCGCGGGGACGGGCAGGGCGAGGGGCTCAGGGGCAAGGGTTTGGGGCACAAAGTGGTCATGCCCATCTTGCTGTGCTGTGGCCCGCGTGGGCTCTAAGGAGGCGGGTGTTTGCTGTGGGGGAGAAGATGATCCTAAAGGATCTTTAGGGAGTGTAGGTGAAGGGCCAGCAGAATATGTGTGAATAATACACCTATGTGACAAGCAGCTGTTAAACCTGCAACAGCTTCACATTAATTCTGCCCTTCCCAAGGTTTTCTTCAAATTTCCCAACCAGCTGAGCAAGGTCTGTTGCTGCGTAATCGCTTCGTAACAGTTTTGCATCTGTTTTTTGTTTCTGTCTAAGCTCCAAAGCTTCAAAAGTAAGCACGCAGTGACAGGATGGTCTGCTCAGGAGTCTCTGAACTCAGTGTTATTCAGTGAGTATTTGAGCTCTGAAATCAAGGTGCCCTTCCACCATCTGCCAGCAGACACCCAAAGGCTTTGGGTTACTGGCGGTTGTGTGTGGTTATGGCTAGAGAAGGCTGGTTCTGGATACTTGCTTTTTTAAAAATCGTGGTGTTCTGTGTATGTGAGAGGAAACTTGTCTGTGTCTAGGCAGAGCCAGGCAGCTTCAATGCTTTAAGTTGTTGCTGTAGCATTTGTCTGGTAAGGCGTATGTGTATCAGACCGAGTGCCATGCTCCCATCTGTCTCTCACTGCTCAGTTGTGAAGCCTCCTGGTTCTCTGGTTGCCCGCTCTTAGGTCAACTGACCCCACGGTCTCTTCCCAAACTTACTTTTCTGACAGGGGACTTCTCTAGGGAGGTGGTGAAGCAGTGAATCCCATGCTTGAGTCTTAGTCTGGCTTAGCTGCTGAAGCTGGTACCCAGGTAGGACTGCTCATGGAAGCTACATTTTACTGGCGCTGTGAAACAAAATAACGTCCTGTGCTAGTTTGAAAAGCTACAAAGAAGCAGCAATAATCTATGCAATTCTTGCTTTTCTTCTTGCCGTTCAGGTGTGCTGTGGCCTCCCAAGGTGCTGTGCCTGGTCTAAGTGCTGTAACCCCTCTGTTAGGTGCACAATTTTCTCTGTGCCTAAGTTTGTGTGGGAAAAGCTAGTTCAAAACACCATGCCTGCAGGTGGTCTCGCTCCTTCTTCACTGGCTGGCCTGCTTCAGTCCCCTGGATCGGGCCACCGAATGTAGGAGGCTGGTAGCTAATCCTGGCTGGGCTCAGTACAGTTCCTGCCGGTGAGCTAAGTTTTGTGTGTGCGATACCCCGGCGCTAACAGTGGCACCCTCTGTTTGGGAGGAATCCGCGGGCCCTGCCAGCTGGCTGCCGAGGGGCGGCGTCGGGGCGGCTGAGGTCTCGCTTGGGCCCGGCCGCGTGCCTCTGCCCCATTGTCGAGGCTGGCGGTTTGGGGAACCCGTCCGGCAGTTTTCGAAGGGCAAACAATGCCCTGTCTGTCGGGGCTGGCCTTACCGTAAATAACGTTAGAATAGCATGAAAAATCCCTTTCAGGTCAACTCCCCCACAAGCGTTCTGGCTGGGCTGTTAGCAGCTTCGCTCGCCCCCGCAGGCCCTGAATGGGCTGAATGGGCAGTGTATTGGGTAATGCTATTCAGCTTTGATGAAAGCAGATAGCAGAGCTTTCACTGTCCAGAATCCTGTTCATGAGCAGGCTGTTGCTGGAGCTGCAAAGGGCAAAAATGGATCAAGCTGCATAATATCTTTGAGCTAAAGATTAGCCCCGGTGTCTCCAAAGCCCGAAGGAAATAGCGCTCAAAATATCAGGGACATCTGAGAGCTTTCTTTGCTGTGTTCTTGTGACGACTTCTTGGGCCCGAGAACCCGGTGTGCCGATTATATGGTGTCACACTGGTGAAGCCAGCATCTCAGTTAATCAGGACACCTCCATTAAATAGTGCGCGCTGTATGACAGCCAAGGCACGTGCTTTTTACGCTGCATGTGTGTGGTCAGATGCAGACAGTCCTGTACTCCAGCGGGGCCTGCTCGCTTGAGCCAAGAGCCTCCGGTAGTCAGATGGCTTCCAGACAGGAGGTGGCTTGTGCCTGATGGCTTCTGGCAGGGGAATGGCAACGCACCCGCCTGTGCCTGACTGCGCAGGCGTGCTTTTATCTGCTCGCCGCTTGAATGCAGGTAGAGCTCTGAGCAGGAACTGCAGCGCGGTGTGAGGATGGTGCTCCTCGTTGTTCTCAGACGCTGACAAATACCATATGGTGCAGGGGCAGCTACAACAAATCCCGTAACAGACAGTTACGGGATAATCTGTATGTAGGGGAAGCTTGTTCCTAAAGTTTTGCCTGCTGTGGTTTATACCCCGAGGCACGAGGATTTATACGCCTTATTATTTTTCCTACCTAATGCAGAAACTCTCACTACCCATGTGAAGGTCTGCACCTGTTCTGAGTCCAGCAGGCTGCCTGCATCAGTGGTAGCCCATGGCAAGGAGTTAATTAGATGTTCTAATAAGAATAAAGAAGAGTGTTTCCTTAGAATAATTTTGGGTACATAGCCCTTTTGTATGGCCTTTGTACAGGGAAATGAGGCTGGTTTTCTGTTATGAGATAAAGGAGAATGTCTGACTTAACCTTCTGCATACCACAAAGTGTTCCATGTACTTCTGTCTTATATACCTTTAAAATTATTCCCAAGCTGTTTAATCTCTTCACCTCCAAGATTTTCAGAGACCCTCAGTAACTTTAGCACCCGTGCTTTTTCAGCCGTACCTGTCTGGAGGATAGGGTTGAGGGAAACTGGGAAGCGTTCCAGTGGAACACACAGTGTTGATTTTCATGCCTTCAGTTTTTTTCACCCCTCTCTGTGGTCAGTGTTTCAACTGGACGGAGCCTTTAACTGAGCACAATGATTCTCGAGTATGTGTCATGAAATGTGTCTTTTTTTTTTTACTCTTTGTGGAAGCATTGTTGTAGACATTCGACAGTTTTTGCCTATTCTTAGTAATTTCATAGACTTAGTGCAAAGCAGTCATTATTCTGTCTGTGTAGTCCGAATTGTCCTCTGAAGTGGCCACTTTTATGGATCTTGGTGCCCAAACCTTGTGTAACTCAGGGCCACGCTGATGGCTCATTTCTAGGGGAACAGATGTGCCCTTCTCCATTTCATCTTCCAGGGAATGAGTCTCTTTTTTTTTGTCCCATAAGGCTTCTCCATATCTCTGTTGCTATGGGAATTTATGACTTTTGCTTGCAAAAAGAAGGCAATGAATAACAGTTTGGTTCAGCTAGAGTTCCTAAATGTAGTCTATATTCAGAGGTTATAGGAGGAAGAGGAATTGGTGTGGTTTTGGGGTTTTTTGGTTGGTTGGTTGATTGTTCTTCAGTGGGGTTCTTTCTTTTTTAAGTGTCAGTAATTACCTTAGAGGCACTCTGACTTTGTCAGCTCCTGGAGTGGGCATGAGGAAGACAGGAATTGATATCGTCATGAGGAAGGAGGCAAACTGTTGACAGAGGAATGCAGCAGCTCCAAAGAGGATGCTATGAGTACTCCTCCTGCCTAGCACAGGCAGCCTGAACAAAGCACTGTGTTCCTCACCCTCGTTGTCTCTTTTACAGATAACTGACTCAGCTGGGCACATCCTGTATGCCAAGGAGGATGCCACTAAGGGCAAGTTTGCCTTCACCACTGAAGACTACGATATGTTTGAGGCCTGCTTTGAGAGCAAGCTTCCTGTGGGTAAGTGAAGTGAAAGCTCTGTTGACTGCTTCTAGCATCTGAACAAGTTCATGTACATATGTGGATTAGGGGGATGGGTAAAATGATCCTGAGTGTGGTCCACAGAATACTGTTTGACTTTTAAAGCTGATCGTTAGGAGGTTGTGGCCAATCTCGCTGCAGAATGTCTGCTGTAGGTGTTGCATTAGAAGTTAAGTAATCCTCTGTGGCTGTCTTGTAGAGCACTTGGGTTTCCTCTGAAAGGGGAATCACATGTTCTTCCCGCAGAGGTCACTGCAGTTGCAGTGAGTGGCAGTCCCAGGGAGGAAACCACAGCTCTTTTGCCCTTCTCCCCATCTTGCAGTCGAGCCAGGACAGAGCAGGATGCCATCTCCAGGACCCTGTCTTTCTCCCCAGCTGACCATCTCTCCCCATTTGGTGGAATGCGATCTCTCCACAATGTACACTTGACAGCAATCCTGCGTTAGGTTAGAAACCGTTTGCTGGGGTTGGGGTGTGTGCATAGAGAACGTGGCCTTGGTTTGCACCCACAGCTGCTCTCTAAGTGGTCAATAAAGGGAAGGGGAAATGAGCAGGACGTCAGCCTCGCAGTCGTGCTGCAGGGATGGTTGCCTAACGAGTGCAGAGGATCGTTTCCTGTGAGTGTGACGCGTGTGCTGCTTTGAGTGGCTGGGCTCAACTTCGGGGCAAATGTGTTGAAAACGGCCGACAACATGGGCTCTAGTCTCATTTGTGGTGGTGTGAGCGCGTGCAAGTTCGTAGGTGCTCGCATCTTTGCATGGTCGCTGTCAGAGTTCTGCTCCCTGGACCTGGTCCTGAGGTCTTAGCCTAAAAGATGCCAGAGCATTTCACAGAGCAGTCGCTAGCAGCGTTCCTCGGGTCTGTTGAAAGGCAGCCTCCATTCTGCTGGTTTGCGCCATGTATAAGATACAAATCATTTGCAAGCAGAAGAGAACTTTCCAGAAAGAGAAGGCCATCTTCCTTGCTGGGATTGGTAGGATCTGGGAGGACCTTGCTGGTAACACCTCTCTCTAGTATTTGACGGATAAGACAGTGACCCCAAATGCTCAGGATTTTTTCACTCCAAAGGTAGGGCTTCCAAATGCTCCTTAACACACCGAGACATGCAGGCGCTAGTGACTCATCTGGGAGTCACTGATGCTATTTACTGTCCAACACCTGGGTGTTTGGGAGGTCTCCAGACAGACCCACAAATCCTTTCATAGCTTCCATGTGATCACACACTGAAGTGGAAAAGGCTGCTTTCTTTAGTTGTGTCTAGACTCTTCTTTCAGCGCTTGTGACCAGCGCTTTCTTGCCTAGACTGAGCCCCTTATAGCTCTCTTGATTGTAGGGAATGTTTGTCCCCTGGCTCCCTTGTGTTGTTGCAAGTTTGGTTTACAGCTTTCACTACTGATGAGGATAAAATATTTCAAAGTGCAGCTTCCACCTGGTGACCAGTGGGGTGTTGAGGTGTCAAAATCTAGAGCTACTCAATTGAGTAGCTGAATCCTCTTCTGGAGGCTTTCTCTTTGGGGACCTCCGAGCTGCTGTTTTCTTTTTGGACCCAGACACCCCAAATTCCTTGCTAAAGAGAGATCCTGCATGATGAGTATCTCCAGATTTCCCATACCTGTGCTGGAAATCAAGGAAGTATTGAAGTAAGGGAGGTGGCATTGTGAGGCTTGATCACCTGCAGCACTTGGTTAAGGTACTGTGGAAGAAGTAACCATGTCACAAGGAAGTGCCTTGTTTCCTCTATAGGGTCAGCATGGGAATGGTTTATCTTTAAAGTTGGTTTGGTTTTTTTTCACAGTCTCATCAAGCAAGCGGTCAGGACTTTTCATGCAGCAGCCAAGGGGGATGTTGGTGGAGTACTGGAAGAGAAAAACTGTTGGTAGAGGAAGCCCAGAGCCGTTGGGACCTGAGAGGTCTAAGCAACTGGCATTTCTCAATCCTTAACCACAGAAATGAGGAAGAGGAAGTGAGAAGGAGCTCCTACTTAGAAGGTCCACCTTGTCAGAGTAGAGGAGTTCTTAGGGTTCTTCTTGGAGCTGTGGGTGTTTGCATGATGGGCTTTTTTTCCCTTCTCCCAGAGTGGAAGGGTCTGGTCTTCCTGACCAGTACTCTGTTCCCAGGCACACTCACTCTCGCACCGTATGCTAATTTCTGAGAACAGCCTGGCCTGCATTACGTACTCTTCTGTCAGGCTCTTCCTGTGTGCTCATCTTCATCTCTTTGGTCCTTCTGTAATCCTTCTCTTCCCAAACTTTCTGAAGAGTCTTATGGCTCATTTTTTCTGGAATTGCTGTGGGAATTTTTTTTGACATCTAGTTCAACCATCCTGTTTTTTCACTGACTTTGCAAATTAGGAGCTCCCCTGATTTCCCAGGAAACAGTTCTGTGCTCATGTGAGATGACCTCTTGAAGACCTTCTGGGAGATGTCGGTATCGGTTTAGTTCAAGATAGCTGGGACTTAACTGTTTTTTTTTCTTTGCTGCTGATCCAGTCTGCTGTGGTGAGCCCTGGCTGCAGAAGGAGCAGGGAGTTACTGAGGATCTGATGAGCATGAAGGGACCTGCCTAGTGCCTGGGGCTCAGTAAACTCAGGAAAAGCAGCTTGAGTTTTTCCAGGCCAGTCCCTGACAACGTTAACCTCTTGCAGAATGTCTGTTTTCTGTCCCTTTGCACCCAGCAGCTCTAAGTTTCCTACTTTCTTACTGCCTCTTGGCAGCTCTCCCTTCCAGCCTGACAAATTAATCCTTCCAGTTCTTCTGCTGTTCACTGGCCTTTTCATTTTTCTCATCTTTTCCTGGAAGCTCCAGCTCTCCACCCAAGCTGCTGTATTTTAAACAACATTAAAAAAAAACCCAAACCACTCACTGAAGTATGTGCTTTGGATTTTCTTCTGCAGCTACTGTTGGCTGTCCTACCTGCCAGTCTCAAGGCACCCTGGTTTATGTATGGCACAAGTGGTCAAAACTTGTGGTTGGAGAAAGGAGCACCGAGTGGTTGTATATAGCCTGTCTGTTAAAGAACAGTGCTGGGATTTTAGTTTGTTTTTACAGTAACCGGTCTTTCATAAGAAAACCAAAAAATTCCATCCTGATTTATCCATTGGGCTCTTACATAGCTGGGTTTGAATTTTGAGCTCCCGTATCCCTCAGGAAATTTAAGCAGCAGTTTGTAGTTGATATGGACCGTCTTGTCAGTAGGTTATTCCTTCTTCTGCTAACAGTAGAAGGTGGAGGTGTTGAAGAGCGGTTCAGTGGGTAGAGAAAAAATTTGGGGGTGTTGTACCGAAGATCTGAAGTATCTTCGTTGCTGTGACTGGAGCGACCCAGCGTAACCTGTACATTGAATTCGTTTGTCAGCTGAGGAAGTATCCACTGGACAGCCCCCTAAGGCACAGTGTATTTGATGTACTTCTGGATAAAGACCCTGAAATTCATAGGATAAATGAATTCAGACCTTGTGTTTTGCTGGCAGTCAGCTGAGGGCAACTGTATGCCCCAACGTGCTGGTATTTGGGAACGTGTAATGTACAGACGTTTCCTTGGTGGGTGGTGTAGTGGAACATGATACGCGGGTCAGCTGACGTGCTGCATTCTTGAGAGATTGTATATGCCTGTCCTATCTTTCTATTTATTTATTTATTTCCTCTTGTGAATGCTCTCAGATGTGACATTTTGTAGCAGTTAAAAGAAGCTGTTAGCTGTAGGTGTCCCTAGCTTGGAGGCTACAGCCTTAAAAGATACCTACTGTGCTGTTGGCTGCAGTCGTGCCCTGCTCGCTGTTTGCGCGGCTCCAGCTGGCAGTTCTCTGCTGACGGTGTTTCCCCAGCTTCGGCAGCCTCTTGCCGTCTTGGGGTTTGTGTTAGCAGTGTGGCTCTTGGACATCCGAGCTATTCTCTTTCTGAAAAGATACACTGGTGAAGGGATTGCCTTCATTTCCGCAGAGACTGCAGAACATGAGGGTCAGTAGTCCCTATATGCGATATTCCTCAATTAGAGCAGTTTACCTTCTGCTCCTTTGAACGTAAAATCATTTTCAAGCCCAGTAACCTTGACAAGTTGCCGGTGTGCTTCCTGCTGGGAGGAACGTGAGCTTCCCAGTTGAGTATTTGTCCCTCTGATGACTTGTCTTTCACCAGGCTGTCTCATAGCAGCTGGTATTCATTTTCTAGTCTTCTGCAGTTTTTACAGTGATTTGCATCCTACACACACTTAGCACTTTTAGTTACAGCTTGTTCTCATTATCTTTGGGAGGCTCTCCTTCAGCCAGGATTTATTGTGAAAGCCTCTGTATTTTTAGGCTGGACTGTGCTGCCTCCGCAGTTAGCTGCAGACATGGAGGGAGGGGAGGGGTGTTGTGAGCTCTTCCTCAGTGGTGGGGAGAGCTGGTGATTTCCTGGCAGGCTGAATGTTTTGCACAATGAATCCTTTCATTATGCTTCCAGGAACAGGGAGGATGCCGGACCAGCTTGTGATTCTGGATATGAAGCATGGGGTTGAAGCAAAGAACTACGAGGAGGTATGTCCCCTGGCTGCCTGCACTGCAGGCTCCCCTTTCCCAGCACTCACGTGATGCCATTTGTAGATCTGGGGCTCATGATGGGAAGCTGTTTTCCCAGTGGTGATGAAAGCCTGCCTGTAACCTACAATTCCAGTGAAGCTTTTTGTGTTAGGGATGAAAAAAGAAAGACAAACGTTAACTAAAATTAATTCTGTACTCTGGGAACTGGAGCGTAATCTGTGAATTTTTTTGCTAGGACGTGACCCAGCTTCTGGGCATAGGTGTTAGACGCAACAAGAGATGGAGATGTGAAGTTTCCCCAGGCCCAGTAGCGGAGGGCATTTTAGGTTAATATCGGACACTCCTAAGGGTCAAGTTACGTTATTACTGTTCTGCACCTTGCTAACTGTAAGATATACTGACCCAACAGCCCTGAAATGGCGCTTGTGTGTTTCTAAGAACTAGCAGTGTGTCAGTGTAAAGGTGTTTGGCAGAGCAGTAGCTGGTGTGAAATGGGTATTTGGGTTGGAGGCGTGACATTGCGACATAGGAGGACATAGCTTTCTTGGAGCCAAGAGCCAGCTGCGTGGAATAGCAGTTGCCTTGTGGTTGGGACAGTCCTGGCTGGTTTGGATGCTGAAGTTTGATGGCTGCCACTATGCTTTTAGCTTGCTAGAATTTGGGGTCAGTCAGCCCCCAGCACAGAGCCTGTGCCTCACAAAAAGGAAGTTGTTGGTGGAGAAAGGTTCCTCCAAATGATTGCTGCTTCCACTGCGCACAGCAGCATGGGAGGTGCCTTAGGGAAGAAGGTAGGTAGCAGAGGCTGTGTGCGGTGCCAGTTAGAAAAGGAACAAATTTCTGAGGTGAGCATGCTGGAGCTCTTGTATCCTTTTGAGCTTTGGGCTAGCTGGGCCTGCGTGGCTTAAGTCAGTCTGGAGCACATCCTATGCGGAGAGTAAAAAAAGCACTTGGGGTCAGAGAAGAGCAGAGCAATCATTGGGCCAGCTGTCTGGCAACCAGCTACTGAAGGATTACAAGATGTTGAAATCTTATGGGATGACCCCCAAGAGTGTAACTGGGAGGATTACGGTGACTACATTTACAGAATCTCTTTAAATACAATCCTGCAGCGTATTCTGAGCCACGTGAGTGTAGTGTTACTTAGAAGCATTGTCCCTGTGCAGAAAGGTTCTGTTATGCCCGTGTATTGATGTACTCACTGGTTGTACTGATAAAACTGTCTTGGAAAAAACCTAAGTATCCATTATGCTCATCAATGTAGTTAGATTGTTGGAAAAGGTCCACGGACAAACACGGGCAAAGAAGAATTCGGACTTGCAGTCCCACCTGATACCAAATGCAGATCTTGGCAGTGCTGGCCCGGGACCTCTCAGAGAGGTGAGCTGTTGAGCCGTGTTGAGCAGCATGTCTGCAAAGGACTCAGGCTGGTTTATTGTTTGCACAGCTGCTACGGATGTTTAGCCACACTGCTTTGCAGTTGTGGTTGCTGTAGTATTTGTGGGTCTTGACAGGTTGCTGTAAGGCCTCAGAGGAGAGGATTGTTGCTCAGGTTTCTCTCATGGAATTGCCTTTTTGAGCCTTCTGCCTGTGATGTTCATCTGCTGTAAGGTACCAGTGACCTGTTTTCCACCCCTGTTCTTCTTGAACTGCTGCAAGGGGACTTGATGCAGGGCATTGGAACGAGGGTCATTGATATTGTCCTGCTTGTGGATGGGTATATGCAGTGAGAGGAGGGGTTATGTCCAAGTCTGACTTCGTAAGCTTTCATGGATCCGGACATTCTTGGAGCAAAGCCAACTGGGAGAGTGAGCTGGGTTAGAAAACTGAACTGCATAGCAGTGTCATACCTTAGTTCTCTGGGGTAGGGAGGAATAACTTCCTCCATCCAACATGTAGAAATGAAGATAGGGAAAAGTGAAAAGACTTTTCAGAGGGCACCAAGGAAGGCTTGGCGATCTAGGTTCCTTTACAGATCAGCTACTCCTTGCCAATTCTTGGCTGTAGCATGTATCTTTCTATGCAAGGAAGAGAGTTAGGCTTTCATGAATTTTTGCGCTGAGCAGTTCAGTAGAGTTGTTGTCTCAATTGTTCTGGTGGTCCAGGTGTTCCTTCTAGGATAATGGTGTTCCACCATCACAGATGCTTGATGGGCTTTTTACAAAATCCTTGGGAGCAGCTGTGCATATTGGCATCACTAAAGATGAAAGACTGTCCAGGATATGCGTCTCGGAGTACATGCAGGACTGAAAGTAGCTATCAGATGTTTCTAGCCACACCTATTAAGAGCAGCTGAAGGGATACAGGATGGAGCAGGCAAGCCTTGTTTTTTCCCAGTGGAACCTTTGTAGCCCTCTGTGAATGGGGAAAAACGCCCTCCAGGAAGATAACGGAGCCGGTCAACGCAGAGTTAGCCTGTCAGTAGTGCTGCCTGAAGCCTTGGGTGTGTTTCAGGCCTGCTGCTCTAGCTGAGTCTGGGCCATCGGCACACTTACCCTGGTGCCATATTTTCAGCAAAGCTCTGCTGGCAGGTTTGTGTCCGGGCTGCAGAGTTTCGTCAGTACAGCCTGTTGGCTAGAAGGGGGTTTAACTTCCTGTTTCCTACACCTCCTCACAAACGCGCTCTGAATGACAGCTTTGCCAGCACTACAGGGTCAACATACAGCTCGCCTCAGCATAAAAATCCTCAGATGACTGCTTGAGGGCCTGCTGCTTGCCAGGGTGCGCGTGTCATGGGAAGACCCTTCAGTGAAATGGCTGATTAGCTCACACTGGCCTGGTCACAAGCATCTCTTCAGATGGGCTCTGACGCCCGGGCAGCCACCTCTGCAAGCGACGTTTCAGGGCTGCCTGCACGCTGGGTGCCCTGTTGCCTGTCTGTCGGCACTTGGACTGCTGCGGGATGCTGTCCTGCAGCTTATGTCTGAGTAATCTTGTGTGGTGGGGAGCTGCAGGTGCTCCATGTGTTTTCTATAGTTTTCTGTAGGGCATCTCTTCTGCTGCATTACTTGGGGACGTGGCTTCTGGCCTTCGTGGCGGGGGCCAGTCGCACGTTGGTAATAGTGACAAACTCTGCGCAAGAACCAGAGTTACCCAAACGCGATGCTGCAGCAGTGGCAGGAACTGCAGTTAGCTTCCTTTGAGTAATGTCCTTGTGTCACGGATTTTACATAACGAGTAGTCAGGTAACAGCCAGGACTGGGGCAGGGACACGTGTTTGTGTGTTCGACTTTAGATGGTTGCTGTTGTGGACTGTGCTTTCTAACTGAAAATTCCTCTGGATTTTTCTTTTCTGATACAAACCTTTGGCTTGTAGGACTATGGGTTGCGTGTTCTGCGCAAAAATTATGTCCTATAAAGCCAGCTTTTACAAGGGAAGTGTATTTTTCTTTCAGGCTGGTTCAAAGCCAGCCCGTCCGGTAAGTGTTCCAGCAGCGTCACCTGGTGGCTTGAGGCCGATGGAGCATTTTGTAGCTGCGCGGTCCCTGCCAAGAGCATCCCGCTGCCCTTGAGGCTGTCAGTCTAATGATAAAAGCCCTGAGCTCTTGTGTGTGCAATCAGGCCGCTGCTACTGGGATTCGGGCTGCCCAGGCTTTCTGGGGTGCGTGACAACAGTTAGCTAAGCGAGTCTTGGCGCTAATATCCTGGGTACGTATAGAACAACATCGTATGCGTATGTAAGTTAGTCACCTGGATCTCAGTCTGTGACTTCTATTCACCAGAGCGTTAGTCATGTGGCAAGCTTTTCTACCCACTCCTCAGAAGCTGCCTGTGAATAAGCTAACATTAGGCCGAATAAGGAAGAAATGTGCTTGCATGCATACTATGCTCCTCCGTTGTGTAGGAGGCGTAGTAGGAAAGTGTGTTTCAGAGAACAGGTGGGAGAAGCGATAGTGTTTTATGCAATGGTAGTTTCTGGCTTGTAGAGGTGTTTCCCTAGGGGAAGGATGCCCCAGATCTGCAGTACGTGAGGAGGAGTAGTTCAAACTGGCAGTAAAAACCCATGTGGGAGCTTTTGTTTTTGGCTCAGCGATTGCCTGACTTTTCTGTTTTCTAGATTGCGAAAGTGGAGAAGTTGAAGCCTCTGGAAGTAGAATTGAGGCGCCTGGAAGATCTTTCAGAGTCCATCGTTAATGACTTTGCCTATATGAAGAAACGAGAAGAGGAAATGAGGGACACGAATGGTAAGAGACCATGTGCCCCTTCAGAGAGATGGAGCTCTAAGACTCCTTACTTCTGCTAAGTGTGTTATTAGGACGGTGTTTGGAGATCAAGCAATTATAGCGGTCTCTGCCTGTTTTGTTCCTAGGAAGGGAAACCTCCTATTTCTCTCCTTCTGAAGTAGTCACCAAGTGTTGTGTGTCCCATCTCTAGAAGTTTGTTTCCTTCTGTCTCCATTCCTAATGTTGTTCCCTCTGCTTTTATTCCCAAGTACTGCTGGTGCTTGGGTGCCCTTGCCTTCGTGCTGTATGGTATTTTGCTTTTTGAAGCTTCGCAGGGGTGGGGAGAGAAAATCCTGGGAACTTTGCCCTCTTGAGGCACATCCTGTGATGCCAGATGTCCCGTGCAATGATTTGTTGTCTGTTTCAGAGTCGACAAACACTCGGGTTCTGTACTTCAGCATTTTCTCCATGTGCTGTCTCATCGGACTGGCCACCTGGCAGGTTTTCTACCTGCGTCGGTTCTTCAAGGCCAAGAAACTGATTGAGTAAAGGAGCAAGTCTGCCTCCCCCTCCTCTCAGACCCAGCTGGACACCGCTGGGACCCAGCCATGGCCCCCTGGAGCTATCTCACAGATGATACCCACTGACTGGAGCTTTTCTGCAGATATTTGGACCTCAAAGGGGGAGGGGAGCCTAAAGATCGGAGGCAACGGGGTACTTGTGAAATCCTGTTGGATGTTGAGGGTGGGGGAGGTTTTGATGGGTTTGGGGATCTTGGGGCAGCGATTAAATAAAAAAAAAGATGATTTCATGACAGCTGCAGCAAGCTTTTGCGCTGTCTGTTCTCCTTTTATAAACTTGGCTTGATGATGTCTCCCATCTGTCTGTGACTGTAGTGTTACTCTGAGCCACGTGACCCTGCTTAGCTCTTTAGGTGCCGTGCAGGTAGCACCGGGGCAGAGCGGGGGATTCCCTCTTCTGACCAGCTGGGATCTAAGCCTCGTGCAAACAGAGGTGAGTGCAAAGCAATAGGATTCATCATTCCAGCAGGGCCTGAGGATAGAGGGAGATCCAAGGTTTGGTCCCTGTCGTGGACCTCTGTGTTTCTCCCTGTGGGAGCTGGTGTCTTTGTGCTGACAGGTCAGGGCACTTGAGCATACGTTGGTTCAGCCTGGAGGAGGGCTTGGAAGGAGGGCTTGGGAACGTTTTTGAGCTTGGAAAGGAGAAGCCTGCTTTGCTCAAATAAGCTGTCCAGCCTTGGTCCCGCCCTTGCTCCGCGTGTTTGTCTTGGATTTGCCTCTCCTGAAATGATGCAGCAGTTTTCCTGAAAGCCTTGGTCAGGGACAGCCTTTTCTGCATACAGGAGGCCTCAGTCAGATACAGTCACAGAGCAAATAGGAGCAGGTTATGCTTGGAAACGTGGTCTTACATTGAGCAGGAGACTTCTCATCTAACAGTGTAGCGTTTATCCAGTAGGCAGCTGCCTGAATCTCATTTTCTGAGACCTCAAAGCAAGGTGGACTGCTGCTTGTGTGAAGCATGAGGGTCTGTGCCCTGCTTTGAGGTCTGAGGGTGCAAGGGGTGCTTTGCAAGTTGGCAGAGGAGTTGTTGGAAAAATGTGGATAGACTCAGAAAAGCAGTACAGAGTGGGAACACGGCACTGCTACTTCTGGGGGTGGGTCTGGACTCTGCCCTCAACAGAACTGTTATTCTGTGCGGTACTACAGAGAAAACAAGTAGCTTCTCGTTTCTCAGATGGCATGACGTTAAATAAGCCAGGCTGGGAAAAAAAAAAACCAGCAGGTTAACTTCCTGGACTTATACCTGTTGCAGTTTTTAGGCAGTGATTAAAACTCTCTCACCTTCTTGGCATTCCTTCAGCACAAATGGTTCAGCAGCACGGCATTCTGGTGTTGTGCCTAGACACTTCTGGCTAGCGAAGGGGTTGTTATGGCCCTGGGCCTGGCCTACCATTTTGAAAAAAGCATGGACTTTTAATTTCTGACCTGAATCTGATCTATTGCTGGGAAGGAAACGGTTGTCCAGGGTGAGGTAATGGGAAAGAGGATGAAAACATGACCTGTCATCTAAATACAGTAGTACTTTGCCTCCCCTTTGCCATTGCCAAGTTCCTGGAGTTGTTACTTCCACTGACAAGTGCTTAGATTGCTTTTAATTTGTTTCTTTTTTGATAAAGCCATAGTAAAAACCCAAGTTCACTCCTCTGCCCTTGCATCCATTTTATCCTTGTATGTTTTTGAAAGCTGTTACAGTGCAGAACAGCAGTGATGCCACAGGACTGAATTACAGAAGTCGTTTGAAGGTAGTTTTAGGTCTTACAGTTTGAAGCCTGTAGATCTGTTAAGGTTTTGCTTTTGTTTTTATATAACTTGAACAGACAGTACAAGAAAGGGGCTTTTTCAGTCTTGTCTGTTTTGATACCCTCTCCCTGTCCTTATCTGAGTACAAAGGTATCTTTATCTTAAAAAAGGTGGTGAGGCCTTAAATCCCCCAGGTGACTGTTACACTGTCATCATTCTGGTGTCGCGTTTTATCTTCACTGTACTGGTATGGTTACTGGGGAGCAGCTGTGGGGGACTGGTATGGATTTACCTGTAATGATTGGTTGGGGGATTTTTGTCAGCTTTCTCAAATAAAATTTCTTTGGGGAAAACCAACCCACCTCAGTTGTCCGTGTGAGTCTTGTCCTCTCTGTGCCATTCCTACCGTCTGCTGTTTCCTGGCAAGCTGACCTGTCGCAGGAAGCAGCAAAAGCGCAGAGCCCCTGCAAGCCCTTGCGTTTTTCTAGTGAAAGTTCATTTATAAAGAATTTGAGAAGTCCGGACGCTGGAAAGGTACCAGCTGCGCAGGCTTCTCTGCGGAGCGGGACCAGCATGGCAAGCAAGGCGTCTGTAATATGGGCTACCGTTTGCTGCCTTTCTTCCTCACCCCTTCCTAGTTAGACCCCTCTGTTTTGAGGCTGAGAGTGAAACTAGGCTGGTGCTCTAGAACACAAGATTCAGTTTTTCACCATCGGCTCCCAGGTAAAATTTATAAAGACAAGTGGAATTGCTTTCAGTTTTTTGTGCTTTAGAGAAAATTATAAATTGTCGCAAAGAGGAGTTGATCCTATGTGAGTGACAAATGCTTACTGAAGCCTGGTTAGGTATTTACCCAACTGCTGTCAGATCTCCGCTGCTGAGGCTGTGAGCCTTCTGTCATGCAGGAGTGAGATCTGTCATGAAACGGGACTGGGGGCACCTAAGTGCTACATAACGAGTTAGTATTATCAGGGAGAATTTCAAGAGGGGAAATTCCCAGATCTCTGGATAAGGATTAGCCTCTGCAAGTTCTTGCCTGGACGAATATTTAAGTATGTGAAATTGTACAGCTGTTCTCATGCGGTAGGTTGGCGGTGGGTCTGGGCTGTTCCAGAGTACTGCGGGTGCAGAGCTGGTGTCTTCGTTCCATTTTACTTCTGGGAAACGGGCTAAAGTTGAGCTGTTGCAGATACTTGGGTCTGAGCCCATCTTTGTGTGTGACAGATGCATCGCTGGTAAATCTATAATTGCCTGTAGCAAACTGCATCAGATGTTTCCAGCCTCTTCCACCCACTTGTCAATGTGACTAACGATGTAATTATCGCACCGCTTAACACAGCGCGTGAGCATTCCTAAGTGAGGTATATCTTCGCGTATTCCCCCTCCTGTTCTGCCAGCGCAGGCTGCACCCCATACAAAGTGCCTGCTGCAGCTGCTGTCTGCATGCACATGTAAGGGGATGAGCATTTTACACACTGTTGCTCATTTCTTAGAAGCTGCTCAGGTATGTGAGAAATAACCCAAGTGTACAGCACCTGGGTTGTGTCCTAACTGGCAGATCGGGGACTTTCGACTCAAACTAGTTTGGTAACTGGTTGGCGAGATCACTGGGGGATTCCTGCCTGTGCGTTTCACGGGGTCCTATAGCAGAGGTTTGGGAAGGTAGCACGGCCTCTCCTCGCCCCTGCCAGTTCACGTGATGTATTCCTGTCTCTCTATACCTTTAGCTGCATCCCTTCACTGCACTTGTCTTTCAGATGCCTGAGATGGCCTTGCCCTTAGAGAACAAAGTCTCTAGGAAATGAACTTCCCGTATGCTCCACATGGCTTGTTGGGAAGCAGAGAGCACAAACCTGAGGTAGATACATCTTTCCCCGGAGACAAAAAATTGGCTCTGGTGAAGACTGCAGGAGTTCAGGGTTTGTATTTTCGTCTGCTGCCCCTTCTCTGCCTGAAAAATTTGTCCGGCTTGTGCTTGTTCTGCTGTTCCTCTCCTGATCCATGGCTGGTGGTGGTGTGGTGGCTCTGGCAGGCCTGCTTGTCTCTGAGGAAGGTGGAAGGAGCAGGGGATTTAGAAAAACTGCCTGTCAGCGTTTCTTGGACCTGTTTGTAAACCTGAAACAGGCAAGCCCAAGCTCTTGCTGCAGCACTAAAATACTTGTATTTGCTCAGCAGTGTTTGCAGGAAGCCCGTTTTGTGTTCCACTGGAAGCCTGTTGCACTGGCAGAGGAGTTGGGAGTTGCTCTGTTTCAGCTGCAGCTGAAGTGACTTAAACTTTCTGCAGAATGGCAGTAACGGATGCCTGATGGCTCCTTCTGTTGCCAGAAGTCCGTGTGGTTTATCACCTTAAACCCGATGCATTAGCTTCCGCACTTGCAGCTTGCTGACGCAGCCTGACGGAGGACCTGTGCTCTTCAGGTGTCCGTCCCAGTGACCTTTGCTATGAGGATCACTTGTGTGCAGAAAGCTGCTGTGTCCTGAAGGAGCCATCTGACTTGTATTTCAATTTTTGCAATAAAATGTTCGTGTTTCATAACCTCCTTGGAGGCACGTTACTCAAAAAAAGGCAACGACAGAACCATGCTTGCATTGCATTGCTCAGGCCCACTTCAGCGGTTTCCTGTCAATTTCCTTTCATAGCCGATATTCCTGAGGTAACTTTTCCCTGAGCTTTTAAATCAGTTGCATTATGTGATCTTAGCATAAGCTGCACCAGGAGGTTCTGTTGGAATTGTAATGAGATGCACTTGGTTTTTCTTGGTTATCTGGGGGACGCTGTTCCTACAGCCACAGCAGGCAGAGGAGAGGGGGTGCTGGTGTTTTCCAGCTGCATCC
The DNA here is from genome assembly GCA_013399095.1 of Psophia crepitans. Classification (NCBI taxonomy): domain Eukaryota; kingdom Metazoa; phylum Chordata; class Aves; order Gruiformes; family Psophiidae; genus Psophia; species Psophia crepitans. Next base: position 445,463 of record VWZZ01000860.1, on the reverse strand, counting down.
CATTGTAGCTCTGCTCTGCTGCAGAGCTTTACCCTCTGGGGTTTTCTCACCCCTACCAGCTGCTCAGTCTTTTATTTCCTCCTGAATATACTTTGTTTGCATAATCTTCCCCCGGGTGTGAGATATTTGCTATACATATGTAACTGGAATCTCATGGTGTTACCTTCTTAATTATAATTAACCATGTAGATGCCTTGTCATTTCTTCCTTCTCAGCGTGGGCTGCTCTTTCCTTGTGTCAGTAATGTAATCGATGTACCATCTTGACTCTGAAAACCACTAATGAGATCTTTGAATAAGGCAGTTACTTGCTATGACTTGGTTTAAATGACAGTATTCTTGCCCTTATTTAAATTCGTCGTTCAGCAATGACTTTGCAAGAGGCAGAATGGCACATTTCCTCTAGGTGCTGTGATTTCTTTACATGTTTGTGTAAAAAAATTCAGTGTGAAGTCAGGTATATATTCTTCAGTCCCATTCCAATAAAGCTGAGAGGGCAGCGGCTGTTACTTCCCTCAGGGGCATCTTGCTCTGAGAATTACTGTCCCGCTTTTTAAAGCGTAGCAAAGGCAATGCTGCGGGGCGGCTAAACCTGATTGCAGCTACTGCTGTGATCATTTTATGGAAGAATTTGTATGATGCTGTAGATAATGGGCAAGATAACTCTACTTTTCAAATTGGAAAAATGAAGATCGACTTTTTCAATTAGTCTTTTGGTTTTCTACAACCGTTCCAGATTCCTTAATCACATTTCTGTGAGATTTTGCCATCTAGGTTAAAAAAAAATAAATTATTTGCTAGATGACATTTTGCCAGGCACTCCCCTTGCAGTGGAGGGAGTGAAAGATCCTTAGCAGAACATGTCTGAGCTTTTTTCATACGTTCCTGCAAGCTCCTTTATTCTAAAGCTGATGTGCTGCCTTTGTTGCTTGGAAGGACGACATCTTTATGTGGAAATAGGTACGATGCACAGCAAGTAAACTTTGATGGATAAGTTACTGTTAAAATAGGTGTGTATAATGCTGAACAGCTCTTTAATCTTCACCACATTGCAAGGAACCCTACTCGTTGTTTCATGCTCTGAGCAATAAAGCATCTTCCCAAGGCAGTGGGACAAGAGCTAAGGAGCCTCTGTCATCGCTGGTGTCAGGGATTTGTGCTTCAGCTCCTGACGCCTCCTGTAGGTGTAGGATCACCTATCCTGAAGTGAATGTTCCTCATCGCTTCAGCTCCGCTTTCCCGTCTGTGGCCAGCACTGCTGAACTTCGAAAACAAAATCTTGACGTGACGGTGCGCGTTATCTATGAAGAAAACAAATCACTTCCCTGAAACTGAAGTTGCTAATACTTCCTTATGACGGAGAAGTTGTGGCAGATCCAGATCTAAAATACTATTCATGCCGCTTTTGGTTTACTTCACCTTGGTCAGAGCGAGACGGCAGGAACGCGGAGCGGCGCGGCGAGGGGCACGGCTGCGCTTTACTGACGGTGTGACGGCCGTGTCGCCGCAGGGGACCTCGTCTTCCCGGCGGCTCTTTGAGCCGGGCGTACAGCTGTGTTTACCGCTGCGTTCTCCCTCGGAGCAGTTATTTTTCAATAATGAGATGTAGTACAGTTAAGGGAAAAAGTTAACGTTTGTGCAGTAAGAAGCAGTCATGGCTTTTTTTTTTTATCAGTTGCTTCAGACAGTTTTTTATTGCCAAAATATAATTTGAAAGCTTTTTAGGAAAATAACCTCGAATTCTCGGGAAGAAAAGCAACTTCTCTGTGAGGCGCTGAGGCAACTTCTGCTTTGGGCAGATTTTACTGGGCGCGGGGGCAGAGATGGAAGATGGCTTCGGCAGTCGGTGCTTAG
>VWZZ01000860.1:410701-443589 GCA_013399095.1 Psophia crepitans | reverse complement strand
CAGGAAGCGGTTCCGGGTCGGCGGCGGGAGCCAACATGGAGCCCGTCGGGCTCGCGGGGCCTCGCTGAGGGAGAGCCGGGCCGCAGCGGGGCCGCGCCGCCGCCATGTCGCTGGGCGAGTACGAGCGGCACTGCGATTCCATCAGCTCCGACTTCGGCAGCGAGTCCTCGGGCAGGGGCGGCTCCCGCGGCGGCGGCACCCTGCCCGGCGAGCAGGAGGAGCTGCACTACATCCCCATCCGCACCCTGGGCCGCGGCGCCTTCGGCGAGGCCACCCTCTACCGCCGCACCGAGGTAGGCTGCCCCGGTGGCGGCGGGACAGGACGGATCCCCGTCGGGTATTGGGATGAGGGCAGCTCTCCTCCTCCTCCTTCCCCGATGAGGAGGAGCCCGGGGGCTGCTCCGGGGAGGGCCCAGGCCCGCTGGCAGGGCGGTTTCCCGAGCCGGGGTGCTCGGAGGCCCCAGCGCCCGAAGAGCCGCCGCGGGGCTCGGCCCGCCGGGTGGCAGCGGCCCCCGGTGCTGCACCGGGAGCAACCCGGGTGCGAAGCCACGACTTCAGCCCCCGGTGCGGAGGGGCGTAGGGCTTCGGTTTTGGCACGTCTGAGCGGCGCCAGTCTCAGTTTTATAGGGAGATACCAAGACCCTTGTGACTCTAATAGATTTCTCATTCTTTTATGTTTCCTTCCAGTCACAGAGGACATGGGGTCATCTCACACAGGTAACTCTTGTGTGGTCAGCACTTCAGCATAACCAGGGGAAACTGGCTGAAAAGTCAGTCCTCCGGTTGCTCCCAGGTCGTCTAATTCTATGATCCAGTTGGATCATAGCTGTGCTTTTTAGCAGATGTCGAAGGAAAACGCTTGACTGGGTTCCCAGGGGAAGTTCTTCAGGGTGTTTCTGGGGCAGAGCCACCCTCAGGTGTCACAGCTTGAACACTGTTCGCTTAACAGGTCACTCACAGCGTGTCTGACAACATGGGTGGGCCTAACTAAGGCAAACTAAATTTGTTCCTGTGTCCTTGGATTATTCTTTTAAGGAATACCTGGGTATTTGTAATGGCTTATGGTCTTGTACAATGTCCTACAGTTATGAGATTGGAAATACACTGTTCTCCATTTATTGGACCAGAGTATGTTTAGTATTCGTTGAAGCAAAACAAGTTCCGTGTCTTTCCCTGGAAACCTTGTAGTATGGGGTGGGTTTTGTTTTGGGTGGTTGTTGTTGTTTGTTTGTTTTTGTTGTTGTTTTCAAAGTGAGTACTGGCTGGCTAGAAAGATGGGGCCTCAGGCCATTGCTATTCCTAGTGACAAAAAGAAAACCTCAAAACTTAGTGTTGTGAAGAATCTTTGTCTGAAGTCTGTAAAAGGAAAGTCTTTTCACCTTTCCTGAAATCTTAATTTCCTGCTATATAGGCACATGCTGTTCTCTTCATAGCAGGGCGTTTTTAATTAAAAGTTGTTTTTGTGTTTCAGGATGACTCACTTGTAGTGTGGAAGGAGGTGGACCTGACCAGGCTGTCAGAAAAAGAGCGTCGTGATGCTTTGAACGAAATCGTTATCCTGGCCCTGTTGCAGCATGAGAACATCATCGCGTACTACAATCACTTCATGGATAACACCACGCTGCTGATTGAACTGGAGTACTGTAATGGTGAGATCCCTACTCCCTCTTGCAAACAGGGGGCCACCACGTTGCTGAGTCACCCTTCTGCAGAACCTGCAGGGAGTATTCCTGGGGTGTCCTCTAGGGAGCAGAGGTGAATTCTGCTGCATAGCTCCTGAAGAAAAGATTGAGAACCCTTCTGATCATTTTGTGTCTCAGGTGCCAAAGAAAAAAGCCCAGTAGTTAGTGCAGGCAGTAGATGGTTTCTTGAGTCTTCTGAGCAGCTGATGCAGTGGAAGAAGTGGGTTATTGGTAGTGTACACTTCTAATGTGCCTTGCTGTGCTCTTTTAGGAAGACAGTGGGAAAAAACCATGAGGTCCAGAGGAGGGCCACGAAAATGATCAGAGGGCTGGATCACCTCTCCTACGAAGACAGGCTGAGGGAGCTGGGGATGTTCAGCCTGGAGAAGAGAAGGCTTCTGGGAGACCTCATTGCAGCGTTTCAGTGCTTAAAGGGGTCTTACAAAAAGGATAGAGAGGGATTCTTTAGTTGGGTAGATAATGATAGGGCAAGCGGCAATGGATATAAACTAAAAGAGGGGAAATTTAGATGGGACATTAGGAAGAAATTCTTTCCTGTGAGGATGGTGAGGCACTGGAACAGGTTGCCCTGAGAAGATGTGGATGCCCCATCCCTGGAAGTGTTCAAGGCCAGGCTGGATGGGGCTTTGGGCAGCCTGGTCTAGTGGAGGGTGTCCCTGCCCATGGCAGGGAGGTTGGGACCAGATGATCTTTTAAGGTCCCTTCCAACCCAAACCATTCTGTGATTCTATGATATTCGGGCCTCTCTGCCAGTACAGAGTGGGGCTGTTTTTCACTAGCATCACTTAAATAGACCCCCTGAATTTGGCCAGTGTAAATCACAGCTTAAAAATCTACTGGCACACTACAAGCAGGACTTTTTCCTGCCTTGTGCTATCAGCTTCTACATTTACTATTTAAAAAAACTAAACCTGGTCCTTCTGGTGGTGGAGAAAACTTTAAAATTCCACCCAAGAGTAGAGCAGATGGTATTGTTTGGAGTTTGCAGGGGAAACAGTCCCAGCTGGGATGGAGAGGTAGCAGGATTTGGTATGAGGGTCTGAGCTGCAGCTGCTCTTAGACAGCCGGAAGAGGAGGTCACGTACGGCTAATACTGCTGGAACAGGCCATACTAGAACTGCTAAACTAGTTCCTGTTTGGGTGAGTGGGGCAGCTCCCCTGACTAGGCATCCTGTGTGTGTTTGGAGGTTACGTTAAGCCTTGGCTCATCAGCAGACGTGGGTGTTTTTTGTGGAAAAGGCTATCACCATGTTGTTATCATCTGAGATTACTTTCACTGGGACAGGCTGGGGAGGACAACGGAGTTCTGCAAAGTAGTTTTGAAGGGTGTCAAACACCGTGGTTGGAAGGTTGGCCAAAGCTAGTTTTGCTTCTCTGCTTTTTGTTCTTATGCAGGATGGAGTCCAGTGCAAGTCTCGGGGAACGTTAGCTCTTTGATGCACCATTTATTTTAGGAGTGCTCTGTGTGAGTTATTTAGCTGCCCCAAAAGACTTGGGGCCATTGTAAATTCATTGGAGGGCATAGAGAGAAGCTGGATAGTGCTGGTGTCTGTACATGTTTGTTAATGTCTCTGAACGATTTGTTTTACTTTGGGACACTAACCAAGAGATGACTATATATTCTTTTTAGTATGTGTGCATAGAGGTATTGGTTATTTGAGTCAAGAGCTGATTTGTCTCCTGTAGAGTGTTGGCGATGTATTACCTCTCATACTGCTCTTTGGTTCAGAAGAGCTGCAAAAAAGGTGGCAGAAAATCAGAGCTGAGGAACAGAATTTGCTAGAAGCCTTCATAGTCTGAATGGCTAGGAAGGAGGCTCAGAAGAGGAGGTAGAAGCGAATACTTTGGTTAAATTCTGAATATGAAGAGTGATTTGTAGATAATTTGCAAATGTGAACATAAGGCAGGAAAAAAAAAAAGTTGAGAGGTTACAGCAAGGCTGAATGAGAAACCTTGAATAAGCAAAGGAAATCTTAATTAGAATGTCAGAAAAATCTTCCTAACGTGGAAGTCTGAAGTAAGTCCCTCAAGGAGGCAAAGGAGCCATTGCGACCTGCTTTGGACATCTGCAACTTGACAGGCCAGCGGAAATGGTACAGCAGAAAGCTGTCTTGCACCATACCCGTGGGAATGGGAAAGGGCCTGGTGTTCTGTTACTCTTAGGGCATAGTATATGGTAATTGGGAAGTGCAGTAGCAAGAGGATGTGATCAGAGATTTGGGATTTACTGGTAGGATGCTAAGCTGACAGGGAGTCTCACTGCCTGCAGCCCTCGGCATCGGTTCTGTTAGCTCTCCTTGATTTGCAGCGTGCCATCCTGAAATTGCGCGGTGCCCTGAAGAGCCTGCTGGTTTCAGGCTTCTGTTGGTGGTGCTGCTGTTGCCAATGCTTTGTGAACTCTGCATCCATGTATTTGGCAAGGCAGATGAAGGAGAGAGGCATGCCAGAGCTGGGCAGTGAGTGCGGAAAGACAGTAACTTGTGCTTTCAGGGACTGCTCTGAAGTTACATTTGCTTCCATTCTTTTTTTTATTTTTTAATGTATTTATATATAATGCCGAGCAGAACAATCTCACGTGATTTGCTGTACATGTTATAAATGTTTGCATATCCCAAGAAGCGCTTACAGGTAAAGCAGAGACTGCCTTACTGATTCACTTTTCAGAAAACATTAAATGGTGGTGTTAAAAAAGAATCATCTCTACTTAAGCTTAGATGTGTCAGTGAAGTCCTCAGATGGAAGAACAACTTAATTTTGTGAGTGCCTGACCAGTTTAAGTGAAGAATGCTGAGGGAGAGCTGTAGTGATTCATCAGACCTCTTAGGGGATTTGAGTATTCCCAGCAGTACCTGAGCAGAGTAACTGCTGCCATTAACTATGATGAACCTCTCTGTCTTTCTCACTCATTTCTAATTGCAGGAGGGAACCTCTACGATAAGATTCTGCGGCAGAAAGACAAGCTATTTGAAGAAGAGGTAATTTGGACTGGTTTGAGGGAGCAGTGGGGGTAACCTAATGTTCTGCAGATCTGTGTGGTTATCTGAGTATTTATACAACACTTTTTCCGTAGTGCTGGTGGGAAATTTTGGTGTATATCTGGGGACTGACGTCCTTCCTCTTCCGCTGAGTGTTGCAGGCATTTATGGACTGTTGGAAACTTTTTATTTTCCTTTTTGGCTGTCTATAAGCAGTATAAACTTCCAAGGGAGGAATAATGAAAGAGAGCGCTCAAGTGACTTTGATCACCTTATCATCTTGGCTAACATTTAACTTTAATACCTCTTTCTGTGTTTCTTCCTGGTTGGTACTCAATTTCTCTCTCTCCTTAACCATTTGTTAGGTTCTTTTCTGAGTAATTACCTTGAATCTGTGTCACTATAGATTATTTTTTCTTGTTCCTTTTTCTTTTTCTTTTATTTTTCATTCTTTCTTTCTTATTTCTGCTGTCTGCTTGTACCTCATGCTGAGGTGGATTACACTTATTTATCTTATATAATTACTATTAAGGCCTTCCAACTCATGGTGAATATTAAACAGTCACAGTTTGTATTCCAGAGAGCCCAACTGCAGATCTTTCCCAGGTGGTCATTAGCTGTCATTCCTAAGTCTTTTCACTCATTGAATTCTGTGATACTTGTCAGAACAGACAGTAGGCACTACGAACAGCCCTAGAACAATCTACCTTTTGGAATACCTTTTCAGAGATTTCCAAACCAGGAAATTAGAAATTTTCATACTCTTGAAAGGGCATCTAAACGGTACAGTCCAGCCCTCTTTCTGTGCCTCTGTGTGACAGGGACATAGGGGGTTTTGGAAGGGCGTTTTTGAGCCTCACGTAAAGCTTTTATTCCTACCTTTGCAGATGGTGGTTTGGTATCTCTTTCAAATTGCATCAGCTGTGAGCTGCATTCATCGAGCAGGAATTCTTCACAGGTAAGCGTGGCATGTGTTACAGCTAAGGTAGTCAGTGTGGTTCATGGATGTGAGTGCAGAACTCTTGAGTAGCCTTTGCTTCTGTGTTTAAAGCAAGCACTGAGCTTCTCTCCAAAGTGTAGCTGAACTGCCTAGATGTTAAGTATCACTTCTGTAAATCATTTTTGTTGGGCTAGAAACTGCCTTGCGATAGGTGTGCAAGAAATTTTGTGTATCAAAATTGAATTGCTGTCTTTAATGCTGTGGCTCTGTGAACAAAGAGTTATTCCATATAGGAAGGAAGTTAATTGGCCCTTGATTGCCATAAATGATGTTTGCTAACGTGGATAGGAAGAGGAGTTACCACAGGCCAAAGGTGCTTCCTACCCACTCCACAATTAATAGCTTCAAACCAACATCTACATCCCTCTCTAATTCCTGGAGGCCAGCAGTGATGAAGACATTGCATTGGTGCATTGCTGTAATACAACTTGGGCAAAGATTTGTCCTGCATTTGGCTAAATCTCCTTTCTTCAGCCTGTTATTTAAGGAAGTAATATAGCTTGTTAGCTAATAGTGGTAATTTTGACGTTGACTCTTGAGATTTTAATGAGTAGCTAATGACCTTTTTCCGTTGCTCTTTTCTATTTGAGAGGGGTAAATTTCATGGCTTATGTGTCCTTCAAGGAGGCTGTGATGTTCTGAGGAGTACTGCACACGTAGACAGCTGTTTCCAGCTGGTTGGATCGTGTCCTGCACGACATCCTCCTCTAATGAACGTAGCTGTGTGAGAATGTTTTCTTCGGGATAGCATTCTAATTGCTGACATTCTAAACCTTTGTAATTGGCAGGCCTTTCTAATGAAGGATTGATACCCTGTACTCAACAAAGTAGTGCCTAAGTTTTTGACCTAAAGCAGATGTCATGTGCTGTGCAGTGATTTCCTGCTTGCCACCTCTGTTGCCCCTCTTCACAGGAGAGTTCACAGTCTAGGAACACATGTGGCCCCAAATCCTTCCATAATAATGACTCGAACAGTTATATAAATGTGTGCAGTAATTTCCTTCTGCTGAAGACATTGTCAGGGTGACCCAGGACTTTGCGACGCCCCAAGCGGATGAATGCAAAGTGCTGCTTTACCTGATGTTGTCCTGATCTACACTGGGAAGTTGTTGATGGTACATTAGGAGAAGGGGTTGTTATGAAGTGTTGGCCGCGGGAAGCATATCATACTGTGGGGGCTTCCTCTCTGTATTTACAGCCTCTTATATTGACTTGTGAAACTACATATACATTACTTTGTCTGAGAGAAAGTGTTTTCAATGAGTTTCGGAATTCAGCGTTTTTGTGGCCATCAGCCTTTTGATCTTCTGGGCGTAGGACATCGTGTTATAAAGAGTTGTTCTTCAGGCGTAAGGCAGAGAGATGTTATGCCTAAGCTCTGGAGTGGCATCTGTTTCACACCCTCTGTGTGTGTGCTTGTGTTTGCATGTGTACATATTCATGCAGACATTTATGTTTTTAGTGAGCTGAGTGACTCCTGGCTTGGTTTTGTGTAGAAAATGAGCTAAAATAAGACCTGCTCAATGACCTGCAAAAGGGACTGAAAGGGGGAAGAGAACTATCTTTGATCTGTGGCCTTTACATAGGTGTCTGGCAGCCTAAAAAGCTCAGGTGCATTGTGCTTGTGTGTGGATGTGATAAAACACGGATAACTGCAGTTACTGTCCCAGTACGTGGAGTCAAATTGCTGTTGGAGAGCTCTGTGTGTCTGAGAGGGAGTGTTAGCAGAGTAGCAAGTACCTCGTTTTGGGGGGTGGGTGTGTAGTAGTGTGTGGAAAACTGAAATATATTCGAATGTCTGCATTTCTTGTCTCCTTTCAGAGATATAAAGACATTAAATATCTTTCTAACCAAGGCAAACCTGATTAAATTGGGAGACTATGGGTTGGCAAAGAAGCTGAATTCTGAGTACTCTATGGCTGAGACTGTGAGTATCTGCCTTCTTTGTGTGCAAACAGGTGTGTTTTTCTTTCATCTCTGCATGCCTTGCAGAAGACCAGTGATGCTGTACATTCTTGCTGCTTGTTTTTTTTGTGGTTTTCCTTTCCCTTTCCACTCATCTTTCCTCAGTGTTATCTCATTAACATCGGCATGTTTGCTGGTGTGTTGCAGCCTGTGGTTGTCCTTGCTCCCAGGTTACCTTTTGGAGGTCTGTCTCTCTGCAGAGCAGCAGTAGACTAAAGATAAGTGGCGCTGTGGGCATGGAGTTGTGCCAGAGCCAGCGTAGTTGTGCTAGAGAGCACTGCTCTTCTTTCCCTGGTACCTCTACATGGTACTTCCAAAGGAGAATCTTGTAACATGAAGGCAGTGCTATCCGAAAGTACAGAGGCAGCAATATAGGCACATCAGTACAGCAACCCTCCCTCTGGGCTAGTTAAGCCTGGCTTAGCAGCTTAAATTAATTTGGTTGTGCTGCTGTGCTGACAGGGGCAGCTTCAGCTGGGATACCTTGGATGTGCCTGCCTGACCTTGCATGGTGCCGTAGATAGGTCTCCTATCTCTTTAATACTCAGGCTCTGAACTAAATGACAAGCAGTAAAGGTGCTTGTGCTTCTTATGGTAACCAGGTGTATGCTTTATTGGTAGTGCTCTTGGAGGAGGGCAAAGCTTTGTAGGAGAGAGTAATTCTGTCAGAAGGCTGTCAAGCTTGGCTCTGTTCCAGACCCTTCCAGAAAGCAGTTACGCAGCCAGAGTTATGACACAGGGTAAGCTGTATTGCAGGCACCTGAAAGGCTCAGCTTGGATTTCCCAGCTCCATTAATTTTTGTGGTGAGCACTGGGCTTGGAAAGGGAGATGTTGCTCTGGAGCTCCTATCTGCTAAAGGCTTTTATTATAGTTTAGGATGCAAGCCAGCTTGCACTTCCCCTTACCAGGCCGTATTATTAGATTAAATGCAAGCTCTTGGTGTTCTGCTAGGCTGTGTAGTTAAATACTTGCCAACCTCCTTCCAGAACATGAGCGCTGTTGTGCAGTTGCACAGCGAGTGGGAACTGAAGGCTACTGCATAAAGCCCTCGCTAAGCTGGGCTGCAGCAAGATCACTTCTGTTTCGTCACATTTTTCACAGCCTTCTGGCTTTCAGAGAAAGTGCAGTCTGTGCTATGAGTTTCCAGGTTTGTTTTTCCCTGTGCTGTGTGTGTTCATCTACACCTGTGAGCTTGTGAGCTTTTTTTTTCCTTTTTCACTTCTGAAAAATTTTGAACTGCATACCTTCAACTGTATTTCATTCTGCGTGTGAATTCAATTTGTGATCTAATGACCAGTGTCAGTCTGGAAGTAATTTTTTTTTTTTGTGAAATCAGTGCAAAACATGTTATTGTTCGTATTTGTAATTTTAACAGTCAAATTACGATTTTGTAAAATGTTTACTCCTTGCTTACTAAACACTGATTTCATAATTTATCATTCTTTCTTCCATTTACCAAGGAAGATAAATACGTCTGTGTCTAGGTTTAGTGTCCTAGTTCTCCATATGATACTCCGACTAGGTGGGCTTCTAAACCGTCCCACGGCTACGACGCGCATAGCTCTGTAGCTGTCATGCTCTATAACAGGAAATGGAAGAGAGATGGCAGATGATGAATGTGCCCATTAGGTATCTGGTGTACCAGCAGAGCCTAATGAAAGGCAAGCTTTGTATTCCTCAGAGCTTTGCTGAGAGAGTTGAAAAGAGGGCAATGACAAATATTTCCCCTTCTTAGAATAGAATAGAATAGAATCATTAAGGTTGGAAGTGACCTCAAGGATCATCTAGTCCAACCATCCCCCCACCACCTATTACCCACTAAACCACGTCCCTAAGTACCACATCCAACCTTTCCTTAAACACCCTCAGGGATGGTGACTCCACCACCTCCCTGGGCAGCCCGTTCCAATGCCCGACCACCCTTTCAGAGAAGAATTTTCTCCTCATCTCCAACCTGAACCTTCCCTGGCGCAACTTGCAGCCATTTCCCCTTGTCCTGTCACTAGTTATCTGCGAGAAGAGGCCAACCCCCAGCTCACCACAACTTCCTTTCAGGTAGTTGTAGAGGGCAACAAGGTCTCCCCTGAGCCTCCTCTACTCCAGACTAAACAAGCCCAGTTCCTTCAGCCGCTCCTCATAAGACCTGTGCTCCAGCCCCTTCACCAGTTTCGTTGCCCTTCTCTGGACACGCTCCAGGGCTTCGATGTCTTTCTTGTGGTGAGGGGCCCAAAACTGGACACAGTACTCGAGGTGCGGCCTCACCAGGGCCGAGTACAGGGGGACAATCACCTCCCTGTTCCTGCTGACTACACTATTCCTGATACAGGCCAGGATGCCGTTGGCCTTCTTGGCCTCCTGGGCACACTGCCGGCTCATGTCCAGGCGAGCATCAATCAGCACTCCCAGGTCCTTTTCCTCTACACAGCTTTCCAGCCACCCCGCTCCCAGCCTGTAGCGCTGCCTGGGGTTGTTGTGGCCAAAGTGCAGGACCCGGCACTTTGCCATATTAAACCCCATCCCGTTGGCCGTTTCATTTTATTTTGCTGTCTAGTTCCTTGCTAGGGAATGAGCTCCATTCATCTGGAAGCTTCATTCTTACACCTTTTGTCATGTTTGTTTTGTGTCTCCATGTGACTTTGAGCTATGCCACTATTTCTGCTGTAGCTGACAGAGTTTCTGTGTATAATGCCGGAGTTTGGGATTTCGTGCGTTGTGGTGGGTGTTTGGTTCAACCAATTGTTCAGGAAAGCCCACTTCTGAAGTGAAAGGTGAGACTCATGCCAACTTTGTACTTATTGACCCAAAAGTAACCCCTCTTTCGTTGGAGACAGGGTAGCCTTTGTCCTGGCAGTACCTTGTGATCAGACAGAGTAGCTCCATGGCCGTGGGCTGGCATCTGTGTTTGGAAGCTTTGCTAGATGCCTTTTCCCTCAACCTCTTATGAGGGTTTCCATATGCCTGCTCAGTACATAGGCCCCTGGTTACTTCTAATATATTTAAGAGAGGGGTAAGTCTGCACTGCATTTTCACGACTACTACTCTATTGAGAAGTATGTACCATGTCAGGATCTGAGCAGAGAGGTGTCTAGGATCATACTTGATTTCTGAATGTTATTTTTCCTAGCTGGTGGGAACTCCATATTACATGTCCCCAGAACTCTGCCAGGGTGTGAAATACAACTTCAAATCAGATATCTGGGCTGTGGGCTGTGTCATCTTTGAGCTGCTTACTCTGAAGAGGACCTTTGATGCTACTGTAAGTCTGCAAACCTGAATGGACTGAGTAACCTTATTTTTTATCACCTTAAGATTCACACTTGGCTCATAGCTTTCTTAACTTATGTTTTTATTTCATTGTTGTTAAATCTGCTGATTAAGGAAAGAGTGGCCTGGGAGTGCCAACTATAGCCAGAGAAAATGTCTGCACAATTTCCCTTACCCTGCACTGCAGGTGCCTCTCTGGCTGCTTCCAAACCCACTCTTGTCTGCAGCCCTGAATTTACCAGGCGCAGAATGCAAGCTGTGTTAATTTGTATCCTGATTGTGAACGAAATCTCCTTTTTTCTACAAGGGAGAAGTCTGATTGTGTAGTCTTGGTGTTTTTCAGCATTACAAGCTGTGAACTTGCTGTGTGACATTCTGTAGCAAAATCTTCCAGCCTTTGGATTTCATAGGATTTAATCCTAGTACCATATTTCAAAGTTTGAGTGTAAGAGAAGTGTGGTCAAGCTGGCATGGAGAGGGTGAAGGAGAGCATTGCTGGCTGGCATGTGTGATTTGCCAGCTTGTGCCATGAGATGGGAAAAGCTGCTGGCTGCCATCATGCAAGATTTTGTAACCCTTAAAGAGCCGATGTGAAAATACCATCCTTTCCTGACTTCTCTCATCACGGCAACCAAGTTCCCGGTCACTGTGCTGCTGTGCAGTGTTTCAGTGGCAGTATGCTGCGTAGGAGATGCCTGCAGAGGGAAATCTATCTGCCCTCCACTGTTAGGGAATTTGCTGAAAAGCTGGATGTTGCCGCCAAGTCCTTGCTATCAGAGATACCATTTCTGCAGGAATTATTATTGGGTTTCTGGAGAACCTACTGGACAGGGAAGAAGAAGGATGTATCCTGATCAGAGAAGGAAGAAGAAAATAATGGTGGCCTGTGCCATCTCTTTGCATTGGACACATTGTCCAGTTCAGTTTCCTTACAGCTGGTTTCTGGTTTCTGCCTAGAATCCCCTGAACCTTTGTGTGAAAATTGTACAGGGAAACCGCGCCATGGAGGTCGATTCCACTGTCTACTCCCGGGAGCTGATTCAGATGGTGAATTCCTGCCTTGATCAGGTTGGTAAAATGTTTTTTTAATTTTCAGACACCTCTTCCCAGCTGCCTAAGCCATGGAATTCAGGGATGAAGGTGAAGGGGAATGACGTGCCTGTTTCAGCATGACTGTTGATGCAGGGTAATTTCTGTGAGGCCTGAGGCATCATTAAGACAGGGCTTCCTCCAGTCCTCTGAAAGCGCTTTCTGAAGATGCCATTCAGTCCTGCAGGCTCTGGAGGGGTGCTGGGTTTACTCTCATGACAGTTATTTAATGGGCTGGCAGAAACAATTCTTTTCTAGTGCGGTGTTATGGAGGTGGGAGCGTCGTCTCTGTACAGTATCTTAAGACTCTGGCTTTCTGACCATAACTCTGGCTTTCTGTAGGAAATTAATTTCTTGATACCAAACATAGTATTGATACCTTCAGAGCGTGGACCGTCCCTTCTATACATCCCTAGCATTTATCCCTATTAATTCCAATATTTGAATTAATTCCTTTCCCTTCTGAAGGCAGTCAGGGAAGGAGGTCCACACAGGCTTGAACGGCCTGACCTTTGGGCCAGGTCTTCTGGCCCAAAATTTCATTGTAGCTGCTCAACATTTCCCAGAGAGTGACTTGTTGCTCGCTTCTTTCAGGATCCAGAGAAGAGACCCACGGCAGATGAGTTGCTTGAACATCCCCTTCTCAGCAGACGCAGGAGGTAATCAGATGGTCTTGTCTGAAACCTGGACTGGTATCAGGGAAGAACAGGAGGGTCTCTGCAGACTAGTGACATTTATGCTTTTGTAGCAAAGTCCTTGAGTTAATTTGTCCTAATGTGAGGCAGTTGTTGAAGAACAGGTCATACTTTTTAGGAGAGAAGTGCATTCTTGATGTCTTGTTCTCTGATCGGTCCCTGTTCTGTTGGTGCATGAGTATGTTGAGAAAGGTCTCTGCATCCTTTGCCAGAGAAGCTGTTGTATTGAGAACCTTGAGGCATCCCTTCCTGAGGCTCCCTTGAGGAATGCCGGTTTCCATTCCTCAAGCCTCTGTGAATGAAGGATCACAGAGATCCTTCTATGGTCATTGGAAAAGGCCTTCCAAAATTTATGTATCATGCAATATAGAGACCCTCACCTTCTCCCTTTGTTGTCTCCCTCTTTGAGAGATAGTTGCATTGAAAGTGGCCCATTTCAGCTTAGTTTGACCATCAGCCTGCACACACTGTCTTTTTATGAAAGGCGGACCATAACTCCGGGCTGTTCGCATCCTACATTGGGTACTTTGAAGGCAGCAGACTTAGTCCTTTATACTAAGATTCTTTTGCTTGGTAGTCAGCAAAGTTTAAGTTTTGTCTTGCTGTATGCACTGGAAAAAGCCCAAATCCTGATAATGTTTAGCTATTTAGGGTCATTCTTGCGTAATAGGGGTATGGGTTGGCTACATTCTGGTATATATGTAGTTTGCTGTCCTCGGCTTTCCTGCAAGTTTGTTAGCTATATGGTACATTACTTCTGCCCTACTTACTGTGTATTCCTCTGAGCTGGTAAACAGCTGCCACATGTCCTCCAAGAGGGAGCAGCATTTTATTGGAAAGGAAAGCAGTCTGTGTGTGCTGCTTGTCAGTAAATTGCTTTGGGTGATGTGACTGTTTCCTAAAATGCTTTTTCTTCTTTGGCAGGGAGATGGAAGAGAAAGTCACACTGCTTAATGGGCCAAATAAGCGACCAAGGTAATTATTTGGGCATGTGATTGGAAGGACTTCTGGAGAGAACAGCTCCCCAGAGAGAAGCTTGGCTGAGAGTAACAACCTTAATGGAACAGAGTAGTTTAGAAGATACTAATGCTGGGAATTTGATATAGTTGTTACATGGTTGTTGTCCCATGTTTTACTCTGCCTTTTATATCCCGCGTATATGTATGGCTGGAGCCTTACCTGAGCAGTTGCCACACAGCTCCAAGCTGTCCTAATGAGGATATAGTCTTTACAGCATACATATCTGAGGGTGTAATGTAGATTTCTTTGAGCAGGAAGAGTATGACTGACTGTTGAATATTAAGTGAATATGAATATCTTTCATAAAACTGGGTATATGTGGAGGTTCTCTACAGTCCCCCGCAGGCCTGTAAGCAGGGTTGCTCCATGAAGCAGATAGCTGCTTTTCTGTTGATTTGTCAGATAGAATTCGACCTTTTTTGCTCATAAACTTGGAAGTACTATCTGAGCACTTTATGTGAAGTTGTTCCCATTTATGGGTTGCTCACATTTCGCTTCGATTACAACTTCCATTTTGCAACCTGCTTGTGAATTGATTCTTACCTGCGTCGAAAAGTTACATTTTTGCTTTCAGATGGAAACCTGTAATTTAAATAAAGAGGAGAGAGGGAAATAAGAAGGTTTTGAATGTTTCTGTATTTTGAGCAAGATGTTTCATGACTGTTTGTAAGGCTTTAATTTTTCACAAATGAGGACAGCTCCATGGCCATTCAGTGAAAGCCCAGTCTTTTTAAATAACATAAAACTGGATTGCAGGCTTCTTAAAGTGCTTCCTGGAGTCTCCTTTCTTGGCTGCTCTGAGACAGGTTTGATCCAGAGTCTCTCTTTAGGAGTTGAGGCCTCACAACCACTCAAGAGAGCAGTTTGTGAAAATCAAAGCCATGAGTGGTTGTGAAGGGGAGACTGATAGACAACAGTAGGAAAATGAGCAATGACAGCAAACACAAACTCCTTATTAAAAGCATGTGTGTTTTGTGGGGGGGGGTCTTGTGCAGGTCAAGTACCGTGAATGAGGCTCCCATTGCAGTGGTGACTTCGCGCACTAGTGAGGTGTATGTTTGGGGGGGCGGGAAGTCCACCCCCCAGAAGCTGGATGCCATCAAAAGTGGCTGCAGTGCACGGCAGGTGTGTGCGGGTAACACTCACTTTGCTGTGGTGACAGTGGAGAAGGAGCTCTACACCTGGGTGGTAAGTGAGAGAAACTGCAGGCAGGGGACAGGGGTGGGAGAGGAGAGTCTGGGTCCGCTCACTGGCCCTGAGCCTGGTACAATTAGATGGGCAAGCAGCCTGGGAAAGGAGAAGTCTGATTGCAGTGGACACTACAAGGCCATCTGCTTTGGGGCTGACCCAGGTCTCCCAAGGCAAGTGTTTCTGGGAGAAGTTTTTCATCATGACAGAAAGTGTATCGGAAACTTGCTGTGTACTTGAGGAGTGTAGATGGTGGAGTTCTAGGCCCAGACACTGGGTCAAACATCTCTTCCTTCCCTTCCTACTGGGAATGCACTGGAGGCTTTGTGATGCTCTGTTGGTTTGTGTGTTTTTGAGGATGGTTTTCCAAGATCGGAATGCCTGGGATGAGTGACCAGGTGTCATCTGTGAGGCAACTTGTCAATGAAACCAGAGATGTCTTATACTAAACAACTCTGCTTTTTATGATGGGTGGAAATTCCGTAACAGTTGTAATTGAATAAAAAAACGTTGGCGTATAATGCATTTGAAACAATTGAATCCAGTCTTCTTGGGCTTAGGTGGTCAGTGACACGGAGGTATTCTGCATCTCCAGGCTTCCACAGGCTTTTTTATTGATGATACAGAATCTGTTAAGACAGATTGGAAAATACTGGTGAGAAGCCATTTGCTGGATGTTCCTGCAAGAGTGGCCACTGAAAACTTTCAACTGGCTATTAATATTTTAGTTTTAGCATCAACACTACTCAGAGTTGGTTTGTTTTTCCTGTAGAATCAGTCACTTCAGTGACATTTGTTTCATGTTATGGGTTTCTTTGCAGCCATTAGGATTTAGAAAAAGTAGGTCAAAAAACTGAAGGATGAATTTCAGTCCGGCAGCAGGGAGCAGGTTCTGTAGCCTGGCAGATGAGAAAGGAGCAGGGATTCCTCCCCGGGTGGTGGCCCGAGACCAGATCACTCTTTGTGAGTGCATAACTGCCTGAAAGCCTGGGCTGCCTTTAGAATGTCACCTGCTGTTACGCCACATAGATAGCAATCTCTTCCCTAGAGTAGCTAACACACTTTTCCTTGCGTTTTGCTTTGTTTGAGGTGCGGTAACTACTGGCACTATCTCTGGAGTTGTGGAAACATAACCTTACCAGATGTTTCTGTCTTGCAGAATATGCAGGGAGGCACCAAGTTGCACGGGCAGCTAGGGCATGGAGACAGAGCCTCCTACCGACAGCCAAAGCATGTTGAGAAGCTTCAGGGAAAAGCCATTCGCCAGGTGTCCTGTGGAGATGATTTCACAGTGTGCATCACAGGTGAGAGCTGGGAGAGGACCACCGGCCTCTCACTTTGCTGTGGAGATGTTTGTCTTCACAGTAAGATTAGCAGAGCAGCCTTGTACGCAAAGGAGAAAGCCCTGTATATTGCTCACCCCTCAGTTTGGAGGGTAGCAGGTGCAGTAATGGAGATAGATCAACATTGTTGTGCAGAATGGAGACAGATCAACATTATTGTGCAGAGGGAAGTACTGGCTCCCAAGAAGGCTGGGCGTTCTGCTCCTTTTTGGTGATGAAGCTGGGTGTTGAGCACAGCTCCTTGTGACTCTGCAGAGTCCCTGCTCTTACCGGTGCCTGTGTTGCCTCCGTACATGCCCGTGTTAAAGACAGAGGAACTTGAAGTATGTAAATGTTTGAAAAAAAAAAAAAAGGGTTTGAAACGCTTTTTGGACTGTGTGGGGAAAGAGTCATCCAATGATGAAACAAGCTGTGTATTTGATATTTGCTAGGTAATCCAGAAAGCATGAGACCTGGTAGCTGCCTCTAGTTCTTACCCTGCTCGTACTTTTAAAAGATGTGTCAACTGTGGTGTTGTCTGTTATGGAAGAATTTGAATCTCGCTTTACGCGTGAAAACAATTCTCAACAAGGTAGTTTCCAGCTTATTTTGTCAGTACTGGAAAAGCAGAGGTTTGACAGAGAGAAGCTCAGATGGTCAGTGTGATGGAGGAGTGACTCTAGGGAGCCACAGGATCAATTTGTGGGTTTCTGTTAAAGAAAATGGCAGGTTCAACCCAAGATTTTTTTGACGCTGGTGGCCTGAAATAGCTGCAGGTTGTGGTATAAGATCATCCATCTTAACATGAACAAGAAAGGACTCCATAATCTCCTGATGATATTCTTCTGCACTAAAGAGGCAGATGATAACTGAAAAGAGGTTGCTCTGGCTGTGTGACCTAATAGGTT
Source organism: Psophia crepitans (assembly GCA_013399095.1). Taxonomy (NCBI): domain Eukaryota; kingdom Metazoa; phylum Chordata; class Aves; order Gruiformes; family Psophiidae; genus Psophia; species Psophia crepitans. Next base: position 426,459 of record VWZZ01000860.1, on the reverse strand, counting down.
AATATGCAGCCTAATACAAGCTCAGTGTGCTGACCAAGCTTCCCTTGTGTCCTTCAGATGAGGGCCAGGTATATGCCTTTGGCTCAGACTATTACGGATGCGTTGGCGTTGACAAGGCTTATGGCTCTGAAGTACTTGAGCCCCTGCAGCTGGATTTCTTTCTTACCAACCCTGTGGAGCAGGTCTCATGTGGAGATAACCACGTGGCCGTGCTGACCAGGAACCGAGAAGTCTACACGTGGGGCTGTGGAGAGTACGGTAGGTTGAGTCTCCCGGGAGCCTAAAGGCCCTGGGGCAGCTCCAGAAGGCGGCTCGGTGCAGGTGTGAAATGCAGGGCCTGGGGGAGGGCTCTCTGCTGTGCCCTGGGGGACAAAGAACCTTGTTTCTTCGGGGCTTTTTTTCCATGTAAGAATGGCTAACTGGGAACTGAGTCCTTGGGACTTCACCTCTGGGAAGCTCTAGGGTACCGCTTGGCTTCCTTGTGGGTAGAGCAGTTGTTCTGTGAGTGGGGCTGGGTTACCGTGAGGACTGGCAGGCAATGATGCACGTAGGGCAGCAGGTTTCTACTTCTGTAGAGAGATTCCTCTGGGACTGTGGAGAGACAGTACCATTTCTTGGGGACGGGCACCTTGCAAGGCCATTTCTAATGGCAGTGTTTTCACTGATGCAGGGCGCTTGGGCTTGGATTCAGAGGAGGATCACTACACCCCTCAGAAGGTAGGGCCGTGAATACTTCTCAAAATCTTCATGGTCATAAATCCAATTTAGTTGCTGTTTGGAAATAATAACTGCCTGAGGCTCAGGTGTTTTTTCTGAGGTATCATAGAGTTTGCAAGGGTTTTAACTTTGCTTCCTCGCTTCATTTGGCTTCATTTCTCCCTAGAGATCATGGCAGAAGGGCATACCACTGCCAAACCAGCCAGCATCATGACTTAAGAGCTTCATTGCTCTGATCTCCACGATGGAACTGGAAACGCCAAACTTAATGTTGTAGAAATCATAGTAGGAAATACCAAATTGCGTACCTCGGGTCTGTATAGGAAATTCACATCAGTGCAAACAACTGGGAGTCTTTGAATTTGATATAATGAGTTAAAGATGAGTTGAAAGTAAAACCCTCTTGAAGTACAGTGATGGGATAATTGAGGTAATCCAACCCATTGGCAGTTAGAAGCCAACAAGGATGTGCCTGGAAGCCGAATATCTGTGATCACACAGTATCACACGCACACAGCACAGACCCAGCCCTGCTCGGCTAACTGAGTCTGGTGTTTGTAGACCCCAGCTGGCCGGAATGCCTGGGTGCCACCTTTCTGGTTCCTGTGCTGGCTCACTGGTGTCTTCACACAAGGTCTAGAATGCCTTGAATTTCTGCATTGTGACCAGAGTTTCAGCGTGCTGTAGAGTGCATGATGTTATTACACCTTCATTCCAAATAACTGCATTGGCTGTTCTTGGTGCCCAGACTAGCTGAACCACTGCTCTAACCCCGTATGTTTTCCCTGTGCAGCTTCTGTGTAGCAGGTGTTGGGATTTTGATTTTCTGGGGATATATTTCTTCCACATAGGTGGATGTTCCAAAGACTTTAAACATTGTGTCTGTTCACTGTGGCTGTGATGGGACTTTCCTGCTCACCCAGACGGGCAAAGTATTGGCATGTGGACTCAACGAGTTCAACAAGCTGGGCCTGAACCAGTGCACATCAGGGATAATCAACCATGACGTGAGTGCGTTTGGGTCCCTGGCTCCAGCTCCCAGCTGGAGGAAATGGAGGAAATACGGGGAAATGGAGATCTTGTGACAGTGACAAAGCATTCATTAGCTTTGTGCCAATGTGTTACTTGCAATCCAAGACAATGGATACTGGGATTGGGGGAAGAGGCAATTTGTTCCTCAGATTCCTGTCTGCCATATGGGCTTATGTCAGATCTGAGGCAGTGAAACAGATAGCTGCTCCAGCGTGACTTAGCCAGTGACATGGATTCTGACAGTTCTTGACAGCCCCAACATGGGTATGGTATAGGTTAATGTTGTGGTCTGCCAAGATCTGCTTGAGTAGGTCGTGGCTGATGAATGGGTGCTTACCTGTGGTGCTTCACTCTGTGCTTACACATCTTTTTCTCAGACATACTGTGAGGTGCCATATGCCACTTCCCTTACTTTGGCCAAGCAGCTGTCCTTCTACAAGATCCGTACCATTTCTCCAGGGAAGACACACACAGCTTCCATTGATGGTGAGCCCTGTGTGTTAAGAAGTGAATACTGGGTTCTGGATTACTTTGCATCAGCTTGTCCTTTCAGCCTGGCCCTTGACATTGAGGGTCGTGCTCTTGGTAGCAAAGCTCAAGCCTGTTCCAGGAACCCAGGATTTCTGTTCCTCAGCAATGTTGCCTCCTGGCCAGCTGAAGCAGCAACATCAGCTTCTGGGTCAGCCTTCTTTTCTTTAAAGGGGAGGGGAAACGTTTGGGGAAGAATCATGCTCTGGGCTAGCAGAGGAGTTGTTTATGACCAAGCTAGGCTTTGCCCAATGACACCAGTCAGAAGGCTGTCAGGAGTCCCAGTCCCCTGCATCAGAAAGGGGGAGTAATGGGAGAAGGAACTGGGGAGGTGTTTCCAGGCTGAAGCCATTCCTCTTGGCTGGCACTGTCCCCTCCCAGCCTGGCTGGCTTCTCAGCAGGGTCCTTTCTGGTCATGGGCTGTTTCTGCTAGTTCTCTGCATGCATGGCCGCTTCCAGAGCTGGGCCCTCACTGTGACTGTCTCCTCGTTCCCCCTCTCAGAGCGAGGCCGTCTGCTGACCTTCGGCTCCAACAAGTGCGGACAGCTTGGTGTTGGGGACTATAAGAAGCACCTGGGAATTAACCTGCTGGCAGGCCCCTTGGGGGGCAAGCAGGTGATCAGGGTTTCATGCGGAGATGAATTCACCATAGCTGCTACTGACGGTGAGTAGGTCTTTGCAAGGTTGTGGTGAGTTCCTCTGAACCAGATCTGCAGGGTGGTTAACTGGGTCCCACTGTGCATTTCCTGGACCACCCCTGCAGCACTGCACTGAAATAAATACTTCTGGACTGGGGCTGCTTGGCCCTGTTAGCTGTCCCAGAGCCGCGCCAAGCATTTGCTGTCCCTGGGGCTGCAGAGTGCCAGCTCGGTGGCTGCCTGTTAGATTTGTTATGTTTCTTCTCCCACTGGCAAAATGGAGCTGGTGGATTAGATCCTTTGGGATAGCAGTTACAGCAGAGAGGCTGTGATCCCTGTAGCAATTACAGGCCGAGAGGGAGCGAGCGAATTGAACGAATTCCTGAATCTCTCTTTCCTCAGACAACCATATCTTTGCCTGGGGCAACGGTGGGAATGGGCGTCTGGCAAGGACATCGACAGAGAGAGCTCATGGCTCGGATATTTGTACCTCGTGGCCTCGACCGATATTTGGATCGTTGCACCATGTTCCAGACCTGTCGTGCCGTGGCTGGCACACCATCATCATTGTTGGTAAGTGTGAGTTTAGGATGAAATTTTGAGATCTTGGTTACCATCATATATTGCTTGCCAGGACCTAGACTCTTAAGTCCTCCCTGGGAACAGGCCAGGTTGCTGTGGGGGAATGTGGCAAGCTGCTCTGAGCTCTAGGCCTGCAACATTGGCTTTGTTGTGTTGCTGTTGTAGGAGTTGTCTTGCTTTCTGTGTGGCGCTCTAACTCAAAGCCTGCTTCTCTCCTTGCAGAAAAGGTGTTGAACTCCAAAACAATCCGATCCAACAGCAGTGGCCTGTCCATTGGTACTGGTGAGTAACCTGCCCTGGGAAACTGTGGCTTAAGGCCATTCAATGGTTAGTTTGAGTGTGTGTGGTTGGTCCTGCAGCGTGGTTTCTCTGTGTGAAAGGCCTCGCAGAAAAGCTGAAAGGCAGGAAATCTAGTTGGTGCTGTGTGTGGGAAGGGATGGCCCAAAGCTGGGAAAGAGAGAACTGAAACAGAGGAGGAAGAACATGGATGCAGCAAGGCCTTTGTAGTTGAGGAACTTCAATTTGACAAGGAAAAGCTGAGGGAAATTCACTGAAGGGAGCTGATAAGGGAAGGAGGACAATGGGGTAGTTACTGGAGAGATAGGGTCCAGTTTCTTGGACCTGTGGGAGGGCTGGAGCCAGGGCTGCTGCACATAGCCCTATTAGGGAGGCCTGCAGTGAGGGTTAGGAAATGAGCTGTTAAGGGAGATGCTGCTAGCATGTGCCCTCACCGCAGCCACACAGCCCACGTGTCTTCTGCATCTGAGTCACGGCACCAATGGCCTCAAGTTGCGTCAGGGGAGGCTTAGGTTGGACATTAGGAAAAACTTCTTCACGGAAAGAGTAGTGAGGCATTGGAACAGACTGCCCAGAGAGGTGGTTGAATCGCCTTTCCTGGAGACATTCAAAAAACGTGTAGATGTGGCACTCCAGGACATGGTTTAATAGGCATGGTGGTGTCAGGTTGACGGTTGGACTTGATGATCTTTGAGGTCCTTTCCAACCTTTGGGATTCTATGATTCTACGATTCTCTGCTCCAGCTGAGGTTTGGCAACAGGAATAGCAGAGGTGGGGAAAGTATAAAGTTTTCACTCCTGTTTGCTAGTGGCTCAGAGCTGCACAACTGGAGGAGGAGAGGAAGAGGATAATGAACAGGAAGCAGAGACCCCCAATCCCAGTGGAGGCTTTCGGGGAACCATGGAAGCAGATCGTGAGTTGGGGGGCTGGATCAGCACCACGGAAGCTAAGGGAGGCAACAGTGCTGACAGCAGCTCCTGCCCTGGCTGGTTGCGGAAGGTAATGCAGTGTCTCAGAAATGTCTTAAAATGGGGATGTAGGCTGGGGAAAAGCCAGTGGCCCCTTCCACTTTTAAGGGATGCTCTGAAAAGTTCTCAGAGCTGAGGTGTGCCGGGAGCCCTTTAGGCCTCACTGCCGTTTTTACCACAAGAGGGTGTTGATGCATTGGTTGAGGAGAAGGAGTCAGCTGCAGGAAGGCAGGCCTGACAGCACTGCTTTTGTGTCTTCAGGAGCTGGAGAACGCTGAATTCATCCCCATGCCTGACAGCCCCTTTCCTCTGAGCATGGCATCTTCGGAGCCTGAGAAGGAGACTTTCCCTTACCAGAAACTTCAAGGACTCAAAGTGGCCTCTGAGGAACCAGTTGGATTAAACAAGCCCAAAACGGAGCCCTGGGTATTGTTATCCAAGTGAATACTTTGCTAAAAGCTCTTGGGGACCATAAATGGCAATGTTCGAATAATGGGGAGAGCTGAGAAGAGGGTGTTGGATTGGCCCAATTCATCTGGATGAGGAAAAGAGGGCTGTTGATAATCAGAGATAATGCTGCAAAGAGAACAATTCCCAGGAATCTAGAACACGAAGCTGGGGCTTGGTCACATTGAAAATAATGAGATCAGTTCTGTGGAAAAGTGCGGTTAATGCAATTGGAAAAGACAGAGAAGCCTAGCAGAAGATAGGAATTTAGAAAGCAGAAATTGCTGTGAGGTAGGAAGAAGAGCTGATAGAGGAAATCACCAAGAAATTACAACCCCTGTTATTCTGGGAGATTTCTGTCCCAAGAGGAGGCTCAGATCCCAGGCTTAGGGAAAGGGGGGTCAACCAGATAGATTTTGGTGATAGGAGGACAGGAGCAGCTTTCCCAGAAAAAGGAGTAGCTTTGTACTTGTCGTGGTTTAGCTTGTCCAAAGCCAGGACAGCACTGAAGACACTACGACTAGTAGCTTGCTGACCTTGGCGACTAGAAGCTTGGGAGGTTGGGAAACGAGCTGGGTGGCACTTTCTGTGTACAGTTTCTTCCTGAGGTGTATACAACTCCTGGCCTTGCACTCAAACTTGGCCTGACTCCCCTCCGTGTCTCTGCAGCCTACTTGCCTGAGTCCAACCTTGCCGTGCGGTGAAGGGAAGGCAGCATCTCCTGTTGCGGGCTGCATGTGCAGTGCTCTGCAAGTGGAGGTGACGCACCTCCGAGGCCTGGTTTTACAGTGTCTGGATGATCAGAAGAAGCTGCAGCAGGAAACTGTTCGTCTGAGTGCCCAGCTCCAGCGGTTCTGCAGGGGGACAGATGGAATGCAGCCGGTGAGGACCCATCACCTGGGTACACATGCATGCTCGTGGCTCGCTACACTCCTGCGTAGGTTGTGGAGGCTGTGCAGGAGGAAGCAGCTCAACAGATGTGTCTCAGAGCAGAATGGGGGGACTGAGCATGGTGCCTGTCTCTTGCGTGAGCTGCTGATGCAGGCTCTAGTAGTAGCAAGAGGAATGAAGCCAACACGGTGGTTTCCTGCAAGGACAGCCCAGTCCTGAGGGACCTGGGATTCCCCTTTGTTTCTCCTGGTGAGCAGGGATGGCCAGTCAGATGCCGCTGTGGAGAATAGGAACTGTGGTTTGTGTAGCTCCTAGCTCCTTTGCAGCTAGTCCTAGAGCTGTTTGGGTAACTGCTGTGTGTTTTGGCAGGTGGAGGTTCATTCCAAAGGAACACAGACAGCCAAAGAGGAGATGGAAGTGGATCCGAAACCTGACTTGGATTCAGATTCCTGGTGTCTCCTGGGAACGGACTCGTGCCGCTCCAGCCTCTAGTCTCCTGAGCCCACTGGGATCCATCTAACTTCACAGCACACTAACCGAATGCAGAGAGCAGCTTTCCTGGCTTCAGGTCACTCGCAGACAAGGAGCGAGGCCGGAGGCTCCAGAGCAGCACCCATGTACGTTTGATATGAACTAGGAGTGAGTTTGAGAGGGGAAGGGCCCCTGAGCTCTAGGCCAGCTCAGTGATTGAAGCAGCAGCAGCTCCTCTTTGTACCTTATCTGTCAGTTCTGCACATGAGGCAGAACGGCCCCATTATGGCGATGGCTCCAATAGCGGCTTGTGGCCCTTTCGTTGTTTCACTGCTTCTTGGGAGCTGCCTTTGGGACCCCAGTATTCATCACTGCATCTCTAGATGAGAGGAGGAGATACATTTTGTACTGAAGCTGGCTGAACCCTAAGACTCACCACCTTCACTTCAGAGGGGTGAAGGACTAGGATCCTCTCCCTACCGCATGGTAAGGCCCAGCCGATGAGGCTGCTCCCCTCTGCTCCAGGGCGGAGGGAGCAGAGAATGTCTCATTCTGGAGGCAGTGGAGATCTTCCTGTTAGGGAGATAACGGCAGACAGCATGTCCCTGGCCTCGAGGCGCAGCTTCTGGCCATATGGCTGTGTCCAGTGGCCTGTATAGACAGAGTTTAAAGGCTTTATTCTGGGTGCCTAGAGCATTCCAACTTCCAGGCAGTGCACTGAGGTGAGTGAATCAGGTGGTGTTTTCAGTAGCAGCAGCGGGGACTGTCTGAGCTGGGCTCTCTGGTTCTCCATTTCAGATCACCTGCTTCCCAACCAGATGACAAGTCCCTGGCCTCAGACTAAGTCACCCATTTCTTGCTCCAGCTGTTCAGCTTGGCTTGGGTGCCAGAGCTTCTGGTTTCTTGGCATAAGCCCGTAGCTGCTCCCTGCTTGGCTTCTGTTCTGCTCAACCCCTGGTGCCCACACTCTCTGTGGGTGTGGGAAGAATCAGTGTTTTTCCACTCAGTGTTTTGATGAAGCTGGAATGCCGTTTCCTACCCAGAATAGGTCATTAGTGTTGTGGTCACAGGATGCAGCCTCCCCCAATAACCATGAATGATCAAGTCTCTCTCTGGAATTCACCTTCTTTCTAGAAGCGAGAGGGTTTCCCACGAAAATTGGAGATGGGAAGAGGCATGGTCTGATGCTCAGGACTTCCTCATTTCCTGTTGGAGAATGAGGTTATTTTATTCCCCTTAAATTGATAAGCAACTGACTTTGAACTAAGCTTTTGGGATTGGTAGGATCCCTGTGAGCAGCTAGCCTCCCCTGCCTTACGTGAAGCCTCTAAGGAGTCCTGAGTCCCTCTCACCTTTGCTGTGAGAGCGGGGTTGTGATTTCATTAGGCTTAAACCATCCCCGTCAGTGGCATGTCACTAGCATTGCCTTAGGTCTATTGGAGTTGGGTATCCTATCACCTCTTCTTTTGAGAGACCGTTCCGTGGGTGCCAGCATTCCCGTTTGTTTCTAGAGGTGGATGCCAAACCATTCTGCTCGTTACGCTCCTCAAATACTTCTTTGGTGCCTATTGCTAGTTTCTCGGAGCTGAACCAAGTGCAGTCTCTCCAGTGCAGTGTCCACGGCAAGGGTTGTACCGGTGCCCATCCGTCGCTACCGAAGGCAGGCTAGGAGGGCAGCCCTCCTGGGAGGTGGTGAGCGTCAGGCACCCTGGCGTGGCCGTGTTGCTTGGCTGCCCTTGTGACTCTCCTCTCCCTTCCCCCATGCGCGTTGGAGCCAGCCCTCAGGTTAGGGTCCCGGCTTGAGGGTGGTTGTTGCGGTTGGAAATGACCGAGTCGGTCGTGTTGCGGCAGTGCCTTCGAGGAGCGAAGAGTTGAGCCTGAGCCATGTCCAATAAGCAAGCACCAAGCTGATGGGAGTCGCTCTCCTGCAGTGCACTGCTATCCTCATTTCTCAATGCCTGGCAGTTGGGAAGCTAGGTGCACAGACTGGATTCCCCTTGGATCTAGTGGAGGATTAGGGTCCCTGACAGAGGATGCCCTGAGCTCTGCAACCTCATACGTGCCTTAGAGGATTCACGCTATCCGGGTTGTGCCTGTTACAGACCACAGATTTCACACCAGCCAGCTATGCAACCAAAAAAGCAGTTTAAAGCCAGCACCTTCGTCTTGGGCTGAAAACGGAAGGGCAAGTGGGCAGAAGTGCCTTTGAGCAGTTTCAAACCCTTTTTACTTCTCCCCTTCTTGCAGTGCTAGCTCCGTACGTGTTGGTCTCCTGCTAGTATCGCTGCTGAGTTGTTATAGTGGAACACAACTTACGCCTGCTCTGACACTCTGGCTGAATACTAGTTTGTCGTTGTCTTTTTTTGAAAGGTTAAAGGGTGTAGTGGTTTGGAGTTTCTGTTTAAATAAATGTTTAAACTCATTCTCCTGTGTTCGGAGTGTTTCTTTTTTCTTTTTCCTTTTCCCAAGAGAGGAAGGGGAAATATGCCTATAGTCAGCTGGCATTCTGTTGTTTGATTTTTTATTTTTTTTTCCTTTTGCAAGACAGAGGGCTTGCAGGTTCTTCGCTGTGGGAAAAAAATGTTGAGTTCCTGACCTTTCAATAAAGGTATCCCTTTATTTTAAAAAAAACCACAAACCAACAACAAACAAACAACAAACCAACTCTTTCTCTTGCTGCTGCATCTCCTCCTAGTGACGTCAGGGGGCTTTTGTGTGAGCGTGTTTATTTCAACAGTTGAGTGCCAAGTGGGAAATGAGTAACGGGAAGAGAGCGGCTCGAAGGGGAGAAGTACCTGTTTCTCTCAGAACAGCTTTTTCTGAGCATGAAGGCCTCCCAGAAGTGACACCTGCTCAGCCAACTGTTCCTGCACGCTGTACTTAATGCCTGTCACCTCCAACTTTTTTATTGAGGTCTCTAGTAAATTGTGAAATGTCTTGAGAGGCAGAGCAGACTTAAAATTCTCCAGAGATTTGGCTACTGGAAATGCAGCGTGTCTCTGAGAGGGGGGTTGTACTGCAGAAGAAGCTGAGCTGCGTGAATAACACAGCTTGAGTAGTGCCAGGGCCACCCTGATCGTGACAGCAAAGCAGCAGGGTCAGTCTGTGCTGAGCCTGATGCTTTGGCTAACTGCGACCTCAGTTTTAAACCAGCGAGCAGTGACTTCGGGTTACTGCTGCCTGGCCTGGCCTGAAACGGTAGCTCAGCAAAGAGGGGTGAACTGCCCGTGGTGAGCTCCAAAACAAAGATAACAAATGAAGCCTGGTGATTTAATTTCAGTAACTTTTGTTTAATCTACAGCTTTGATGTCAGTGTTAGCTGTTTGCCTGTCAGTTAAGAGAAGTCCCCAACAGACGGATTTATTTTACAGTATTAAAAGCTTTTCTGTGTGTATCTACCCACCATTTGCACTCTGCTCACTTTTCGGGTCCACTAAACACAATCAATAAAACACGGTGCAAGGGAATCTGAGTTAGTATTACAAGACAGGCAGTGGTACTGACTTTCTGAACTACTTGTTTAATTCAGTTACACCTTTCCTTAACTCAAGGAGACTGGCCTAAAGCTTCCAGTTTACCACTTTTCTGCCTCTTGTCACCTGTTTGCTATCCTGTATTTCAAAGCTCTGAAGTTAGAGCATTGGTCTTCTCCAATCAAGCTGGATATAGAAAATTATTTTCCCTGGTTTTGAGTCTGGGGTTTTTTTCCCTCTCTCCTCTCCAGGTTTGCACAATCCCACACCTGGCTGGCACAGTGCAGCGCTGAGCCGTTCTGGGACCTGAGCTTTTCTGTAGGGGCAGAAGCTCTCCAACTTCTTCAAGGAGTCAGGTCCCACCCACTGAAGGCTGGAGTGTTTCTTCATACTTGCCTTCTGACTAGTCCAGTTTAATCTAGTTGCTTTTTACCCTTTTTCTAGGTTCCTGTGAGCTGCTGCTGCGCTACTAAACGACTTGCAAAAGGAGCTGCTGGAATTTTTTTGTTCCTTGTTTGCTTCCTGCTGTAACTTTCTCATACAAAGTAGTCATTCTTACTTTGAGAACACAAACCCCTCTGTGACCATTTAAAACAACTTTTACAGAACAGAACTAGTCTAATATATTAAAAATCAGAATCTGGAAAAATAACTTAGAAACATGCAGGAACTGTCACCAGTTATAAGCAGATGATTCTCCAAAGGGGTTTATAGGACACCTGTTTCCCCCAAAGACCCTGTCACAGTGTGTGACAAAGATCTTTAGCGTGAGGCCCATATAACCAAGAACTACCTTACATCTTGAGAGGAGAGCAAAAGGGGAATATTTTTATCATAATTCCCTACAGTTGCAGCTAAGATAAAAAATAAGCAGATGACTCAAGGAAGGGTGCAAGTTTTAGAGGTCCCTAGCAACTTGGCCTGCAGGAAAACTCCTCTTTTTTATATTACATCTAACTGCTGATTTAACCTAGAACATGAGTGAAACAGCTAGCAGGTTTTCTGATGTGAAGGTCCTTAGCCCACTGTCTGGGGGTGAGGGGGCATTTGGCTTTTTTTTAAGCTGTAGTTGTTCTTAAACACTTTGAATGGAAATAAAAAAATAATAATAAACCACCATTGGAAGCCAAATTAGGAATTGAGGGAAGGTTGGTGTGGGAAGGAAATTCCTTCCCAGCTCCTGAAAGCGATATACTGAGGCACGGAACTGTTGTGTGATCTGTACTTCGTGCAAGCAGCCTGGAGACGGAAACAAATGCTCCGCATCGCTGTTCTTAACTTCTGACTCCTGCTGTGTGCTCCCTTCCGTGATCTTCTCCAAGTCCATCTTGAAACGATGTAGGTTCCTTGCCTGTGCTAATCTATTGGGAAGGTTTTTCCATGACTTCACTCCTCTCCTGGTTAGAAACTTAATTTCCAGTCTGAGCTTATTCATGACCTATTTCGGATCTCATGTGCCATTAAATAGTTCTTCTGCCCTTTCCCAACTCTGAGTCCCGGCTCTTGTATGTGGTAAGTGACATATTGGGACGGTTGTTCTGTGGCCTCGAGGGCCTGCCCAGTTCAGAGTATCTCTGCTGTTCTAAACGTATGAACGAACATACGGACTCAAACAGTAAGTGCTTGCTACTGCTAGCTTTTCTGAGCCTCTGAATTTCTGATCCTGAGCTGCTTGTGTTGAGGAAGCATTTAATAATACTCCTTCTGGTTCTCCTTTATTAATTCAAACAATGTCATACTGGGTTTCTAAATGGTAATGTTACAAATCTTCAGCTGGCAAGGTGTCACCCCAGGATTGTCACCAGCATTCTAGAAAAACATCCAAATAAACTCTTGGGCTGCAGAATAAGCGTGGAGTAAACCTATGGGCACAGCTTTCGCTGTTCAACTGAACAGTGCTACAACAACTAGGGCAGAGCACGGGCAATGACCAAGCAGCAGCTCTGGATCCTGTCATCTCACGCAAATACCAAAGACAGAAGAACACAGCAGGCTGTGTGGTGCTGCAAAAATATTCACTGCTTTTACACAGCTTCCTCCCCTCCCTCGCTCTGACTTTCCCAAATGCCTTGTCTAAGTGCTCAATAGTTTTGAAGAACGTAGAGTCCTTTCTGTGGCAAAAAAAAAGAGAGGAACCCCTTGCATCCCAGTCTCTTGTAGGTAGCTACAATAAAAATGCTACACCAGCCAAGAACCACGGTCACTGTCGGCATGTTCGGGGGTGAACACCCGCACCTACAGAGCAGCTGAGCAACCAAAAGGCGGATGCCCTGTACGGCCCAGCTTTTCTTCTCATGAACAGCACTACTCTGCTTTTGGAGAAGGAAAAAAACAGTCTGCAGCTACTCATGAGCTAAAGGACAGCAGCTCTCCTCACATCAGACACCACCAGTTTAAAAAAAAAAAAAGGAAAAAAAGCCCAAGTCTCCCTAACCTACAGTTGAAACAGGATTCTGAAGAACAGCCCCTTTCTGATGGCTGGTTTGCTCCTTGCTGCTGTCCCGCTGACAGCCTGTAGCAACAGCCTCTCTTCCCTGCTCAGCCAGCGGCGACAGCCTGACATCTATGCTGGGGCCCCGAGCTCAGCTCACTGGGTGGGAGAAGCGGCCCCATTCTGGTATTTACACATCCCGAGCTGTTCGCTTGCTGTGCGCACAAGCTGAACGCTCGCAGCCGGCACTGAGGCTCGGGAAAGCGCGAGTGCCTGTGGCTGGAAACCCGGCAGAAAACTGGCAGGGAATCGCAGCGGCAGGTACAGGCGGCCTCAGCAGCGCCTCCTCTGCGGCGGGGGCGGGGGCCTGTTCTGGATGGTTTTGCATTTGGGAATGTGTCTCTCAGCTGCTTGCGGAGCAAATCGGCGTCTGCAGTAGGGGCAGGCAATGTACTCCAGGTTTTCAATGGGAGGCAAAGGGGGCAGGTCAGACACCTTCCCTCCCCTGGAGAGGACTTGCTGCACCTGCCGGGCCTGGCGCAGGGTCTGGATGAGAAACTCGTGCTTCTGTCTCCAGTTGTTGCTTCTGGGTGGCTTATTCTGCAGGAGGGAAAGGCGGTCAGAGCAACTGGCAAAACCGTCAGCTTCCGTTCTCACTCTTACGCTCAGGGTCCAACTCAGGTCACCCGTCCCTGGGCGTTCCCTGCCGATGAGAGGGGACGTCCCTGGGCATTCCCTCCCTGAGAAGCTGAGTCCCACAAACGGGATCAGAAAGACCAGCCCCGAGGAGAATTTGAAGGAAAGAGCTTGAGAAAAGCGAGCAGCAGGGCTGAGGGACTGGAGAGGCTGGCTACAGCTGCTGTGCAGGAACAGAGCTGCCCGTTTCCACCGCCTGCGTTATCACCTGCCGTTCCAGGCAGTTCCCTGCAGGCCCTAATGTCACAGAGCCTTGCTGCAACGCACCCAGTCTGCACGCCTGACTGCAGCAAGGCATGAGCTCCTGCCAGCAGTACACCCTCGACACATTGCAGAGCTAACTCAGTCAGGACCCCCCGGCTCCCCACCTATTAGATTTTAAATGGATCTATTTATCTGCTTGGCAAGAACCTTTCAGGGGCGATAGCCAGCTTGTATCCTTTAGCCCCACGGACACACTGAGGTGCTCGCAGCTCAGTCAGAATTAAGTGTCAGTGTGGAAGGAACATGAGCAGTAGATGTGGGTCAAGAGAGGCAAAGGAACTGCACGTTACCTGAGGCCCCTCCAAGCTCTTCCACTGCTGATACCGTTCCAGCTCTGTGCCCCTAGCTCTGGCCTTGCTGGAGTCAAACACTTTCCTCTTGGAGCCTTGGCTCCTGCCGCAGATACTTGTGTGCTTCTCGAGCCTAGTGCAGAGAAACTTCCGTCCGCAGAAGGTGCACTGTCCAAGCTGCCCCTGCTCCACAGCACTGTCAGCCTGTATGTACAGCACCTCTGCAGGCAGGTGCTCGCCAGAGTCTTGGTCTGAGAGGGCAGAGGGAGAAGGGCTGTGTTTTAGGGTCAGCTTTGAACAAGAGGCCAAATGCTCCATGGATATGCGGTCTCGGATTTTGCTGTTGCTGGCCACCAGTCGCTCCTTCTTGAACTTCCCCATAGCCAGCTCTTGGGGGTGGAGGGTGGTGCCAGGCTTGGGGACAGTGGGGTCTGCAGGCCACAGCCCACCAAAGACCCAATCACCTGGCCTGGCTGCAACTCCGAAAGTTTTCTCTTCATGCCGCCTTGCGGCCTTTCGCTCATGCGTCATCTCTGCTTCTCTGCCTCTTCTCTCCTCTGCCTCAACAAGCTCCTTCTCTCTTTGAATTCTCCTAAGCTCCTCCTTTGTTCTCCTCAGCTTCTCTCTGAGGAGGGCCTCTTTCTTTCGAATTTCTTCTTCCAGGTTCCATCTATCCGCCTCCAACTTTAGGATGTAGGCCATCTCTCTCCTGTACAGATGGGAGGCTGGCTGTTTAGGCTCTGCTGTCCAAGGAGAGAGCACTGCAGTTAGCTGAGACCTCCCTGCTGGAGGCTTCCCTTTGCTCATTGAGCTAGGCCTACTATGTGGAGCTTCCTCCATGTATGGGGAGCTTCCAAGCTGTGCTGCGTTGACCACTGGAACCCTCACCCGCTTGTGGTGAACAATTGGTTTCAGGGGATATGCGCGGTCCACTCCTTCTTTCCGTCTGGCCACCGATTTAGCTGGCAGAGTCTTGGTCTGGCTGGTGAGACACTTGTCCTGCAGTCCAGCTGAACAGAAGCCTCCGTGCCTGCAGCTGTGTTGACTGCTTTCTGTAGAAAGAGAATACAAACAGCTTTGGCTCTTTCGGGCATAGAGATCCTTTAAACTTTCTTCTTTGTCAGGTATGAGTTCATGCTGAAGGTTGTTCTTCTGGTGTTCCAGCTGGGAACTGGGAACAAGCTTAGCAGCTGCCAGCACGGAATCCACCGGTGGGAACAAAGCCATTCAGTGCCTGAGAAAGAGCCTGAGGTTAGAAGCAACATCCTTACAGCCTGTCTTACCCAAACTGGACAAACGTTCTCATAACACTCTACACCCGGGGGCTCGAAGGAGAGGCTATAATAAATATTAGCAAAGGTTTCGTAACATTTCTGAGTTCCGTAAATCTTTACATTCCTTCCATCTGGGGAGCTCCCAGGCTGCCTCTTCCAGCCCCAGCTGTTTATGTAGACAGAAATAAGGCACGTTTGTGTCGCACCGCCCGAGCCCTGCCTCACCGCTGCAGCAGCAGCAGGGCGCTGCCCTGCCCGGGAAACTGCGCCGCTCCCCACAACGCGTCCCTTCAGTCCTGGCACCGCGGACCCGGCGTGGCCCACAGGCCGGACACACAGGCGCCCTGAAGAGTTCCGTACAGTCGTCCCGCGGCTCGTCCTGCCACATCCCCCGCAGCGGCCCGGGCACCCAGGCCGCAGGCCGGCGGCGAGGGGCGAGCGGCGCTACCTGCCCGGCCCCCTCGGCAAGCTGCCTCGCCTCCCGCTTCGCTCACCGGTCTCCCACCGCCCCAGAGACGCGACACCTCCTCCTGCTGCTGCTCTCCAGCCCAGCCCCGGGGCAGCGCGGAGCTCTGCCTGCCCTGCCCCGCACCGCTCCGCTCCGCTCCGCGCCTGCCGCCGGCCCGGGTGCCGTGTTGACGGTTGTTGCCTAGAGACAGGCACGCGCATGCCGGTTCCTGCGACGCTCTCGCCGGTGAGCGGCGTCTCTATGGTTTCTTCGCGCCGCTCCCCTCCCACTCCGCTCACTGGAGGAGCCC
>VWZZ01000860.1:381210-409281 GCA_013399095.1 Psophia crepitans | reverse complement strand
GGGCCGCCTCGCCTGTCAGCGCCCCGTCCCGCGGAGCGCCTGCCGCCGGGCGCCGCTTCTCGGGGGCGGGCGGTGAGGTGAGGTGAGGGCGTGCCTGGGCGCGGGTCCCGCTGCCCTGCTCGGGCCCTGGGGTCACACAGCTCCCCAGGGAGGGTGAGCGGACTGAGGGGTGCCAGGAGGAACCGTGTGCTCCGTGGAATACCGCTGTGAAACCAGTAGGCACGCAGGACTGGAAAACAGTGGGTTCTCTTTCGCACAGACAGCTTCCTCCGTGTCCTGGCCCCATTCCCACGCTCACTTCGTTCCTCAGACAAACTGCAGCACATGCTCTTGGGCCAGAACGAGGCACCGTGAGTTTATGTGAGGACGTTGAGGTAAAAGCTAAAGGAAAGCAGCTCTCTGCCTGGTTCTTGGCCACCCTCACTCTATTTTTGGTGCAGATGGAAGCAGAAGCCTTTTGCTTGCAGGTCCTTTGAGTTTTGCCGTAGCATGTTGGGAGTTTGGTTTGGGTTTGTTAAGTCTGGGAATCACATAGGTTGTCGGTAAGGAGCATGGGCTCGCGTTCTGGCCGTGTACCCTGAAGGCACCAACAAGGTGCAGTCAAAGCATGAGCAGGAAAGTAATCACAGAGAAAGCCTCTGAAAACTAATAATAAAAAACTGAAAGCCTCAGGAAAACTAATAGTAGTGTCTTTATGAGGGTAAATGGAATAAATAAAAGTTTTTTTCAGACCTTTAATTTTTTTTTTCCCCAACCCAGGGAATCGCTTTAAGGAACATGGAGGAGTGAGCTCCCTGAAGTTTATTGAGTTTCTCATCTATCCAATTTTGACATGATCAAGTGTTTGGTGGAAGATGTGCGAGCCAGGCTGCGTTCTGGAGTAACTATCAACTCGCTGGGACAGTGTGTGGAGGAGCTTGTCCTCAATAGCATCGATGCCAAAGCAACGTGTATAGCTATCAGAGTGGATTTGGAAGCTTTTAAGATACAGGTGGTAGACAACGGCTCCGGGATGGGGAGAGAGGACTTAAACGCGATGGGAAAGCGGTACTTCACCAGCAAGTGCAGCTCAGTGGGAGACTTGGAGAACCTGACATTCTATGGCTTTAGAGGGGAGGCTGTGGCAAGCATAGCCAACATGGCCAGCGTAGTGGAAGTCTCATCGAAGACCAGCAGGACAGCAAAAACATTTGTGAAACTGTTTCACAATGGGCAAGCACTGGAAGTCTGTGAAGCTGAATTGAGCAGACCAAGTGGCGGAACTACAGTGACCGTGTGTAATCTGTTCCATCAGTTACCAGTGAGGAGAAAGTGCATGGATCCTGTGCTGGAATTTGAGAGAGTGAGACAGAAAGTAGAGGCTATTTCGCTGATGCATCCCTCTGTTTCCCTTTCTTTAAGGAACGACGCTTCTTGTTCTATGGTGCTTCAGCTCCCAAAGACAAGAGATATATACTCTCGGTTTTGTCAAATTTATGGACTGGGCAGATCCCAGAAGTTACGAGAAATAAATCATAAGTCTGGGGGATTTGAGATAAATGGTTATATCAGTACTGAAGGACATTACAACAAGAATATGCAGTTCTTGTATGTGAATAGAAGGCTCGTTTTAAAGACGAGACTACATAAACTAATTGATTTTTTATTACGAAAAGGAAGTGTTATTTGCAAGGCAAAAAGTGGCCCTACGAGCAGACAGGCTAGTTCAAGTCCTGGTCGCCATCGTTGTGGCCCAGAGTTGTACGGGATCTTTATTATCAACGTGACCTGTGCGTACAGTGACTATGATGTGTGTCTGGAACCTGCAAAGACTCTAATTGAGTTCCAGAACTGGGATGTTCTTCTAACTTGCATAGAGGAAGGAGTGAAAATATTTTTGAAACGAGAACATTTATTTATTGAACCATGTAGTGAGGACATCAGAGAATGTAATGAAGATAATGATTTTTGTTTGTATAATGCTTCAGTTCTGAAGCCCTCGCTCTCTGGTGAGAAGAGCATCCAAGATAGTTTTAAGAAAGCATGCGATGAAATTGTAGATTCCTATGAAATGTGTAACCTGCAATCAAAAGATGTCAAAAGGAAATCTGTTACTGGAAAAAAGTCTTCAAGTCTTACAGAATCTAATGAAAATCGACA
Organism: Psophia crepitans; assembly: GCA_013399095.1. Classification (NCBI taxonomy): domain Eukaryota; kingdom Metazoa; phylum Chordata; class Aves; order Gruiformes; family Psophiidae; genus Psophia; species Psophia crepitans. The sequence continues at coordinate 407,142 of VWZZ01000860.1, read as the reverse complement.
GGAGACTGAAATCGCCCCAAATCAGACTATTGCTGAACCATCTGATCCATGTAGAAACAATAAAGCAGAGATTCCGCTGCCCAGCAAAGATGAGACAGCTTCTGATTTCATTGTATCAAATATCTCAGAGCAGGAGCCAAAAGACACTAACAGTTCCCAAAAAGCATCTGATACTCATCTGAAACCTCCAGAAAATCTTTGTTCCTCTTTCAGTGGAGGGGCCAGATCAGAAACAAGAAAAACAGACAGTTGTGGTGACCTGCAGTGTTGTGCAGAGACTTACATAAAAGATGTGGGAATCCAGCAAGACAAAGTAGTGCAAAAATTCTTAAGTAATGATGTTATTCAGTCTCCATCTGAGGGAGAAGACCCTGCTGAAACAGCAGTGGGACCTGAAACTGTCTCTGGAAGTTCATTGATGAGACCATGTAATGCAAGAAGAGGAGACAGGGAAACAGCTGAAGTGATAGATCGTGCTGGAAGAGGGGCTATTAGTTCCATACCCTTAAAATTGTGCTCTGCACGCCTCGTAACACGTGTTATACAGAGCGAGCCCCCACGTGAATGTGAACAGACAGAATCAAGTCCTGCATTAAACATGCAGTGCAGACCTGGGCCTGTCAGTGCCAGGGATATTTTTGGCCACAAAGTGAATTTTCCAATTCGGTCTTCAAATGCTAAGGATATTTCCAGTAATACGAGTAAAGATTATACACCTCCTTACACCAGAGGAGTGTGCATGGCTGATGGTAATAAGTGGTTAGAGAACAAACCTTTGTCACATCAGGTGGGTGAGGAGATAGCTATGCCTGTTGCCACCAGTAAGAGACATAATGAGACACTGAATGTTACAGAATTGCTGCCGGCAGCTTCTTCAGGTTTTGCTCACATTAAAGTTATAAAAAGCACAAGAAGGCAAATAGCTGTGCCAAGGTCTCAGCCCTCTAAGAAGCTGAGCTTGTCCACACAGCTGGGTTCATTAGAGAAGTTCAGGAGATTTTACGGGAGCGTCAAGTGTACGCTACCAACACCATTGTCAGAGCGGAGTGAATTCAGTCTCCCAGTTCGTAATTCACAAGCTAATTGTGACTTTTCAAAGAATGAGAATGACAATCATGGTAACTTGAGCACTTGTGAAACTCCAGCTGTGGTAGCTGCAGATTCTAATAATAGTAGCCAAGTTTTTGGTTCTTCGGAAGAGACTTTATTCTGCCTTGAAGAAACTCCACAGGACAAACGAGCCCTTTGTCAGAGTCCTTTGACATTGTCTGATTACTCTCAGGTTAGTAAAAAAAATACAAGTTGTAAAAAATCTCCAGGGTCATTATCATCCAAACTACGCAGAATGAAAAGTGATTGCAAGGAAGTAGAACAACCTGGTGAGCAATTCCAAACAGATTCAAGTAGAAAAGATGACTACTCTTTTGATCTTGTACCTTCAAATAACGATTTTTTGTATAATGCTTGTCAAACATACGAAGCCTCAGAGGAAAAAACGAGGGAATGTAATTACAGCATTTCTAAGGAGGCTGCATGCTGGCAATCAGGCGGTATGAGAGCAGAGTCCATGAAAAGTACTGTCAGCCCGTCACCGCTCAGCAGCGTGGAAGGGGAGTACACAATCTCTTCAAGCAGTGTTTTATCATTACCTGCTAAAAAGGATTGTGCTCAGGTCATCTGTAAAGATAAAAGTACGTTAGATGAATCCTCAGAACAAAATTTGAAAGATACTGAGGTTCCCCATACGACCTTCCTAAGTAACTTGGAGTTCTCTGCAGACAACGCGAGCACAGGCGATCCCAGGAATGATTTGTGTTGGTCTGACTGGCTGCAAGATTTTGATGTTTCGACGGGTAAGACAATATACATCAATAAAGCAACTGGGCTGAGCACCTACAGCACTCCTCCTGCTGAAGCATTTCAGGCTGCCTGCGTTCAAGATATAACCACAATGGCTGTGAATGTTGTTTCAGAGAATGGTAAGGGGTGGGGTGTGGGGGGATGGTTGTAAAAATGGGATGAGGAAAACTGTTTGTGTTCTGTTAAGCGCATACAGTATCTTGCTGGCAGCACCTGACAGTTTACACTGATATAGCCACTGCCTTAAGTGTAATAGCTGCATGGAAAATAGGAAAGTGTTGGGAACTATGGAGACAGTAAAATGTTAACATTTAAGATATTAAAAGATAACTTTTATTAAAAGAGTGAAAGGAAATGTCAGCAACTTGTCAATTAACAGGCAGCTGCCTCATTTTCACTGGGCATCATGGCACTTGCTGTGATCAGTTACATGTAGTTGTTGTTGTATATAAACGTACTTCGAAGTAAGCATACCAGAAAAATATTGTGGGTTTTACCATTTTGTGCTAAACAGTTAGGTTTCTAAGAATATATTGTTACTGAGAGCCTCATATTAAAATGATCTTTTTTCAACCTGCATACAAAATCTGAAAGAACTCTTGAAACATGAACAAAAATCTAACTCTTCACTGAGAATATGTAGTCTCCTTTATGCAGATTTTGGGAGGCTGTTCCTTCAGACTTAGCTTTATAGGAGATGTTGTACAGCATTGTTGGTGGTTTGATGGTGGAGCTTTTCCAGGGGTGACAGGACACTACAGTGTATTGGTTTTCCAGGGGTGTGGTGTTCACGAGCCTTGATCTGTCAGGTTTAGTAGCCAGCCAAAGCACTGAGATGTAGAGCTTGGCCTTCTATCCAGAATGTTCGGATAGTGCATTCATGTTTATGAAGAGAATATGTCATGTACCTGTATGTTTTCAGATGATGTCTAGTCTGTAGTCTTTGAAGATGTATATCATGTTGCATCTTTTTACCTCCAATGGCATTGTTCTTTCTTAGTCTTATCATTGGTGTTACTCTCCATCATATCAGTGTTGCCACTTTTTCTGAACTCTGTCAGTGGTGGTATTCTTCGGTGAGGTGTTTGAACTCTGACTAGACCCTCTAGATCGTAGATTTTCAAGTTCAACAAACATGTTTTTTCACACATTTTTCAAGCAAAGGATATTAATTCTTTTTAGCCATAGGAATAAACATAACTGTTTCCCAACAGAGCATTCATGTGTCTTGAAGTGGAGCACTGTTCTGGATTGCTGTTAAGACCCAGGAGTGGAATAATTTCTTCACTTGCTCTGTATGCTTTCATTTTGCTTTTTAGAGTAGTGTCAGTAACCCCATGGTGTTGACATAGAATCATCCATCATTTATTAAGAACAGCATGTCATACACAAATTTAGGGAAATTACTCTGGTTGGTGGAAGGAGGTAAGAACAATCCATATCCTTTTCCGTGACGGCAGTGGCCACCTGCTGTCTTTTCCAGTCACATGCCACGTGCACAACAGAAATGCTAGGTTTTGTAGGTTAGACTCAGACATCTTTATACTGATTAAACTGATTGCTACAGGAGAACTTACCAAGCTTCGTTTCACCATCAGACACCTTTTTGAATAATCTAATGCTATGCCTTTGTGGCAGATTCACATCCCAGTTCAATATGGTCTTCCTTGTTATGCCAACTATGTTTGCATTTTTGTTCTTTTTATTCCATTATTGACTGATATGTCATTGCACCAGTATATTTTAATGATCTTGCTGAAGCAACTGAAAATGAATACTCAAGTATGGTAATTGTATGTGGTCCGCATGTATAAAGTAGGTATGTTATTGCCCTCAGCACCTTTTCTGATGTTATTTATCAGTGAAACCGTATCAGTAATATCTCTGCCAGCTCTGAATTCTTACTGGTCTTTGGGGAAGAAAATCCTAGCTTTATGAAAAATGTATGTCCCGAGCAAGGATTTTCCCTGCAACAAGAAACAGGGAAATGAATCTTCATTTATGATTCTATGTGTAAAATACTGGACTTCTGTTCACCTAGATGATAAATGCTTCCGTGAACTTGAGGAGTAATATCTTTCAAGTGAGAACAGCGATAAAAGTTCTGTCAAAGTCTGACTTAGGCAGGATTCTTCAATTTGCTGCAGTTTACCAGGAACCCCATCAGGTCATCTTGTCCTCTGTTCTGGGGTTTGTGACAATGGGATGCCAAGTTACTCTCCCGTGCTGGGTCCCCAGGGTAGGACCATTATTGGTGCTTAACTGGAATGGAGCCAGCAGTCAGGAATCTATGGACTGGCCTAGGATCTCATAGAGCCTTTTCTTACTGAGCTTATCAGCACGCAGCTGGTTCTCTTTGGCGTTATCACTCTGCCACTTTTCCTGAATGCACACCCTTAATTTCTTAGTAGAAAGGAACTTTATTAATTCATTATTATTTCACAAAGAACAGAAGTCTGAATTGTACCAAAGGAAGGGTGAAATGTTTACCACTGTGCTGGAAATCTGAGCCACTTTTCTTAATAATCTTGATAACAGTGCTGGTTTGTAATACCATTAAATAATTTCTGGGTGGGTAGGTACATGTTGTTAAGCTTACTCTGATATCTCATGTGGTCTCACTGACTTGTAGTTTTCAGTTTTACAAGTTCCCGATAACTGTATTAAGTATTGATAAGAGCGGTGATAGACTGACTGTTTTGCCACACCTTAACAGAGGGCAGTCATAGACATTACTGTATACCTTCTCATTCCTTTGGGAATAACACTTCTGCTTGAAATAATTCTGAAAATAATTCTTAGATCATTAAAGCAGCAGCCAATTTTTAAGAAGGACAGTCTTGCAGAAGCTACGGTAATATTTTAAAATAATACATTTCCTGATGCAAACGTGTCTGATAATTTTCAGCTTTTTACATATGTGCTGTTATTTCTCAATGTTAGATTGCAAAATCTCCAGGATACTCTTAATTTGTACAGGGCTGAGCACACGCTCATTTATGAGAATCTAGTAATTGTATAGCTTTTTGTAATTTTGCATGCTGTTGTATCTGCAGCAGTAAATTTGTATTGTGTTTAGGGATTCAGTTCAGGTGCCATCCCTTTAGAAGTGAGATTGTGCTACCCTTCCTTCCTAGACCTTGGAAAAAGAAGATTGTAGCAAGCCAGGATCTGAGAGGTAGGGCCAGCTTTCCAGGACACAGTGTTCTGTGGTTAAAAAAAATCAAAGAATTCTCCCAGATGTCCCAACAGGAACCCAGAATTACTCAAGGTCTGTTAACAATGGGACCGTATGAGTCATCTCAAATCTAGAACTGGAAAAAAAATCTTTTGGGGTTGAAGGCAGGTTAGGGGATACTTATTTACAGGATGAAATACCCAGTTCTTTGCTGAATTATGTCAGTAGTTTAAAGAATAATTACCTACTCCCTTCTTTGTACTCGTTCCAACCTTGGAATGTGAAAAATAGCTTCAATCCTCACAATATTTTTTTTTTGCATGGAAAGGATGAAATCATCTTTTTGGTATGTGGCTTTGTCCAGAGAGAGTGGGTAGCTAAACAGGTCTTTTCTTTCCCTCCTCCCCGGCCCATTTCCAGGCCCTGGTCAATTGTGCTGCAGCACGTTTAGGAGTCAAAAAGCTGCACAGTGTCCTTCTTAGTTAAAGCAGACAATAGAGAAACTCAGTCTCATTTTCCATTATTGATTTTTACATTCTCCCCTTTTTATGATGGAAAAAAAATAAAATAATACTCGTGAGAGGCAGAGGTACCCAATGCACCTTCTACTGACGGATGGTGGTAGTCCCTGTATTATCTGTGTCGTCTTTCCTAGATGCTGAAGGGGGGTCTCTCCAGTCGTTGCTTTCAGAATGGGATAATCCTGTTTTTGTTCCCTGCCCAGAGGTAAGTATTATCTTGCATCTCATGCTAAAATAGGAGCTAGTTTAGCCTTCTGTTATAACTTACATTGCACATAAGTTATTCAGCGATGCATTAGGCTATAGACCTGGCAGTTATGTGTTTTTATAGACTGTTTATATGTAAGTCGTTGTTGTGCATTTACACAAAGTCAGAGAAGCAGATGTCAGGCTGATCTTTTGCCTTACCTCATTTCAAAAGCAAAACATTATTGTAAGCTGTCTTTCCCTGTACAGAGGTAGTCATCTTAAAAGTTAAAGGATGGCAAAACTGTAATACAGTGCCTGTCCTTTTGTGGACAGAGTTAAAATAACCCAGCTTTCTTCTCTGGGATGCAATGGGTCTTAAAAGTGTATTTTACTATATTTGTTTTTATAGCCTGATGGGATTATAGCATGTGGGAGGGAAAACAATGTCCGAACTTTTAGAAAAACTTCCTTTGTTGTCATGAGGTAGCATTATCTTTAATCATCATGTTGTGTGTGTGTAAACATACGTATGTAAGCATTTCCACCTGCGAACAATGGGGACGGAGTAGCAAACCACCTGCTGGTGAGTTTCTGAACAGTTCTGTTCATTTGTTCCTGTGACGGGTACTCTGACTCATTTCAGCGTAATACATCTCACCTCGGCTGATCATTAACTTCTGGTTTACTGATAGGTACTTGAAATCAGCTGAATGCGTTGAAATTAGCAGGTAATATCCAGATGGAAAGGTATATGGAGGTGGAAGCAGAGGGATTGCCGGATGGTCTCATTAATTAGCACTATTCTTGTGTAGAAAGCTTCGTTTGTCAAAAATACAGTTATTCCTAGTTTTTCTTAAAGCTGGCTTGTTAGGGGTATTTTCTCTGTGTGTTTGTGGTTTTTGCCATATTCTTTATAGCCTGCTTGATCTGAAATTCTGTTTTTACAGATTGCTGTTGATGTGACCAGCAGTCAGGCTGACGATCTGGCTGTGAAAATTCACAATATCTTGTATCCTTACCGTTTCACCAAAGACATGGTTCATTCAATGCAGGTACAATATGATCTATGACTACTTTTCACCCCCAAATTCCCACTCGGCAGATGGGATTTGCTGATGTTTCTGCCTGGTGGCAAAGAAGTATCTGGGGAAATAGTTCATATCCCTAATTTTCACAAGCACAAACAGGATTCTCGGTTGCTGTGTGCTCCCAGCACATGCCAGATCTTAGTATCATCTCATGGTTAATCAGCTATGTGCAAGTGACTCCAAAATTCCTTGCCTGTATGGTTAAATCAAATCAAGAGGCAGCCCTGTTACTGCTGCTTAGAAACACTGTTAGCTAAATGATATTTCTGGTATTTCAATGGATAGGGTTTTTTATTTATTGTAGGCATTTACTTAGTTCATAATCCTCTGAAATCTGTACCCTGTATCTTGCATTTTTGTTGACCTTAGAATTTCAGTTCTTCAGCAAAGTGGTTTCAAAAGCAAATCCCAGATTTTGTGGAAGGACTTGAAATTTCACTGCCCTGAAAAGTGATTCTTAAAAATGGCATCGTAGCATCAAGTTTAACTCTTTTAGTGCTTCTATATCAAACGTTTTGAATGTTAGCTTAAACGCTAATGTAAATATATGCCTTCCACTTACATTCTTTGATGGTTTGCCTGGATAGAAATGCCAAACTGGATTCTCTCCCTCTCTTGCGTCCCAGTGACAAAAGGCTTACAGGCCCAGTTAGCAACCTGATTGCATCAGAATAATGCTGTCTTTGAGGCTGCAGGTTGTGGCTGTGTGGGGCATGGTAATGTTGATCTCCAGGGTGGAGAAGGATCCAAATGATTCCCTTATTTATGTGCGCAAGAATAACAGGAGTAAATAAAGTTACTACAGTAAACAGATTATGTTTCCAAAAGACAGGAGAGGAAAGCTGGAAAGTGGAAGATACCATTTTTCTGTTCACTCATAAGAAGGACTGTTCTTTAAAACTTACTGAGTGATTCTGTCATTAACTTTACCTGCGTAACGTTTTCCTTTGTATGTTTTTAAGAAGGTAAAGCTAGAAGAAATTGCCACTTCCCATCTCTGAAGAAGCTAAATACTGCCTTTAGTGCCCTATAGCAATTTTGAAAATCTCTGTAGAAAAGACTGAAAGCACAAAATGTTGCATCATGCCACAGGAGAAGAATCCCTGCGAAGAAATAGGATTTCATTTTTACCTGTGAGGTGAACAATGCACATGTTGTGAGACAGAGAATTCAGAGTGAGCTCTATCTGTGTGACTTGGGGAGAAATTCTTCCTTAACACCACATCTGTTAATTTAAATCTAACAATAAGATACTGAAAGCATTGTGCATCACTGTTCCCTGTAGCTATGGTTGTTTTGTGATGCTTGAGAACAAGGTGGAATCAAGTCAGAGAGGCAAATTCTACATCAGAAAATGAGGGGGAAAAACAAACTTCCTGGCTCCTACAGATAATCAGCATAACACAGGGCAGGTTAAAAAAGGTTGTTTAGAATAGAATAGAATAGAATAGAATCATTAAGGTTGGAGGTGACCTCAAGGATCATCTAGTCCAACCATCCCCCCACCACCTATTACCCACTAAACCATGTCCCTAAGTACCACATCCAACCTTTCCTTAAACACCCCCAGGGACGGTGACTCCACCACCTCCCTGGGCAACCCGTTCCAATGCCTGACCACCCTTTCAGAGAAGAAATTTCTCCTCATCTCCAACCTGACCCTCCCCTGGCGCAACTTGCAGCCATTTCCCCTTGTCCTGTCACTAGTTATCTGCGAGAAGAGGCCGACCCCCAGCTCGCCACAACTTCCTTTCAGGTAGTTGTAGAGGGCAATAAGGTCTGCCCTGAGCCTCCTCTTCTCCAGACTAAACAAGCCCAGAGTTTACATTCTCTTTTGATGATACCAGCAAATCAAATACTCGAGGGTGTTGATGTGCACAGCTTTAATTCCTGACTGTGGTGGTTTAACCCCGGCTGGTAACTGAGCACCACGCAGCCTCTCGCTCACACATGTTCCCCCAAGGGAATGGGGAGGAGAATGGAAAAAAACCTCGTGGGTTGAGATAAAGACGGTTTAATAGGATAACAAAGGAAGATAATAATAACACAACAACAACCAAATACCATATATATATAAAACAAGTGATGCACAAATGCAATTGCTCACCACATGTGGAAGTTAAAAAACCCAATCCGATGCCCAGTCTGTTTCCGAGCAGGAATCCCACCTCCTGGCTAGCTTCCCCAGTTATATAGGGAGCATGATGCCATATGGCAGGGAATATCCCTTTGGCCAGCCTGGGCCAGCTGTCCTGGCTGTGCTCTCCCAGCTTCTTCTGCACCTGGCAGGGCGTGAGAAGCTGAAGTGTCCTTGACTTCGTGTAGACACTGCAATACTCAGCAACAACTAAAAGCATCAGTGTGTGATCAACAGTATTCTCATGCTAAAGCCAAAACACAGCACTATACCAGCTACTAGAAAAAAAATTAACGCGATCTTAGCCGAAATGAAGACACCAACTCAAGGAGGCTTCTAGACGACCAGTTAATCCATTCTGTAAATCTCCAGCTCCGCCTTAGAATAATTAGAGCTCTTGCTCTATGACTCTCTGAAAAAAAATTGATCCAGAATTATTTTCTTGCATATTTTGAAACTCTCTCTTGGTTCCAAACTAAACTGTTTCATGATCAATTTATGGTCATTTGATCTTCTGCCAGTATTGTCTTTCAGCTTAAATAACTGCTGCCTTTTCCGTATTTAGCCCCCTGCTGTATTTATAAAGAATAATTATATACCTTCTTTTGCTAGGCCAAATTCTTTAAGCCTTTGGGATTAGAAAAGATGTGGTTTCCACTCCTCTAATCATCCTACTGGCTACTTGTTGCATTTGATCTATTTTGAGTGTCGTCTTCTTTCGTTTACCTTCATTTTAAAAATCATTTTAGCACTGGGTAGTGATTTTTGTGAGTATCTTACAGGTTCTTCAGCAAGTGGACAATAAATTTATCGCTTGTTTAATCAACACTAGGAATGAAATGGATAAAGAGGCAGGTAAGAGTGGTTATTGACATGAAGCTGAGGTGGCTGTCAAGTGCAATTTACTGCAGAGGGGACGCTATCCTGTTAGTATTCTCTTCTTGCCTTGGGATGATAGTCTGAGTAGAGGAAAATGTTAGTCTTCACTGAAATTTCCTGGATCTTCTTTATCTTTATTTTGGACATTGTCGAATGTTCCTGCTGCCTTCAGATTAGTGTTATAAAAATAGATTGTACTCAAATTACTAACCTCTTCCAGACTCTGCTTACAGTGTCTGGACATATTCATTGTTGAAGCTTGCTGAAGCTGTACAAAAAAGGCATTCAAACCCAGTAGTTTTTGTAAGATTTTTAAAGACTGTATTAAACAGAACAGTTTGTGGGTGACCTCAGCTCTCATTCTGAAGTTGGATGAAGATGTCAATAGACAAGAGTTTCTGACTCAATCTAATTACCTTAATTTAAATGCCAATTGGGATAACTCAATTTCTGTTCTGTAGTGACTTTATGTTCTGCCAGCACAGCCTCCTCCTCACTTTATTTCTGTAAAACTGGCTGATAGTTATCTTCTGAATGTGGCCTCTAGGGAACAGTCATTCTTCCCAACCTGTGCAGCTGCCTGGTACAAAGCTGTTCTCCTATTTCTCATCTGTTGTGGTACTTTTTTAGATGGAAACCTCTTGATTTTGGTGGACCAACATGCAGCTCATGAACGGATCCGCTTGGAGCAGCTTATTGCAGGTGAGGATTCAGGTGATCTTAGGAAAAACGGTAATCGGTGCACAGAAAAGTACAAACGAGCTGTCTGGGATGTCTGGAACCAATAGGATATTCATTTGTCATCTTTGTCCTGATCCGTAGGTGGGTACAGACGTTCAATATCAGTCATAGTATTGGCATTTGAAAATTGTTACAGCATTTCCAGAAATAGAAGATATACTCCCTACCCACAGAACTATCAAACTAAAATAGGCCTGACATAATGAAAGAGCAGGAAGACTGATAGGAAAAACAATGAAGAGGAAATAGAACAACATCAATAAGATTATGTGGTTATGCTGTGAAGAATAAGACATGGGACGCAAAGAGCATAGTTCATTGGGTTCCTTTTTTAGCTGAATACTGTGCTTGCAGCCTAAAATTTCCACAATCTGAAACTGTTTGCAAAGGGATAATAGTCGTCTCTGTAAGCTCATTAGCCCTGGGTTTCAGTGTTAAAAAGCACAATAGCCATCCATCAAGTACTTAAAAATCATTGACCTTCTCTTTCATCAACAAATACTGCGCAGTTCCTGCAGAGAGGGTTCCAGGAACTCTGCTCCTTTTGGTCAGGTACTGAAAAAAGTTAAAAGACGGAAGGGAGAAATGCTTAATGAATAGTATTTTAATGCCATTTACATCAGACTTCTCTGTGGAAAAATTGCTCTCTGTGAGTTGGACTAAATATATCGGTATTTTTTCTGCTATTTAGAGTGACTCTTTTCTGGAACTGGTGGGAAAAAACAAAGTGGCATTAACCAACCCTTCCCCAGAGACTAGATGTCTGGTTTGTGACATTCCCAGTCCTCCACAAGTTTCAGGAGAAGGCATTCTGTGGTCACTTTTTAATCCAAACAGAGGATTACGTGCCAAACCATAGGGCCATTAAGGGTAATGCCTGTGTAAATATTCTAAGAGGGGATACTTGTAAACGATTCATTCACAGATTCCTATGAGAAGGAAGCTGCAGCATGTGGCAAGAAGAAATTACTGTCCTCCTCCATCTCTCCCCCTTTGGAGATTGAAGTTACGGAAGAACAAAGAAGATTTCTACGGTTAGTAATGGATAGTGAACTAAACTTTTGGGGGTGGCTCTGTTGACCAGGGAGATCTCTATATATTGCTAGGTTACCATGAAGCCCAGCAAAGCAGCCATTGATTCTTTCCTGAGCTGAGACCAGTTGGTTCTGTCTGTGCTGAGGAAGATAGGTGTGCTTCTCAGGCACACCGTTACACCACCTCAAGACGAAACCCTGTGGTGTGCCATCTCTGTGCCTCTGCAACGTGCTCTGGTTTCCTTGGGAAAGTAAACCTTCACATGTGGGCCAGAAGCATGCTGCCCGGGGCTCAGGTCCTGGCAGCGCACGCTGGAGTGCAGTGCCCGTAGTGTTGATCTAGTCACTGATGTCACAGGCACTGTTTGAGAAGAGAAGGACTGGGTATGGAAGGTTTGGACTGTGAATCCTTCAAAAATACATTCCTTAATCCTAGGTGCCTGCCAAGAGTAACTAATGAATGCTGTTTCCCAAATGTTTCAGAATGGTGGCCTGGCTACTGTTCGGATATTTAACTTCTGTACTACAAGAGCTTAGATGCAGGTTTGTTGTTGGACTATTGCAGACCTATTAGACACTAATCAAACTTTTTCCCCCAGAAGTCCCTGTCTGTCACCTGCCACATGTACTTGTGGTTTTTTTCTTTTTTTTTTCCCCTGCAGTGTTGCTCATTTTCAGGTGAAGTTCTATCTATTCACAGGATTACCTTATGATTCTCAAACTACTCTTTTCTCTGATGCCTGTAACAACTCTGCAGTTTTTAAATCACTCCATGTTAAGGTTGTCGCCTATTATAGGGATACACCTGTTTGGTGTGAAGCCCTTTTTGGGTGGATTCCAATCATAACAGTATCACTGCTGTATCCGTTTGGTAACTCTTTTGTGTGACAATGGCCAATACCAGAAATTCCAGAGAGTGTAAAGCACTATTATGTTCCCCCTGCTGTAGGGAAAAATGTGAGAACTAACTGTTGCTTTTCATGGTTCAGTAATATTTGGATGCCTGTGTTGTTCCCACCTCTTAATCATGTTCTTGCTAACATCACAGCATTTATGATGCTTTTTGCTCAACTTTGAATTTTTTTGCTCATCTTTGAACATCTTCCATTTCTGATATATCTGCTGCTGAGACTGGATGGCCAAAACTGATACAGTATGTCAAGTGAGGGTGATTTGTACAGTAGCTTTGCAGTTGTGCCCATATTTTCTGTCTATATAGCCACATATTAAACATATATAAGTATATATTATATAAATATAATATAAATTGTGTAATAATAAGTGTTTTATATAGATAGATATTTTGTCTGCTTTTTTGGCTACTGCTGCTTGCATGAACTGCTGGTTTATTGAATGGTCATGACAATGAAACACAGAGTTGAGGATTGTTTTTTTTTATTTTTGCTCTTTATGTAGAAGCCAACAAAATGTACCAATAGATCAAATTATTCCTGATAATTTGCATTTATTTGTCTTTAGAAGCAGTGAATTAAGTTTTTGTCCATTTTTCATTATACTTTTTTCATTCATCCTACTGATTTCATTAATAATTTTTCTCCTTTTTTAAAGTTCTGATTGAGTTCAACGTCACCTTTAGTCTGAGCTAAATAATTTTGTGGTTTCTACAAATTTGCCTGCTTGACCATGCCTCTTCTTTTCCACATCATTAATAAACAATTATGTAGATAACAGATCAGGACTCATCTCACGTTGAACACTGACCATCTGTTGCCAGCATACCCTTTTTCCGTAGTCTCAAAATCATGGCAAATATTACGTCTCTATCCATGACAACTTTTTGCATTTGCATTTCTACTTTTAAGAGGTGGCATCAAATTTCTGCTTTTAAGAGGTGTCATGTGCTTTTAAAAGGTGGCATCTTTTTGAAAGACCAAATAAATTCTGTGAGCTACTTTTCTTCATCAGCTAAGTCACAAACATACTACACAAATCAGTAAGATAAAGTAAATCAGAGAGGCACGATTTTCTTTTACGGATACTGGTTAAATCATTCAGCATAGTGGAATGCCAGTTGTGATTTTTAGTTGTCACTTAAGATAATTGAATCAAGGAGCTTACTGGTGCTGGCATATACTGATGCTGATGTACTGGTGCTTTTATTGTGTTGCTCTTTATTTTATCAGTATTTACTGGTAGTTCATCTCTTTACAATCACTCTGTGAGACTATCCTTACTAAAAAGTTACGAACTAAAAGTACTATGTAAAAATCTAAATTCTGTTGTTACTGTTGCTGGCAGAGTATGACTATTCTGTGGTAAAGTTTGATGTAATGAAATAAATTAACTTCCCTAAAAGACCTTCCTCCTCAGCTATGTTTGCTGTTTAACAGTTCAGCTGGACCTCTGTTTCACCTGCAGCTTTGATTCTGTTATTTGTCTGCTAAGCATTGTAGTAATGCATTGTTGCAATGCATTGTTCTGTTGACTCTCTTGAACTTCCTTATTTTTTCTTCCCCCCCCTTAAACAAAAAAAAACCAAACAAAAAAAAGGCCTGATTGACCTCAATAGCTGCTTGAATTCTGTCATTTCACCACAATGGGCTTTTTCTGTCTTTCTCTGCTCTTGCTGAAGGCTATACATGTCTGGGGTTTTTTTGGTGGTTTGTTTTTTTTTTTTTTGGGTGGAATTGCACAAATTATCTCCATATGGAGGCTAATAATTGTATTATTCTCGTGACTGATTTTAGTAAGTTTAGATTAGCTTCTTTTTTGTTCAGATAAACTCTTTTCTAAAATTTACCTTCACCACCTTTGTTTTAAGTGAATGTTCCCTGAGTTAATAAAATAAACTCTATATTGTTACAGTTGTTTTCCTTATGAAGACAAGTTCTCATCTGACTGTGAAGTCCTGTTTTTGTGTGTATTTTTCCATCCACAGGGTGACATATGTCAGATTAACTAGAGGTTGTTCTTTCCTGGGTTGCTTAATGGGATATAATGTTCATTAAACCAGCACAAACGTCTGTCTTACAATATTTTTTTTTCCACTGTAAGTCTTTGCTAGTACATGTCACCTGAAATCAGAATTTTTTAGGTTAGACTTAAAGGAGTCTTTATGCTGGATAATTTCAGTATTTGGAGTGTTTGTGTGTTGAACGAGACACCTCATATATCTTTAGAAAAGACAGATTTCTAATTTTAGACATAAAGCTTCTCTCCACATAATACAGGAACTCTTAGAGCTTGTGGCTGTGAAACACAAAATATGCACGGTTGATTGGAGTGAAAAAACGTGGCTGAATGTAGGCTGAAAAGGCAAAATTTCTTGGAATATCATGGTGCATGGATTTGGAGATGGAAACTGTTGCAGGAAAAAATACGTAGGGGGACTAAAGAAATATTTATGTATGCTCTGGAAACATAACTACTGTGGTTGATGTCTTGTTTCTGATACTTTTTTTCCCTCAGGTGCTGCTATAAAAATTTGGAGGACTTGGGTCTTGAATTATCATTTCCTGAGACCAACAGCTCCTCGATTCTAGTGAGGAGAGTGCCACTGTGTTTTATAGAAAGAGAAGCCAATGAATTACGACGGAAAAGACAACCTGTCACTAAAAGCATTGTGGAGGTCAGCTGTGGATAAGGGTGAAATTGTGATACTGGGAGTTGTTCTGTTAATGGCCCAGGGTGTTAGAGTATGTCTGTTACGAGGGAGACAATGAGGTCCCTTGGCAAATATGGGTGCCATCCCTTTTAGTAGCTAAATAGTCACACAACTGAAATCCCTGAACTGTAACAGAAACAATAGGAGACTGTTTCAGACTTGGACTAGTGGAGAAGCCAAGAAAAATAGTATGTAGTACAGATGTTTCAACAGTTAACTGCTCATAGAATCTTTAAGGTTGGAAAAGACCTCTAAGATCATTGAGTCCAACCTTCAACCCAACACTACCATGTCTACAATGTCATGAATGCTTGAATGAACAGTAAAATTATTAATATTGCTAATACAGAAATACTGTTTGTTAGGATTTAAAGTTGTTTTAATGAAATCTCTACATGGGCAGTGCAGCTTTCTAAGAGCTGTTGTTCGAGATGTTTTGCAGTTTCAGGAAGAAATCGCCCAACTGATTACTTGCAGTTTCAATTGTAAATGGTCCTTAAAAATTGTTTCTGCCACTAGGCTGAACCATAACTGGGAATTGCTGTAGCTGTGAAGAAATCAAAATGCATTCTCCTGGTGTGATTTGGGAGCCAAGAGCACCAAAATTGGTGGAGGAGGGGATCGTGTCTGTGCCTCCCAAGCACTCATTCTTAGCTGACACCTCAAGATCTCATGAGCGTTTTGGCAGATGTGTTCTGCAGTCCTTTTTTTTTCAGTTAGGACTGGCAGCACCTATTCATGATTGATTATGATTTGATTGCATTTTAGACATCAGAAATTAAATCCATGTGGACTATTATCCAAAGAAGAAAGGGCAGCTATTCAAAGATAACATGCATTCATTGCATTCTGAGGCATAAGAGTTTCATTATACCCATTCTACAGATGGGAAACTGATGCAGAGAGAAACCAAGTGATTAGTGTAAAGTCTGAGAGGTCAGGACTTGCTATTATGCTGACCACACTGTGAAAGATGCAGGTGCAACAGCATCGTTTCTCCTGGTTCTGGCAGTTACACAGTAAATTACACACAGATGTGGACAAAGCAGGGTATAGGCAATGAAAGGAAGAAATAGCAACTGATGATACTACCTTTTTCTTTCCAGGAGCTTATTCAAGAACAAGTTGAGGTGAGTTGCTGTCTGCTTCTAAAGTTGGCTACAATTATGCAAAGCTTACTACATGAACCAAAGGGAGTAAGTGTGTTAAGCCTCAAATGAGAGAGGTGGAGTAGATAATCCACTAGATTTTCCTCATTTTGAGTTTCTTTTGTGTTACAGTTCTTCCCTTTTCTCATATTAAAGTAAGATGATGTTCCCTTACTATTTTTAGCTAGTGCAAACCACAGGGGGAGGAGCACGAGGAACACTGCCTTTGACGTTTCTGAAGGTGTTAGCTTCCCAGGCCTGCCATGGTAGGGAAACTACTTTTATTTTCTTTTTTTTTTAAACCTCTTTGTCTCTGCACAACATCTCTGGGGCAGTGGTTTCAGAATGTGTTTGCAGAAATTCCAGGATTACAGACTGTGTTTCGTAAGGATGAGGAGATAATGTCTTTTCATGGACAGCACTGTGAGGGTCAAGCAGTACTGCTCTGATTTATTCACATATAGGCCTAACAGGCTTTCCAACCTCAGACAAAACACAGAGAAAATGCAGTTCTGAGATGCAGTCATCCATGTGAGCTCTAAACCATTCAAATAACAGCTCTGTGAAGGGGCAAGGGGAGGTGCTGGAACCTGCTTGAAAGCAAGCAGGAAAGAAGGCTTAGACACTCTTCCCAAAAAGCATTTTTTATTTCATGCAAGTATCAGAAGTGCTAGTTTAAGTGGGCCTGTGACCTTCAAAGTATTTTTGGAAGGAGTGCAGTAAGAATTTACATCTTCTCAGGGACTGTGGCTTTCCAGCACCTGGAAATGAGCAGACCTTATAGGTGTAGGCTGCAGTGGCTCTAGGCTCTTGTGGCAGTTCCTGTGCCACAGACGGTATTAAGATTACACTGAAGGGTATAGGTGAACCAAAAGCACCTATCTTCACAGAGTGTCACTGCATTCTACAAATGGAAGCCAATATATATATATATTTTAATATCTAAAAAAGTCCTGTGGCCAAAAGGTGGTTTGAATTCTCTTTGGCAGTGCATGCAAGAATTTCTGTCTTCTTTTCAGGCGCTATTAAGTTTAATGAGCATTTGACTGTGGAGGAGAGCTGCAGGCTTATTGAAGCTTTGTCATCTTGCCAGCTGCCCTTCCAGTGTGCTCATGGAAGACCTTCCATGATGCCTCTTGCAGACATAGACCATCTACAGCAGGAAAAGCAGGTACCGTGTGGGGGACAGATACGCCTCGATAATCCGTGCTCTGGCTTATCAGAGGCGTGTCATCTATGTGTGTATTAGAACTAGAATGCTCCAGTTTGAAACCATCACCACTGGCACTATCTTAATTGAATTTTTACCTTGCTGTTACCAATAAAATAAAACTTTAGCACATTAAACCTCTGTCCTGCAAACACTTTAGCAAGGATATTACCATATTTCATTTGAATAATCATATTTGACTTGAATGGAGTCCACTAGTCCTTAAAGTTAAGCACATATTTAAAGTGTTTGCAGTTTTTTAATTCTGATATTGTACTAGTGGCAACAATGCTAATTAAGCAAATGCCTACTTCCCCAAAGTTTAAGATGGTATAAAATGGGGGGGGGAAGCAAAGAAATAGCAACGTTAAAATAAAAAAAAATAATCATTACTCCTTCCCTTTTGCTATTCCTCTGCTATATTAAGCTATGAAATTGGATTCTGTTGAAAGTCAGGTGGGACTTTGAATTAGGTACTTGAAAAACTTGGGAATGGCTGTATTAAGGCAAAGGATATGGAGGCATCGAAGCTCATTTACTTTGTTATGCTTAATTTTTCTCCCTCCAGCCTAAACCTAATTTGGCTAGACTACGGAAGATGGCACGAGCATGGCACCTATTTGGAAAAAAAAGACCCTGATCAAAGAACAAACTAAGACTAAGATGCAACCACTAGAAGCGTTGGTATGATGCAGGTCACCTGTTATTAGACAACAGTACCTTGTGTGGAGCCAAGTTTCTGAGCCAGTGCCATCACCAAAGTTCTGCTCCAAGTGCTGACCTGAGAAGCAGAGATCAGCCAGGAGAAGTCGGCAGGAGGAGCCTACCCTGGTAGCCTGGAGAAGCCTCTTCAATATTAAGGAATGACATTGTAAGCCCGAGCTTTAAGTCAGTGCTTGACTATTGGAAGCAAGGAGTTGGAGCCACTCTCAGTTACTAAAATGCTTTTTTTTCTCTGCAAGCACAGCATGCTTCTGTGTAATAGACTTTTTATTAATATATTTTATAGTGCTTTGAAAATGGGGAGGTATTTATTAATAAAATTAACACAAAACTACTTCCTTGGGCTCATGGCAGTGGTTGGAATGAGGACCAACCAGCTTCATAGTATATATAGGCCAACTTAGGATCAAAACCCATTATTTTTTATGACACACCCAGGTGTTTTCTCCAGCTCCCTGCAGTTTGCATTCTTGAGTGAGAGACTTCTAAATCCTAGCGTAGCCCCACGTTCTCAGGGTACAAAAACTTATCCCCACAGAAATAACTGAATAGCCCATGGCATTTTTGGCAATAGGCACAACTTTACAGGTTCCAGATCTATTTTGTGTCTCACTCTAAGGTAGAGGAGTAGTTTATTTCAGAACAGGAAAAGAGGCTGTCTTTGTTTAATCACAGACATCCAACTCGGAGAGATATTGACATCTGCTGACTCAAAAGGAAAACAAGAAGCAGATACTACTTTTGTTAGATGCCTTAACCGTGGCGTAGTGCATTGCCATACATTAATAGAAGGGACTAGGGGAAGTGATCTGGCTGACCTGCAGGAGCCTGAGACTTTTAAGACATGCCATGCTGCCCCTCACAAAAATCAGAGCTTTCTGAATGAGACAAGATGTCCACCCGAGAAGAATAATTGGTCACTCAAGTAGTACAGGAGAGGAACAACCCTCAGACTACAATAAGTGAAGCAAGAGCTGGAGCTCTGCCTTCTGACAGGTAAACAAGCTAGATGACGGGATTTCTGAAGGTCTACCTTTCATCAAGAATGGAATTGCCGTTCCAGCATTGTACAAAAAGCTGGTTTGTATCTCAGCAACTCACCAAAAATTATCAGAAAATTCTACCCCCAAAAAGATCTATTTTGAAGACAGTCACCAACGGATTCCTGTCACATTCGCATGTGAAAGCAAACCTTAAAGCCTGCTGCTGCATCATAGGCACAGGCAACTCATTACACTGGTAAAAATCCTGCTAGTTAAAGAAACAAAATAACTGCATATGGGATGACCGCTTAACAGTGAGATCACTATAAACAGCCTTTATTGCAGCATACTTCGAAGTAACAGCTTAGCTGCCCCAGAGAGTTACACATACGCCTTGCTGTTTCAAAACCAAAGTTGGCAGCCCCACATGGCTTCTACCACAGCAGAGAGATCAAAATGTGCATAAGAGTTCTGCCTTCTGTTGCTTTTGGGTTGAAAAGGCGTTGCTAAGCAAATTGCCCAGAGCAACCCATCTTTACAACATACACTTTAATTAGCTGTTGTATCTTTCTAAAGAGAAAGTTTAGGAACTAGAGTCTGGGGAGCAATGTGCTTCACTGCATTAGAGTTCGTAGTCATCTGGATGGTAGAGCTCACTCATGAGGCGGTAGATGTAGGAAGGCGCGTTACCCCCAATGTTAGAAATGAAGAGGGTGATGAGCTCTGGAGGGACATAGTCAAACACTGGGCAGTGAACGTTGATCTTTGCCAAGATCTCCCCTGTAAAGTGAACGGCAGCGATATTAGACAAAGCAACTCAAAGTACATTTAGCCTTCTGCACGTCTTCCCCAGCCCCTGAAGAAACTGGCTCTGAACATGCCACCCTGATGTCAGTACTTGGAACATCCTAAATAACCTCCTCACTGATGTCATTGAATTACAGGTATACAGCAATCTTCAATGAATGGTAGCACTCCGTTTTGGTGGTGTTTAACTGCTAAAACCCCCAGATCCCCTCTGTATGTAGATTTACTAATTGCCAAAAAAACCCCTGCAATTAGAATACGAGAATCCTGATGCTGCCAAAGTTACTACTTAAAGAAAAGCTCAAACAGCCAAAAACCTGGGCCAAACCTGGTATCTTCATTTCAGTAGTCTTTGTCACATAGAAACAGGGCTTTGAAATAAAAGAGGCTTTGCTATCTAAAAGTGGACTTGGGAGCTGATGCCTTTCTAAAGATGGCACGTGTGTGGGAAGCCCATTGCAGAGATACTGACTTTCAACAAGTGGATCACATAAACAGTTTCATGAAGTTAACATGAGCTGTAGAAAGGAAAGGAAGCTGCCCCCGGGGTTGGGCATCTGCTCTGTCCCACAGGAAACTGCCACCTGCCTAGCAGCATTATCACAATCCTGTAAGGACATGTGACAGAAGCAAAAGTGCAAAAGCTATTGTTCAAAGGAAATCCTTTTTCTGGACTTTCTGTAATAGAAAGTTACATATAAAATAGGATGGTTCCCAGCACTTCTTTCTTATTAAGACAATAGGAAAGGGGTGCATTAGAAGGGCTGTGGTCAGTAGGTCGAGGGAGGTCCTCCTCCCCCTCTGTTCTGCATTGGTGAGGCCGCGTCTGGAGTATTGCATCCAGTTCTGGGCCCCTCAGCTCAAGAAGGACAGGGAACTGCTCGAGAGAGTCCAGCGCAGAGCCACGAAGATGATCAAGGGAGTGGAACATCTCCCTTATGAGGAAAGGCTGAAGGAGCTGGGTCTCTTTAGCTTGGAGAAGAGGAGGCTGAGGGGTGACCTCATCAATGTTTATAAATATGTTAAGGGTGAGTGTCAGGAAGATGGAGCCAGGCCCTTTTCGATGTCATTAAGTGATAGGACAAGGGGCAATGGGTTCAAGCTGGAGCATAGGAGGTTCTGGGTTAACATAAGGAAAAACTTTTTCACTGTGAGGGTGACAGAGCACTGGAACAGGCTGCCCAGAGAGGTTGTGGAGTCTCCTTCTCTGGAGACATTCAAAACTTGACTGGACGTGTTCCTGAGTGATGTGCTCTAGGTGGTCCTGCCTTCGCAGGGGGGTTGGACTAGGCGATCTTTCAAGGTTCCTTCCAACCTCTACAATTCTGTGATTCTGTGAAAGGTTTTTCTGTCTTGGGTTACAGGACAGCCTTATATTTAAATTTTGTGTGAGCTATGAAAACAAAAAAACAACCCCAAACAAAACCCCCAAACTACCAGCCTGACCAGGCTGTACAGGCTGTATAAAGAAGAACCAGTACCTTCTGTGAATGGCAGCACTTCCTGTGGTGACACAAACTTGTGGAATGAATCTTCTTCGTTAGGGAACTGAATGAGAAAAAGTACAGGAAGGTCAGGAGAGAAAGAGACTGCCTCGTTATTCTGGTGAAAACCGATCCTGGATGCTGGAAGGAACTAGAGCAGAGGAAGACAACTTGTCAGGTGACACAACATCTGTTTACAATAATTACACAGCGTCTGTGCCTAGAACCTCTGTACATCTACAGGTGAAAAGTTTTTCCTTGGAACTTTTAGAGCCGCCTGTGACCTGGCTGCCCTTCTGTAAAGCCTAGGGAACTGGAGCAGAGAAGTGACTTCCTCAGTCTGCAACTTCATCTGACAACACTGAAAAAGTACTGAGTGTAAGAAACTGTTCTGAGCATCTCCACCTACCTCCTCTGGCCGTACAGAGGGTCTTCCAACACTGAAGATACAAATCGAAATGCACTGTGATTGAAGAAGACCAAGTATGGTGATGTCGGTCTCTAGCAGGCAATGGCCTACATCCTTATGCCCGATGCACTGCTTACTGAGCACATGTGGTGGAGGAGGGTGCTGCAAGGAGATGCTGAAGTATGCCTGATTTGGGTGAGGATCTCCTATCTGAAGTAACAGTGCTAGATGGAGGAGATGGCTCATGTACCAACCTTGCCTTGGGACAGGGGTGCTCTCCACCCTAAGCTTCCGCAAGCATGAAGTCACCCCCCACCTCAATGTAGAGCAGGTGCAGTCCTGAAGAGCTGCTGCACTTACCTGAGGTGAAAGCTTGAACATGGGGGCGCACACGATGAGCGGAGTGGAGTGGTGTTTCGCTGCCAGGGCCAGAGTGTGAGTCCCACTCACAGCAATCAGGGCGCCGTTGGCCAGGATTGTCTTTGTACCAATGATGACCTTACAAGGCAAATCAGCATTAGATAGCATGCTCTGTGGCAAACTGGGGAAGGAACACCTTCTGGCTAGCACCCAGCCAGATGAGCTGGAGGAGGAGTTTGTCAGAACAGCTGCCCAAAGGCTGGAGTTAGATCAGGCATCCAGCTGCCCTATGTTTCATCTGGCTCTGGCTCTGCTCCAAAGATGTTCCACTCTAACAAGAGCATGACTCCAGCATGGTGAGGCCAGCACAGAGAACTGCAGAGGATACCGAGCAGAAACTGGGCTGTGTTCCCTGTTTTTCTATAAGCCTGCAAAGTAATTTGACTGCTGGCTGCAATTTGTATGATTCCCTTGCTGTAAAATGGGAATAATGTAAAGCAGCTTAAAATACGTAGATAAGAAGTGGTGTGATTGGATTTTGTTATGTTACAAGTAATTTATTTTTTTTTAGTTTGGATACCAAGTCTTAATCTCTATAAAATTACAGAACAGATCTGTTTGAAAAGACATACCTTGGTGATTCCCTTCACCACCCATCTTGTGTTCCAGGCAAGGGGAGTTTCTCCCCTTTGGAAATGCTGCTTTTTGTTCCATCTTTAAAAACTGATGCTAAACCTTTGAGACTCTCCTGGCTTGGTTTCTCTTCTGCCTGTTAGCCACCAAGGCAGAAAAACCTATCACCATGCAGTTAGTCATCACACTGACTTGGGGTTCCACATCGAATCTCCACCCCAGCTGTAAATAGGGACAGTAATTACAATTTTGAGTCTTCAGCGAAGAAACATATCCATCACTGCTGGGACCTGCAGCTGGTTTGGGAGGCCTAAGCACCCAACCTGCCATGAACTCCCTCCCCTCCAGTGGAGCCCTCTTTACCTTGTTGACTCGAGACATGACAGCAAAAATAGCTGCATCACTCATGACAGTAGTTTCAATGTTCTCTTTAGATAGTCGGACAGCCATTTCGTGACCCTAAAAAGAGAGAGAATCCAATTGGTCCCTTGGGACCCCTGCAGTGCAGTCGTAGAGATGTTAGCACTCGGTTCTTGTCTGAACTGCAAAAAATACCAAGCGGTGCAGCACAAATAGAGCCCTGCGACTGCAGGACACGGGGCAGGATAACAAGCTGTCTTCAATCTCTCAACTGGAGAGGAACTTCTGTAACGTTCAGCTTGCCTCCAGAGACAAGAGTTCAGTAAGAGTGCACGGAGCAATGCGGCGCCTGGAGAAGACAGCCGGCCTGGGCCTCACCTGGCAGAACGGTGCACACTCCGCCACGATGACCTGGAACTTCCGCTTGCGGGCAGCTTCCTTCAGGAAGGCCTCAACGGTGCGTGAGTAGCCAATGGTCATGATCACCTCGTTGGAGTGGATGTGCTCCAGCGCCTGCATAGCAATGTTATCGGTGGTGCCCTCTGCAACAGAAGGAAGCCGTGGGTGGAAAAGCAGCCAGGAAAAGCAACATTTGTGCTGCTAGGGTTGTCCTCCGACAAGACTGTGGAGGCCCCATCCCTGGAAGTGCTCAAGGCCAGGTTGGATGGGGCTTTGGGCAACCTGGTCTAGTGGAGGGTGTCCCTGCCCATGGCAGGGGGTTGGAACTGGATGATCTTTGAGGTGCCTTCCAACCCAAACCACTCTATGATTCGATGATCATTTTTTACTAAAGCGATGCTATGAGCACTGGTACACAGGAACAGCTTTTCTCCCCATTCTTTTTACCAGTGGAGAGGGACCAAGAAGCTGGCCCCTGAATGCCCCGTGCTAGCTGCTCCTGGAAATAGCTGTATTGAAAACTCCATCACGAGCGGAGCGGGTTGTGTCAGCACCAATCCAGATAACCACCATGCCCACACAACAACTAGTGACAGAAACTCAGTGGTTTTACAGTTCAGTAGCAGCAGAACTGTGGAAAGGAGAGGCAAAAAACGTATCACAGTGTTCTGTGCATAAAGGTCAGGTTACATGTGCACTCGGATTAAGTCCAACCTTGGCATATTTTTGATCCTGTTCTTTAAAGGACTCAATTTAACACCTCACAGAAGACCAAGAGCACAGGCCAGTAGCCCTCCACACTGTTCCTTCCACAATGTTCCACCCATCTCCCTGTAAGCCACAGATGACTTCAACTAAGTGCTGGGAACAGCAGGACTTCAGTTCCTTAGTTCCTTTGGATAAAGCCTCCCAGATCCTTGCTGTTTTCTTTCCACCTAAGAGGAGGGGGAAGCGTCACTCCCATCCCATAAGGAGCTCCACTCATGGGGCCGTTCAGACCCGTCCATACCTAGCTCTATTAGGAGCTCATTAATAGCTTCAATAACATTAGCTCTGAGGGGAGGATAAGGGGTGCTGAAATCCTCGCTCCGTCCACCGGAAGTCAGGAGTTTGTGCAGGGATTCTTGCTGGTCGCTTTCCTCACTGCGACCGTGAAGCCTGCGGAGAGAAGCAGCCCTTCAGCCTCAGGAAGAGAGCGTAGGGGCACAGCCAGGCTGAGTGCCGACCCCACAGTGCAGCACATCTGGATGCAAACAAAGAGGAAGGAAAGCCGCACGCAGGAGGCACACTACGCCACGCCATGCCAAAGAGTCTCCCCAGCTGTCTTTGGCAGAAGGACACCCGAAGCTCTGCCAGGAAGTGCCTTCCTAAGTTGTCTGCAAACGCCGCAGCCCACGGGTGGGGAACGGGCTCAAGGCCACTGCTCCAGTGGGACGGACGGATGCTCCTGGGAACGCAGGGAACAGCCCGAGGTGAGGGCACGGACTGCTCTCACACACCCAGAACACGTATGCCAAGCAGTTTCACTAGAGGAAACGTCATCAGCTATGCTGAAAACAACAGGTTTCCTTTGATGTTAAACGGAGTCCCTCTGAGGGGCGGTGGGAACAGGGGCTGATGGAAGCCAAGGGGTGCCTCAGGAGCAGCAGACCGTGCTGTGTGGGAGGGCTGCTCTGGCTGCTGGGAGGGGCACGGGCAGCACGAGGGGCGCTTCACCTGCCATACTCCTCCCGAATGACCTTCAGCACTCGTCGCACCATGTTGCCCACGGTCGTCTCGGAGGGCTGGGCTGCTGTCATCCTCTGGCCCTCCGTCCGGATCAGGTCCATGAGCTCCCCTGAAGGAGGGCAGGGCCGTGGTTATGGCTGCCCAGCCCCAGCCCGCGCTCCCACTCCACGGCCAGCGCCGCCTCCGGCACTGGGAACGCGGCACCGGGACCCCGCCGAGAGACGCGAGCAGAAAGCAGCGGGCAGGGCGGTTCATCCCACCGGGCTTCCCACGGCACGAACCGCCCGGCCGCAGCGCGGCCCTCACACGCAGCGAGGACCACGGGCAGTAAGCGTGGGGCCAGCGGGAACCACCAGTGCGGGCCGCGCGGCGCTCCGCCCGATGCCGCGGGGAAGGAGCGCGGCGGGAGCGGGGGCGACTCCGCACGCCGCGACAC